>OZ002735.1:12910556-13419908 GCA_963924305.1 Polygonum maritimum | reverse complement strand
TGATGAATGCGACATTATTGCTTTACATCATCCCCCCGGGAGATTGGCTGAAGACTGGCCTCCAAACACCCTGCCAAACAATATAGCACGCTGAACTTGTCATCGAATGTTTCATTGAACTTGTCATCGAATGTTTCATTGAACTTGTCATCGCATGTTTTGTTGTTTTATGTAGTTCGAGATTGGGTACTATCTATATGGTTTGGTTGTTGTCATCTTGTGTAATATCTATGTTTTTATGGTTTCAAACTTTTATATGTAATATTAGAACATGATGGCAAGAAATGACTGCATTGAAAGACCACATCATAAAACCCTACCACATAACACCTTCACCTTGTCATCACATCAGCATGCATCTGATGTATAATGCTTCCTACATATTCCTCAACCATGTACATAATCATCCAACTCAAATACATATTCAACTCAAATACTTTGCATCTTGTACACCAGAACCTACTAATCAAATACATGTCATCAACAAATGAAGTCGCAGATACATGTCATCAAATCTAACTGAGTCTGCATACATGTCATCACATCCTACTCCTCATCAAATACCCATTCACGGTTCCACAACTCAATTGCAATCTTCTCCCTGTATGCATCGATGTTGTCTTCATTGACCTTGAATGAGGTACCAAACACCAGAGACTCTATGGTCTTGACAATCATTAGCCCACAGTTACCACTACACATTTTAAAACAATATGCAAGCGGTTAGTCCTCCACCATGAAACCACAACTGAACATGTCATCAATTAAGTAATTAACACATTACCTAACAGGGTCTTGTGGCGCATCTCGGACTCGATGGATCTTGAATGGCTCACCAATGTCTACCAGCTTAGCCATCCTATCACATGAGTGGAAAAACATTGGCAGCATGGTAACCATAGCCCCCAGAAACTGTTCAATTTCAGAATCATACAAATCCAACCGACAATCATGGACATTTATTTGTTTCTGAGTAATGTCAATCTCCAGCGCAAACCAGTGCCTCTCAGGGATGTTGAACGCTGCATAGAACCTCTTGACATCATAACATTCCTTCCCAAAATGCACAGGCGCCAACCCATCGAGATAATCTGTCCAATTGTCCTGAAAAAGAAGCCTGCCAGAATACAGAGACTCCAATTGGGCCTCATTAAATCTTCCAGACCAAAGATTGTCAAATATAGCAACTTCTTTGTAGCGCTCATGATCAGTATGCAGCTTCTTCCTGAAGTGGAATAGGATCTCATCAATGTGCTGCACCAAAACCACCACACAGGAAACATGTCATCACATCGTACTTGTCATCAAAAATAAACTCAAATACATTCAGGTCATAGATGCCTTACATTATCATCCAACCAGTTTCCTCTGGTAATTATTAGCTTGAAGAATTCCTTCCTCAATCGTGGTACTTCACATCCAACCCAGTATACAGACCTGCATGGGCAAAAGATAACAGAATCATTGCATTAGCTTCTATGCATATAAAATTAGATGACAACTACAAAACAGATGACACAAAGATAGGGGACATACTTTTCATCATTGTACCATTGTGTGGAAGCAGTTCTTTGGCCTCCTTGGAAGTTTCTTCTTCTCAGCTGTGAATGGGGAGGTTATGAGGTCACTAGGCTTTGTGTGCCTAGTTGACCTCCTAAGAGCTACACCAGCTTGATTTGGCTGCACCACATCATCTGACTCACTCCCACCAGAGTCACTTCCCCCAGAGTCTTGCCTGTCCAGAGCAACTGTTGCATCAACCACAGGAATATCCCTGGGCTCCTCATCAACATTTGCTCTGCCCACAGATGCAGCAGAAGGATCAGCATCATCACCCAAGTGAGCTGTAGAAGCCTGTAATTCAGGGTTGGGATACTTGTCATCAGTTTTTGCATGAGCCTGCTCAACCTCAATCTTGTCAATTGTCATCACCCACTGCACCATGAGTCTCAGCATTGGACTTGTTGTCACAGTCTGCATCCACTTGAACATCCTCATGCTTGTCCTCACCCCTTGCACCAGCATGCTCAGCCTTGGACTTGTCATCAGCACTTGCATCAACCTCCACTTGAGTGTTGTCATCAACTGGGCCATCATCAGTGTGTTGAGCTCCACAACAAGCTCCTCCAAATAGGTGCTCATGCTCGTCAGGCCTAGAGCAGTCTAGTTGAATGTCAGCAATTATGTCCTTCAACTCAAAATCAGCTTCCTCTCTCTGTTTCATGATCTTCTGGGTGTTGGTTTGTGTTGGTGCTTGTGCTTGTATGCCAAGATGACAGATCACGGCATCCAACTTCAACAGGATCTCATCCTGCTTCTGAGACATTTGCTGGTTGTTCAGTTCAATGGCATTCTGCCTCTCACAGCACCTCAACACCTGGTTTGCCAGATCACCAACATTCCACTTCATTGATTTGATCATACGGACCTGAATTCTTATATCATCTGTGATGTTATTGGCCCATTCAGGCAGCTCCACATTCTTACCACCTTTGGACTTGTCATCACCCTTCCTTCTCCTCTCTTTCTGGGGGGGCAACACACCTTCCAGTACCACCACATCATCTTCAACATCCACCCTGTCATCACCTTCCTTATTTGATTTGTCTTTCCCAAAAGCAGCTGCTGCATCCACCTTGTCATCCCCCTTCACCTCACTTGGACCACTTCCAGCATCCTGGGGATTCAACTTGTCATCTACCCTGCTATCTACTCTTTGATCATCATCTGCTACAATCTTGTCATCGCTTTTCATTTCAGCAGTGCCCTTTGCAACAACTTTCACTCTTGGCTTTGGAGGAGGTACACCAAACTTCTTCCCTTGAATTTTCAGCTTCTTGCCCATATCTGCCAAACTCACAAAGTCGTCATCATCATCAGCAGCAGCAGCCTCAGCCTTCCCTTCCACTTCACCCCGTTTGATCTCAATCTTGCTGGGCTCTTTCACTACACTTTTGCCTTTGGGAGCAGGCTTCTTCTTCCGTGTATGCACCTCCTCATCAGGCTCCTCTACTGGCCTCTTCTTCCTTGTATGCACCTCCTCACCAAGCTCCTCTACTGGCCTCTTCTTTGCAGCAGACTTCCCTTTGTTGGATGGTTTGTGCTTCTTCTGAACCTGCTTGTCATCAAGTGTTTCTTCTGAAGAACCACTGTGTGAGGTATTGGATGCTGTAAGTTTGTAGACAACAAACTTCATCCTCAGCCTTATTGCCTTAGCACCCTCAACTTGATCAGCCCCCACATTGTTGAGTGCACCTTGTATAGCTTGTGGAGGGATCACTACATTAGCCATCCTCCACTGGACAAAGGGATCGATGACAGGATCAGGTTTCTCCTTTGGGAATCCGAATCCACCCAGATCTACAACATCATACCTAAAAACAGGAACCTGCACACAACAACACACGACCCCATATGACACTTGTCATCACATTCACACCAAAAATGGCACTTGTCATCAATTATCATTAATGCTTAAAAAATGATCCCACTTACCTTCGCAACAGTTAACAAAGCGTCTTCTACTTTGATGTGCATCAAAGGGGCCTGTGGTTCCTTAGAATACCATATAGGACCTGAGCGTCCTTCAACTCTGAAACCCACATTACATACTGCTTGTAGATGGGGAAATGTCTCAATTATCCATATCTGCAACAACAACATTCAAAAATGTTAATACTGAGATACTGTCATCAGATGAAAAGATATACTTGTCATTATGTAGAGAGATTGGCATCAAATACCTGAAAAGCCATGGGGTACCCCAACAAGTTGAATCCAGGCCTCCCCTTGCCACTATATTTGTGTTGAGACACTTTGGTCAGCCCATCAACAGTAGCCAGATATACCTTCCTACCCCATGGATACTTACTAAACTTCTCCATATCAGATGCAAGGGCGACAGATGAAGTTCTAATGGAAGCTTCACTCCTGTGGGGCAACAAAATACCCTCTAAAACCAACAGGTGAGCCATCATCAACCTCTGCCTTGAATTCTTCTCCTTTAAGAACATCACCTCAAGGTCAGAAACTGTGCATTTCTTCACTCCTAAAACTTTCAGCATCTCAACCTTTGGGACATCTGGCATATCTTGAGAGCAATTCAAGCCTGTGACTGCAGCAAACTCATGAATGGAAAACCTCACAACATTCCCAGACACTTTGACCCACAACTCCAATTGCTTGCGAGTCTTGACTTCATGCATCATCACCATATTGACCAATACACCCATGAATTTAAGGCCCTCACCAATCTGGAAAACTGAGCCAAAGCATCCATCACAAAGGCTCTGCCACTCCTCATCAGTAACATGCTTCTTTATTGTTGACACTATATCCATTCTGGAATATATATTGTACCTCCCCTTAAATCGAGTTTGGGTGCGGAAATAATACCTCAAGTCCTACATGAAATTCATTTTATTCACATCAATAAATAAGTTGTCATCAGTTATTAGTCACACCATGTCATCACACGATACACATACTATACCTCAAGTGAAGGGCGAAATTGAGAGCTGCAAGAAACCTCTGCAGCAGGGAGCATGAGCTGATATCCAGACATCCTATAAACCTGTCATCCAAAAAACTTGTCATCAGTTCCATATTAACCTAACCCATGAGGGGCACAACCCCATTTGTCATCACATTAGACATCCTAAAACAACGTGAACTTGTCATCACCTCGACTACACTGATATCTACTACATACTAGCTACATAACAAAAAACGAATCCTGTCATCCATAAAACTTGTCATCACTTTCCTACTACCATGACCACACACACGCGAGACAGGGTGTAAACCCACTTTTCATCACATCCAACCATTACACACCAACTAACTTATCATCATCCCCACCCAACTCATGACCCCATCCTGCAATAACGGCGACTTGTCATCAGCCCTAACCTACAACAACCTGATGACAATATTCCAAAATGCGCAGAATTCCGAACAATGGCAAAACCGCCATTAAACCTAGACCTCACAGGCACATAAAGGCATGATTTTTGCAGTGGAATATTCAAAAAACCGCCATTGACACACTGTTCCAACCCTAGCACTCTGACGAAGTCGAAAATACTTACCAAATTAAGCCGGAATCGGTAATGCAGACTTCAATACGGTTGTAGAGCAAGCACAGCAGCACAGAATCGAAGCAGGAGGGGGGGAGGGGAGAAGATGGCGATGGCACAGCTCGAGAATTTCGGGAAGAGAGGGAAGAAGCGGGGAGAGAGTGGGGGGACGACTAAAGTTTTAATAAAACCGTTTTTTTGAATTTCGCCTACACACCTAATTAATTTTTCCCTTAGCCTAACCCATCCAAAATCACTCCCAAACCACCCTCCCCACCCCAATCTATTATATTCTCCATATTCACACTTTTCAAGAATTTGGGGAAACTCTTGGATATGCTCTTAAGAACTCTCCTTATTAACTTCTAACTATACCTGGCAATTCGGGTTGTTCGGGTTAGTTTGGATCGGGTTGTTCGGTTCGGGTTAGTTCGGGTCAAACAGTTATTTCGGGTCTTGTTCGGTTCGGTTCGGTTCGGGTTCGGGTTCGGATGTTGTTCGGGTTCGGGTCTAGTTCGGGTTCGGGTCGTTTCGGATCGTAATATTTCGGATTAGTTCGGATCGGATGTTGTTCGGATTGGATGTTGTTCGGATTGGATGTTGTTCAGATTGGATGTTGTTCGGATCGGATGTTGTTCGGTTTTGGGTCTAGTTCGGTTCAGGTCCTTTTCGGATTGCTTCGAATCGGATCATTTCGGGTCGGGTCAATTTAGATTCGGGTGTTATTTGGATCCGCAATGGTGAGTTTTTAACGTAGAAGGTTTGGGCACTTTAATGAGTACTTTAATGTGTCTTGTAATAAAACATAGTTACTACATATTATTGACAAAGATTTAGATGTAATTTCTACTTAGTTAATTAAAAAATAATAATTACTATTTATATTATATACATACACATACGTACGAGAAGAACAAATTACAACTCTAAAATGGGCTTAACAACAACCACGAATGAAACAAATTACAAGTTTAGAACTCTAAGATTTAGATGTAATTCTACATTTGGGCTTTTTAGCCCACTTACAACTCCACCCTTTTACACCCATGACCCATGAAACAAATTTTTATTTTTTATTTTAAGTAATTTATCATTGGTAAATTTACTATATTATAAACACCTTATTAATTTTAATTAAATATTTTAAAATTATTAATATGAATATTTTATTATGTATACACTTTATTGGATAAATTTTTTTCGAGTTTTGAACTCCAAACCTTGGAATTATTAAAGGAATAGATTAGCACTATGGTATTGGTGTCATTTTGATTTTGATTGCATATTGTTAAATTATATAGGAAATATTACAATAAAAGCTAATTGAGCATTGAATGAGGAATGTAACTTGTGTTTATAAAGATATTCTAATAAAACTATACAATATGTTATTTCCATTCTATTTTGGGTTTAGGGTTTAGGGTTTGGTGGTGTAGACTGTAGAGTTTACAAATGTTGCAAATTATCGACTATTCGAAACTCCATCTCTTATAAAACTATACAATATGTTATTTCCATTAATGTTTAGGGTTTAGGGTTTATGTGTTTATCACTCATATTCTATTTATAAAACTATACAATATGTTATTTCCATTATATTTATAAAGATATTCTAATACTATGATATATTTCATTTGTTAAACTATGTAAGTCTGTAACTACTAAAACTATACAATATGTTATTTTCATTAATGCTTAGGGTTTAGGGTTTATGTGTTTATCACCCATATTCTATTTATAAAACTATACATTATGTTATTTCCATTATATTTATGAAGATATTCTAATACTATGATATATTTCATTTGTTAAATTATGTAAGTCCGTAACTACTAAAACTATTCAATACGTTGTTTTAGATGGAAACATCATTCTTTATGTTTTAAATATCGTCTTTCTTGATTAATATGATATATTTCACTTTAATGAGTACCATTATTGTAATATGTAAAAGCTAAACTTAAGTTACATACTTGTTTGAGTAATAATGCCAATGATTTTATTAAAAACATAGGGCAATTTCTTATAAATTATTTTAAGACGGTTTCTTGGGAAAATTTAATGAGAGATCGAGTTCAGTTTCGGGTGATGATATCTCCGAGACTTCGACCCGATCTGACCTGCTTACCTGATTCGCACATGGATAATTTAATTCATTTTAATAGATATAATATATTATGTATTAAATTAATGTATAATATAATATATAAATAATATAGAGTGTAAAAAATAATTAAATGGAGGGACTAAAATTTAGTGAATCATCATTCTAATATTTTGTATCATTATTTTTTAGTTTTTAATTACATTTTTAACAGTATATATACTCTTAAGATTTAGTTTGGATGATTTCGGGTCATTTTGGGTCAAAGTTAGTTCGGGTGCAGTTCGGTTCGGGTCATTTCGGTTCAATTTTAGTTCGGGTCAGTTCGGTTCGGGTGCAGTTCGGTTCGGGTGAAGTTCGGTTCGGGTCAGTTCGGTTCAGGTTTAGTTCGGGTCAGTTCGGTTCGGGTGTTGTTCGGTTCGGGTGAAGTTCGGTTCGGGTCAGTTCGGTTCAGGTTTAGTTCGGGTCAGTTCGGTTCGGGTGTTGTTCGGTTCCGATTCAGTTCGGGTCTGGGTCGTATTCGGATTGTTCATTTTTCGTTGTTCGGGTCCAATTTCGGGTTCGGTTCGGGTCGGTTCGGTTCGGATTTCGGGTTCGGGTCACTTTCTGCCGGGTCTACTTCTAACCAATAAATTTTTGACACATGTCATTTGATGAATTCATTTTATTTGTATGTTTGAATGTAAATTATAAACTTTTGATCATAACTTTGTTAAGTTTTTAAAATCATAATATATAGTAACTTTCTAAAATAACATTATCTATCCAATAAGACCAATATTGTATGTACTTTGTATATTTCTTACGAGTATTTAACTTTGGATAGTATTTACATATGATTAATTGCACATTATCTATTAATTGTCCTTTATTTAGTAATAAAAGTATTATTTTATTCAAATAAATAATTAGATAATTAAATTAAAACACAATATATTAACAAAACTAACATTACACACATTAAACCTCAAACATTACATAAAATAACCAACATCAAAATAAAAAAAATCACACATTAAAAGTAGCACCATAATAATACCACGGATCATCCACCACACAATAAAAGAAAACAAAGCAAGATTAACTAATATTGTCGAATAAGTACATTTAATTAATGAAATGTGATGTATTTAGTGCTTTGTAGTATAGTTATTATTAAAATTAATATGATTGTTGGCTTGAATTTATTTTTCAATCGTGTTTTACGAATATAAAAATAACCCTTAAATTTGTGTTACAACTTAATTTTTTCTAATTACGTGATATAAATATTTTTGAATAAGTACATTATTATTTAATATTTACTATAATTTATTTATGTATTATTTGAGTATAATAAATTATTTAAGTTATTAAATAAATATTTTTACATTAAAATAGCGTATATAATGTTGATATTAAAGACATATTTATAATTTTGATATGAAAAATTAAAGGTAGAAAAGAAATACATGGGTAAGTACTAGAGCTGTCAAAACCTGACCCGACCCGAAAAATCGACCCGAACCGACCGGAAATTTTTGGGTTGAAACCCGACCCGAATAGTAGCGAGCAAAGAAAAAAACCGAACCCGATTAACCCGAACCCGATTGGGTTGAAATCCGAGACCGACCCGACCGACCCGATATATTATATATATGTAGAATGAATATATTATATTGTAAATATTATAAAATATTTTATCATAAAACATATTATAAATAAAATATTATTATAGAAATATATTAAAAATAATATTTTATTATTAAATATTATTAATTAATCATTATATTATTTTAATAATCATTAAAAATTCAAATTCTTAACCTGTTAGGTCGACCCGAACCCACACGATAACCTGTCAAGACCCGACCCGGCTTGACCTGTAACCCGATAGACCCGAACCCGCACTCAACCCGAACCCGAAAAGACCGAACCCGAATCCACCCGACCCGACCTGTTTGACACCTCTAGTAAGTACCCATAGATTGCTCCATTGGAGTAAAATAAATAAATGAGACTGTGTAATGTTGAAAGGAGAAATAATATTATAATAATACTAAGAAACTCTTTTTTTTGGTTGAAATACTAAGAATCTCTTTAAGCACTCTAAATAAGTATCCTATTGCACATGGTCTTAGTATTCATGCTAGTATAAATGGCCTGGAAGTTGGTTAGACAGTTGTAATTGCATTTGTTGTAAGCATCTAACCTTGCTGTTTCATTTTCTATCCCAACTGTTTAGCATGATTCTGATCATATTCCATCACTTGCAAATTCTTATACATAACGTTATGCAAATTGGAGCATAAAGGACCCTGACTATCAACAGGCCCATGCATTTTCTATTTATCTTATGCATCTATCCTTTTTTGGCAACTTCACTTGCGTTACTCTCTTACAATTGGTAATGCTTGAAACTGATACTTTTCCTTGAGCATTCGGTTCCGTGATACCTGCTCTGTGAATTCATAGTTGTTACCATTTGTCGACAATCCTTTCTGCACATTTTAGGTATCCTTCATCTGTTTTTGTTGGTGACACGTACTCATACTTTGTCGGGATGACCATGGATGTTGTTGGAGTTCTGGGTCACTACAGGTATAACTTAAACTGATGACACGTACACATACTTTCACGATGATCATTATGCCTCTGTATTTTAAATAGTCTTGCTAGAAATATCATTGGTAAAAGGTCAATCAGTAGCCTCTAGCAATGTTGTACACACATTATATGTACATACATCAGTTTGTTTAAGAACTCAAGTTGGGGAGTCTGAAGACATAAAGGAAGTAACCACTTTAGCATGACAAATATAATGATAGTAGTAAAACAAAAGATCTTGCCCTTTTTTGATTGCATCTTAATTTGATCAGTACTAATGCTCATAATCTTATAGCAATGGGAATGCAACAGATCCTGCAAGGAAAAACCATAGAAAGACAATCACACAAATGCAAACATTTTTGAAGCTTTGTTCGCATTTTCCAGAAATGGGAACGCTAAAAAGTGACACGTTTTGAAAGTGACTTGCTTAGTAGGCTACACATCACATCCAGTTTACAACGATGAACAAAAGCAAACCATTATATCCCAATTTTAACAAAAAAAAAAGTGAATGATAATAAGAACACAAAAGCTACAAAACGTCTCAGTTGAACAGAGAACCAGAATCTTTCATAACATCCATATCTTGTATCAGCTGAAGCCTTAGCTAGAAGGTACAAATTCGGACTCGAAACCTATCCATCATATTAGATACATATTATCAGTTAGCACCACTTAGCATCACGTCATATATATTATTTCAAAATCTTTCAATAATGGTAGCCATTAGCTGTGATCCCATGCGACGAAAAAAGCATCATATATCAACTTCAACGGATCATTATTTGACTAAAATTCTTATAAATTCCAGAGTTATCCCACTAAATTATCATTAGATTAACCTTTGCAGCTCACTTATCTAAGTTCAAAGTTAAGTATCTACATTGGAGTTGGCATTTATCCAATTCATCCGGGCACAAATGTAATAATGTGGCCTAGTGAGCATTATTAACTTGCAAAAGTAAGTATACCTGACTCCAGCTACCAGGAGCTGCACAAAGATCAACCACTTTTTTAACCCCTGCAAATTAAGACAAAAGAATCGATTCACACAGCAAAGATAAAATGAAGTATATGCTGATTTACACATCCAAATCTACCCAAGAAGAGGGAAAAAAAGTTCCTGCAAACCTCAAACTTGAATCTAAAATACAGGAGATTTGACGTTGTTTCCATTTTCCAGAGCAACACACCAGATAATGTATGGAAAAAGGCCTAATCAACTATCAACAACAATTTTTTAGTTACCAGGGAGTTGTGTCCTGATCTGGATCCTTGTTCGCCAACACAAAGGTGTCCTTCCTAGATCTAAGAGAAGACAGCTGAGGTAAAAACTTCTTCATAATATTCTGAAGACATGAAAGAGAGAGAGAACTAAAGTGTATAGCAGTACTTACAATGGATGTGGCCTTTCAAGTTTCCATTTTCCAAGTATTCATACAGCAAAACCTGCCACAAAAAGAAATGAAAACCCTGGCTTAGCAAAACAATAGCTCTACAATAAGAATCAAAGCTCATAAAGGCTTAGCAACTTACGCCATCTGAGCCGGTGCCGAGATCGTCATTATTCTTTATCCGAAATTCAGTTGAGCCATTACAATGGCTCTCATGAAGACCTTGGCTATCTTTAGACTAAGCCAGAAGACTCAGATCATCAGTACTCTCTTGGTGAGAACTCATCTGGTCAGAGCCTGAACCAACATCATCTTCTGTTGTTTTCTTCTGCTTGCTATTCTTCTTCTTGTTCCTGCCCATTCTCTCTATTGTATAACTCAAATTTCAATAAAGCTTGTGGATCGTGCTCAACTGCCTTTAGAAATCTATTCACAAAAGTTCAATAACAACCTTCAACATACTATTCAATCGAATTGCTTCAATAAATATAGAACGCTACAGCATTGAATCGCCATAGACTTCAAAACTCGGCCTAGATTGTAGATTTAGGCCTAGTATAGGATTGAAATTGTCAAGTTTGTGTCTTTTGATACAGATTCATAATCGATAGATGAATATTGGAGAAATCGAAATCTGAGAATTAGATGCAAATACTTACAGGATGCAGAATGCAATTTGTGTGAACTCTTGAATTTCAGCAAGGTACAAACTATAGCTCAAAGCGAAGGACAAAGCGAAGAGATTTTTGGGATTCTTCTTCTGGTAGGAGAACACGAAAGGGGAAACAATGTCAGAGGCAAAATTAGACGGTTGGAAACGCCAAAGATGTTGTGTAGTGTAAGGTGGCCAATCTACAGCCACCTTACACTACATGCTCATTTGAACTGCATACTCATTTAAAAACGCAGATTTCATATGAACTGCATAGTCATTTAAAAACGCAGATTTGAATAATTGAAGAGATTTTGGAATGGACAAAATATGTTCTGTAACAGATTCGTATGTTCTGTAACAGATTCGTATTATTAAAAAGAATTGGCTGATTCGTATGTTCTGCAAATACTTACAGGATGCAGAATGCAATTTGTGTGAACTCTTGAATTTCAGCAAGGTACAAACTATAGCTCAAAGCGAAGGACAAAGCGAAGAGATTTTTGGGATTCTTCTTCTGGTAGGAGAACACGAAAGGGGAAACAATGTCAGAGGCAAAATTAGACGGTTGGAAACGCCAAAGATGTTGTGTAGTGTAAGGTGGCCAATCTACAGCCACCTTACACTACATGCTCATTTGAACTGCATACTCATTTAAAAACGCAGATTTCATATGAACTGCATAGTCATTTTAAAAACGCAGATTTGAATAATTGAAGAGATTTTGGAATGGACAAAATATGTTCTGTAACAGATTCGTATGTTCTGTAACAGATTCGTATTATTAAAAAGAATTGGCTGATTCAGAGCAGACGGAAATACAATATGTACAATAATTACCTGTTCGTGCCATCCCAAATAACAGTTGAACTCCCACTCAGGTAACTCTTTAAAGGGCTCAAAACTCTTACCATAGTACTGTTCAACAACAATTCTGAGGATATACAATATGTATATCCTCCTTGGGCACATATCCCAGCGGCTCTGCTAGACGGGGAAAGGTGGTCTCCAATGTGTTCTTCCCATGTCGCCACCAACCTGCAGCATACAATCCATACCGTTAAATAGAAGCATTAACAAATGGACGAACCACCTAATAAACTAAAACAATCATGTTACATATATATTAAATCCCTGAGGTTCACCATCAACATCCAAAACAACCACAACACCCACATCATTTGAGAGGATATCCACTGAATTATCAGTTGGCATAGTTACAGCAATCTGAAGTTTGCAGCTAAAACCCTTTCCTAAGGGGTGTAACCTTGGACATACTGAAGCTTGCCAGCTTCAAAATGTATAGAGCATAAAAACTGAATCCTGCAAGAAAATTAAGATTGCAATTTGAAACAGGTGGCAGTTTATGATCCAAAAAAACCATGCCCTCATAACTTTTTTGTGCCAAGTTAACCCAAAATACAGATCCCTGAGCAGGATAATAAACCCATGAACTGAAATTGGGCAATTCTCCAATCCCTCTAACATAGAATTCCTCAGATTAGCTATCAAGCATGATAATTTCATCTTCCTTAACCTCATCTTCAAATTCCAATCGTCAAATCAACACAAACCCACATGAGAGAAAGCAATTGGATTCCAAACACCAATCAATTGAGCACATATCCATCACTACCCAAACTGGATTTAGAAGAAGGGAAAAAAAGTCAAAGTTAGTAAGCTCCTCCTTTAAGTTGGCTACCATTTTAAAGCCGAAAGTAATATCGCCCAAAGCCTTTCAAAACTGCAACGGGGTACTGAAATCCGGTGGGAACATGCCGATTTCCAGGCCGGGACACCAGGCGGCTTTCAATCTCGGAGGATGGACTTGAGGAGGAGCTTCGCGTGCTCGACATCGTGGACGGAGTCGGATAGCTAGCCGATGAGCTCGAATAAGGAAGCGAGTGCGATTAACGCGGCGACGGAGGACGGCTTGAGAGCAAGGGTTTTATTGGCATCGGCAATTCTTCCGGCGGACCGCTAGGCGGCGAAGCGCTGGAGGCAGCACTCGGCGAGGAAGGCTTAGGGAGCGGGGCGGAGACCATCGAGGATCTTGGAGAAGTGATCTTGGGGAGCGGGGAGGTTTTATTGGCGTGGATTGGAGTTTTGACATGGCATCTCCCCGTCTTCAACGACGCCCCAAGGAAGAGGAAAGAAAACGCTAAAAATAAATTAACCCTATTGAATGGTCATCAAATTAATTGACGTGTAATTAGCTACTACACTAACCCTCTCCATTCAGTCTTATAGGCAATCTCTTGGTATTCACCCTTTTTAAATTTATCCGTATGTAACCGCTCTTTATTGAATTGGATAATTTCTTTTTTTCTTATTTATCTTACTAAGAATCCTATGTGTATTTATGACACTTTGTTATGAAATGAAAACTATACAAATTTGTATAAAATGCTTAGCATTCATTACGCTCCTGATGACAGGCCCGATGTGCTATACCAATTATAAGGATAGGGCCCCGGGTCAATCAACAAAAAATATTTGTATCACGACCCCGTTGTAGTACGGTGGTCGAGGTCGAACACAGGAAATTATTTCATGCGCGTTTGAACGGTTGATTGTCTAACACAAACACAATGGGAGAGAAAACACACGAAGCAACTCGGGACCGAGGTTGTCAATCTCGGGACCGAGGTAGCTAGGCACAAACTAAGTCGGGCTCGAGGCTAGGGGACTCGGGCACGACACAACAATCAATGAAAAGGAAGAAACAAGTTAGGCTAAGGGGATCCTAGGGCTAGGGGTTCATGTCAACATCAACTTCACATGCTCTCATATAGATAAATGAACTAGAGGCTTCCGCCTTAGACATAGATCAACAATTCCAATCATGCCATAAATCTCAAGGAACTAGGCTCACGCATTCATTCAAGCCAAACGACTCTCTATCTACTCCTACTCGACCGCGGGATCAATCTCTTCATCCCTTCGAACCAACTTTCCTAAGTCTTCAAACAAAGGTTCTTGCCAATAGGGTAAATAGACATGGATTTAGGCAATCAAGTCATGAAATTGGTTCAAGCACATGCAATTGAGTTGGGGTTTTCGCCCCCTACCCTAAGATCAAGCTATCTACTCACTAATCATGGATTTCAAGCTAGCAATCATCAAAGACCAAAGATAAATCATGAATCATGCAAGTCAAATCCACAATCAACAACACAAACTCAAAACCAAAGCAAACTTGAATTAAACTAAAGAAAAGTTCTTACAATCTCTACTCCCGCTCCAAGCCTAAGGGTTTCTTTCCTCTCCAAGGAAAGGAATTCACCCAAATCCTCCTCTAGATCTTGGGTTCTTTCCCTCCCTTGGAGAAGAGTCCACCCCCTTCTTCCTTCTACCCTCTCAAACGTCCCTCTCTACTCTCTCCCAAAGTGTATGTGATTCTAGATTGATGTCCCAAATGAGAGATTACAAGAGTTTAAATAGAGATTTTTCCCCTACTACAAAGACTAGATTACCCCTCTAAACTCCTTGGGCTCCAAGGCTTGTCCTTGACCTCCAAGGCTTCTAGAACTCCTTGATCTCCAAGGAAGCAAATATAATTATGGGAATTAATAAGAAAATCCCAAAAAGAAAGGAATCCGGAGCCACGACCGACATGGATCGACACGGAGAGAACTCGGACCCGACTTGCTTAACCTCGGGCCACCACCTCGGGCCACCATTGTACCTCGGGCCCGACATGCTGGGTACCTCGGTCCTAAGGCATTTTTCAGCTTGTTTCCCTCCGTTCTCTCTCGTTTTAGCTCCGATTGACTCGATTCTTTCGCCATTCTCTTCGTCTTCACTTGAGGCTTCTTTCCATGCATTGTTAGCTCCATTTTGGCTCCTTTTTCATCCTTGAATTCCTCCATGATTCCATGCTCCAATCTCCATGATTTTTGCTCCAAAATGCCTACAAAACACACAAAACGCGCATAGTCTCCGAATCTCATAGAATTGCGGGAACTAAGCTAAAAAGGGACAAAACTAACAAAGAAAGGAATGAAAAACACTTATTTACAAGGGAAATTAACTACTAAAACACCACCAAAATGAGAGACATCAGCTCCAAATCCTTTTTATAGGTTTATTGATTGGTATTTATATTTATTTTGTTTTTCCTTTATCTTTTAAAGTAGTACATAAAGGAGGGTTAAAATAATACACACATTAGATATAATTTATATATTTTACTTGACCTAAGAAAACAAAATTAGTTAACAATGAATAATTAAACTCATATTTTTCTGATCAAAAAATAATACCGATATTAAAACGACACCGAACATTACACACTAACATTTTATTAGTCATAAATCATTGCACTTCACTGAATGACTTTTAAACTAAGGCAATCCCTAATGATGGATACAACCAATAGATAAGAAATAAAGTTCCAACACTTAGCAAGAGTGTGTAGCCTTTTTGTTCGGAGAAAAAATAGAGTCATGACCCAATAGATAAATATACCTCCTAATACATTATAAAGAGACATCAGATCACTATCCGCATATCCCTGTCTCAAGCTAATCCATAGCAAAATCACGAAACAAGACTTGAAATAATCTTGAAATAATAAAAGGTCAGACATCATCGAAGACCTAAGTCTAAGTACTAGCGTATACGATATTAATAATAATAACAATGGTCATTATTTCTAAGCATAATAATCCTAGTCTAATTATTACACTAGTACAAAAATTATATTTTATCACGGTTCCGTTTCGTCATTTATCACGGTTTTTAACCGGGATAATAAGTTCCGAGATAAAAGCTCAAATGTAATAGAACCGTGATAATATGTCCGAAAACCGGGATGAAATGTGAGAAAAAATGTCCAATTTGAAGGTATTTATCACGGGTCTCAACCGTGACAATTGGTAATGCTATTATCCCGGTTAAAGAACCGAGATAAAAGAGCATAAAATAAATACGTGAATACCAATTTTATCACGGTTTATTTACACGGTGATAAATCAATTCTGTGTTTTTTTTTTACTTGGCGGTATTGCTATATGCATTTGTTCTCATCAACCTTGATTCTTGTTAACTTGTTTTTAGTATTTTTAACACATTAAATATTAGACATTTGATATCAAATCAAACACTAGATAATAGACACCAAATAAACTATGTATAGATATGACCACCTTCATAATTCTGAATATATAAATTTACATCATTTAAGAAAATGAAACAAAAACATATCAAAACTCTAGTTCAATTATAAAGTATGTCTAGCTATATAGCTGGAAAATTCTAATTAAGTCTACTTGAATGGACAAAAACTACGTAGATGAAACTCGATCAGATCAATGCACTGAGCTATCATGACTGGCCTGTATAGTAGAGAAAACATATATATATATACACACGTTAGATGTAATTAATTATATATCAAGTATTCTAAACTTTTCACGCATTATAAAAACACAATAACAATTGCAAACTATCTAGATGAAAAATTGTCATAACTAAATCAATGAAATCATAGCATAATTGCCTTGACTTTCTAGGCCTCAAACGTAAAATTGCAATCCATTTGGAATGAGGTAGTTAGATCTCAAGATTAACTGTAACTGAGATTGAGCAGGAAATTGACAGTGAAAAAGGTAGGCTAAGGTTAGCAGTTTTACCCGGCCTCCTGGTAAGCCAAAGTAAGATTTTATCTGGGAGACGTTCCATGCAAGACCCTGTTCCCCTCTTGCTTCTTTGATAGCTAGCTTGCTTAATGAGAGCACAAGCAACAATAAGTGCACCAGCTGACTGTCCTATCAAATAAATTTTGCAAATAACGCAGTAAGAAATAGGTCCTTACCAAATTTGAAACTCTACAGAGAAAGAAATGAGACATATTCTCCAGCTTAGATATTATCTTAAACATGCACATCTTTGAAGTTTCTCTTTGGAGAGTGTTGAATACACATTGAAAGCAAGAGCGTAAAAACCTATTACAGTATATGAACAACACAGCAAGAAGCTACACAAAAATATAATTGAGATTCAACTCCTTTTTATCCTATTGTTCTCTATACAACATCATAACTATTAATAAAGATCGATGTAAAGAAGTCAATGGAAAAAAATTGTTTCTTATACCTGTTAGGATCACCTCCATACTCAGAAATATGATTGCACACAAATGAAATGCCTTCTAAAGCATCTTTAGCCATATCACCTATCGTTCCATGTGGGAAATTTCTAGAAGCAAATGTCAACAAGAGTACTATTAGAAATAGCACATCATGTGACTCATAAACACATGGATAACCTTTTGGCAAATCCTCACCCCTGAGTATAAAAAGGAGATCCAATAACAAAATGTTCAAAAAATTCTTCTATTGGCTACATAAGGAAAAAAAGAGTTGCAATCCAAATATATTAGGCATGTACATTAATCCAAATTGCATCTTTTGCATTTGATAGGCATCTGAACATGGTTTGACAACTCACCTAATTATCCAGGCTCACCAGTTACAACTGCCACAACTGGTTTTGGCCCATTCATGTATCTTCTGAGAAAAAAACTTTAATACATCTTTATCAACCAGAGATAGCACACAGATCATGATCATATACATAAATGAACCAACTTAGCAACCAAACCAGTAGTGGATACTATAATAACGCCTTGACATTCAATGTTTTCTATTGGTCTATCCTCAAAATAGTATCACAACTTGAATTGTGTTTTTTGAACAAGATAGTCATATCAATGCATTTAATTTTTAACAACCTAATATACATTGAAAAGAAAAAAAAGTAACTAATAAACAGTTATAATAGCAGCACATGCAGGTTGGATATCCTTTCTTAAACAAGGAGACAAATTAAGTTCAATTGATTTCATAAACCAAACAAAATCTTCTGAATTAACTAACAGGGAAACTTGGGACAACCAGACACATGTGAGGATATGTCAAAGAAAGAATGTTACAGTCAAGTACAAAATATAAAAATAATAAAGGAACAAAATATCCAATGTAAGTATGATGAAAGCTTTAACTTCTCCTCAATCATCTCATACCTGAAAAGGAATTTACATACTTGATCAGTCAGTCTACACATAGTGTACAGGAGAATGACTACATAAGCACATCTACTCACCAGATAGGATAATTTATGAAGGCATGGATTTCATAGCAGCTCTGTTTCAACTCATCGAGCATTTCTTCCATGCCCTCTAGATATGCATATCCCCTTTTCATGCAGCTTTTGAGCCCTGATAAAGTGAATAACACTCCCCCATTTAAAGATCAATAAAACAAAAATACATACCATTGGATATAACTTTAAGAAAAGAAGCAAATATTAGAATATACTCTGATCTCAAATTAAGCTCAGTGAATAAAGACTACATAAACATCCCAGTTTGATTCCAATCCACTAGCAGTTATGAAGTCAAGGTGGATCCTCCTTTTATCCAATAAAACCCATCCATCTAGCTAGAATCCAAATCAACCAAATGCATGTAAAATGAATATCATATCAACACTAATATATAGCCCACCTTCCAGATCAAACTGCCTTTCACCTTTAAAGAATTTCCTGGCTAACTTATCTTGAAGATGGAGTGCACACGGTGAGAAATTAAAACACTCTGTTTGACATTAATTGAAGCAAACATTCAAAACAAACAAACACTCATATTGTGTGTTCTAAATTCATATGAACTTGCATAACTAAATAATTTGCAAATTAAATCAAACAAACACACAAATAATCCAAAGACATTTATGAACTTGTATCTGTGTCAATTTCCCCCTCCACATTCACGGTCAAAAAACAAATCAAACGCACAAATTAAATCAATTGCAAATCGATCCTATCGGAAAGGGGCACTAGAGAATGAACGGTGCAGCGGGAACGAACGAACGGTGTAGAGATTCGGCGCGAGAGAACACCGGAAGCAGGAGGCGAGGTCGGGAGATCTGGCCGGAGAGGGCATTGAGGGAGAGGTTAAGGACGTTGAGGTTTTGGAGGAGGCGGAGCTCGGGGGAGTCAGATCGTCCAAGAAGGCGCAAAGTGGGGTCAGGCACACCACGTCGTTGGGGTTGGCGGCGGCGACGGAGACCGCGAGGAGGCGGGAGGAAGGTCGTTGATCCGGGCGGCCGATCAAGGTTGGGAAGAAATTTCGCCTAGTCGATCGCCGAACATCGATAGGGTTGTAGAGAGATCGAGAGGGTTTGACGGATCGATCAATAGTGGGGCTTGGGAAGTTAAATTAAATTATAATAAACTATTCTCAAGTTTTGAATTACGTAAATACATCCTTGATAATTGGTTGTCACCCATAACTTTAAACGGGTTATTTAGCCCGCTTTTTAATAACCGTGATATTATGTTTTTATACATGGGTCATCCTATGTTTTTTTTATCATGGGCGTTTAAACAACCGGGCTAACCGTGATAAATAAAGGTCATAAAAAGGTGTTTTTGTACTAGTGTTAGCAAACAATTTTGTCTCTGAAAACCTTTTTCTATATATAGCATAGTAGACAATCATTAAGAAATCCATCTTCCATCCTACTACGCAAAACGTGCTTGACAAAACTCATTGTAGAAAAGGCTCTTTCCACTATAGCAATACCAACAGGAAACACTAAAACCAATGAGGCAATATACCAGCTCAAAGACATTTTGAATTCTAACCTCAATTATCTTTTGAGCAAGATCCCCAATATTTTTCAACTGTGCAAACTTTTCATTTTCTCTCACCTCATGAATCCACAACTCCAATTGTCCTTAAAGCTCCATTTGATCACCTATTGAAAAGTCTTGTGGGTAGAATTCTGCAAGTCGAAGTAGCTTTGACACATCAAAGTTAGAGAAGGAATTCTTCAGATCAAGACATGTTAAACATTTAAGTAATTCTATGCTTGACTCGTTGAAACGGTGCTCCATCTCTTAGTACTCAGTTTGATCAAGAACTTAAAAAATACATCACAAAATTAAACTTATTAACAAAGGAAACCTTTAAACAGTTAATAGAGAAATAAGAAGATACTTGAGAGAATATCTCCACTATAAAATGGTGGTGGTATGTTATCGTATATCCATCACGTCTAGACCGAGAACGACTAGAAACACAACCAACCATATTAGAAATGGCACTATCATGTTTAACACAAAAACTGTTGACTTCTTCTAGTAGCTCATTCCATCCATTATTCATTGCATCTTGCAACTTATTCTTAGTGCTTTGAACCAAACTCGAGACTTCAAGAATATTTTGATCTTTTTGTTGTAAGAATTGTGACAAAACATTTGTAAAGCCCAAAAATAGCTTTATGAAGTGAGCAATTAAGACGAATTCCAGAATTTTCAATTTCACCCAAGCTAAAGAAAGTTGCTCGAGGTTTCGGTTCACTGGCATCATCAAATATATTTTCCAACACTTGAATTATATTGTTGAATAGACCTGGGTCCGGTTCTGGAACTACCGATATACGGGAACCGGTAGTTCTAGAACCTTGGTCGAGGTTTCAGTTCAATGGCATCATCAAATATATTTTCCAGCACTTGAATTGTTGAATAGACCTGGGTTTGGTTCTGGAACACCGGTTCCCGGTTCCAGATTCCATGGAATCAGAACCAGAACCAACCCTTAGCCGGTTGTAGTTCCGAGGCGGTTCATGTTTCAGTTCCGAACCGGCCAAAAATTAAAAAATTAAATACTTACCTCTTATTTTATTTTTTAAATTGTTTTTGTAAAATTTAAATATATTTGAACTTTTTTGACGTAGAAATTTAGTTCTGAGTACTATATATAAACATTTAGATCTTTCTTCGTATTTTTTTTATAAATTTGGTATACTTTTTGTATAAAAAAGGAGAAATCGAAGGTTTGAGCCGGTTTGGAACCGACGGTTCCCCAGTTCCGGTGAAAGAGGAACCAGAACCGTAATCGTCCTCGGCGTCGGTTTGGTTCTAACTCTGTACGGTTGCGGTTCTGGAATCTCCAGTTCCCTGGTTCCAACGAAATCGGACCCAGGTCTATCGTTGAAGACCACAAAATACGAAAAATGGTGGTAAAGTGACAACCCCAACGTGTAGCTCTCGTTCGAACTAAGCTACTTTCTTGATTCAATCCTCTCCCGATAGAAACTTCACCATTTTTTAATCTATTCACCATGTCTTCATGTTGTAAAATTAACGTGAACTATACCAATCAATAATTTTAAGAAAATTTCTTCTATTAAGGGAGCTTGTCGATTAACAAATTTGTCCATAATCCTGAAATATAAAGTTTAAAAAATATATTCAAATCAATTGAACCAACATTCACAAATTAAAGGTCTATAAACTTCAGAAATCAGATACATGTGTATAAATTACCAAACAACTAAAAAAAGTAACAGAATTTGACAAGAAAGAAAAAAACAGAAGAACCCTACAAGTTTGAATTCAATTCTATTAAGTTGCAATTAACACACAAAGTCAAAAGAATGGAAGATAAGACAATGAAGAGGAGAGGACGAACGAGACTGCAAGACTCAAGAGGATCAGGTTGTTGATGACTGGTCTCATTCTCTGCTTTGCCTCTACTCACGACTCACCAATCTGATCGTGAAAATTGAAACCATGGCTTGCCAATGTGGTTTTATTTTTAATTAAAGCAAGCCTTTTTTTTTATCAAAACGATAAGAAACTTTAATTTTTCTTCTTCTTTCGCAAACCTTGACAAATATCATTAATAGTACACTACTAGTGATTAGTTTCCAAATTCTCTCTTCCAGCAGTAATTCTGGCTAGACAAAAGTGGGGGCACCAAGCCCCACCCCGGTCCGTCTATGTATACATGTATGTTTGTGTTGGATTTCTGTGTCGAAATTGGCATTACCTTGAAAGCCATAGACGAAACGAAATTCTTTTTCAGATTATATCAACCCCAAGTATGATGGTGGCTCATACGCCTTCATTCGGGCATTATTAATACAGGTGGGGGAAACTGAAAGGATGGAAACTAAATGAGTAGGTTAAATGTGTATTGATGGCATGATATTAGTGGCGGGAAGTTGAAAGAGAGGTGAACGAGCTGCAATGAGTAAATAAAGAATTAGCAACGAGAAGCTAGCTAAAAGAGAGGGAATGAGTAAATGAGTACGTTTTTGGGGTCTTGTATGTTGTTTCAGCCATGTGTAGAATTACCATGATATTCAATTTCATGCATTATTTTGGCCTATTCTATTCTTACTTTGGCCTTTTGTATATTATGAATTTAGCATAATATATTGGTAAAATGTTAGGCTAGTAAAAGGCCAAAACAAAAAAATCATGCATTTATTTGACCCAAGGGGGAGAAAATTAAGAGTTTTGTATGGATGTATAAATAGATTTTAAAAGATAAATTAATTTACTATTAAGCTTATAATATAAGTTTATAATATGTAGATATAAGCACATTAATTTTACATCAATTTATATATAAACACATTAATTTTACATCAACTTATATACAAACACATTAATTTTACACGAACTCTGTATAAGTTTAAAGGTTGGAAAGAAAATAAATGTACTAATACAATTTATATTAGTTAACGACATAATTTCAATTATTTTTAAATTAATCAAATTTTGGGGTTTTAACCGTTCAAAAGTTGTAAGGTTGCAATGGAGTGCTCATAAGTGACAATAGTGCTGGAAGATCAAGCCTTAAATAAAGTGAATGATGATCTTTTTGTAACAACTTAGGAGGTCAAGAGTTATTTTTTAAATAAACGCAAGTAGGAAATAAAAGGCAAAATATAGGTCATTATTTTTAAACAAATTAAGAGGTCAAGTTTATAGCTAAATGCAACTAGGAAGAAATAAACCTAAAAAAACATTCAAGAAAAAAAGTGTAACAATTATTTGATAAAGGAGGAGAAAAATAAGAGTTGTTAGAACTAAATGCAAATAGGAAGAAATAAACCTAATAAATTAAAAAAAAAACCAAATAAGAATGTAACTTTATTTGATAAAGGAGAACAAAATGTCACTAAGAATTACTATGATATTCAATTTCATGTATTATTTTGACATTTTGTATTCTTATTTTGGTCTTTTGTATACTTTGAATTTGACATAATGTATTGGTAATGCTATACACATGTGATTAATATCCAGTATAGATAAATCATAAGGTTTAGAACCACCATATTACGTCACGTATGATTTTTCATGTGTCGTTCTCACATTTCAACACCTAGGATTTTGACATGTCTTGGTCTATCATTGATCCATATCCCATATTATTTAATTTTTTTACTAAGTCACATCCTATTTATTTACATAACTACTATTGGTAACACAACAAAAGTACTAATAAAACATTGAATTTACCCAATTTACAAAGAGGTCCTAAAATAGAAAATGGGATGTCTTTCTCCCCTCCCATCCTCTCCGCTCCTCTCCCTCCTTCAGATTTACACTACCGCCGGTCCGCCATTATCTTGAAGCATATTGAAGATAGACTTTGATAGCTTCGTACGTAGAACTAAACTCTAGTCCTATGTGGTGATTGTTCATGGGATATTTTGCAAAATCTGAATTAGAAGAGCGATATTTTACGAATTCATACGCAGAACCCTAATCAACCTCTATTCAATTTTGTTTTCAAATCTATGCAAATACAATCCAATAAATACACAACATCATCAAATTATACTATTTTCGATTCATGAATATGCCTAAATTCACACAAATGTATAAGAAATTGTTCAATTTAGTTTTCTAATTTACCAATGGGAAACGCCAAGAAACAAACATTTAGATTCAATTGTACTGTTAGTTTTTGGGTTAATTACCAACCTAATCTTGATTAAGCCTTTTCTAGATGAATTTGTTGTGATATTCTTCCAAATCTCCTTTGAATTTGCTTTCAATTTGAAGGAGGAAAAAATCTTGGGAGAAGAACGACGGAAGAGAAACAACCTTAGAAAGATGTGGAAATGACTTCTTAGTAAATTTCAAATATTTTGTGTTTTTTTATCAGTTTTACTAGGTTATGAATAACGTGACCCTAATTTATTTAACTATGCCATATCTATTAATGCTTTAAAACATTAAATTTAAATTTCTATTCAAATCTCATACTCCGTATAAGATATGGTGGAAATTACTAGGGTTGAGCAAAATTATCCGATCCGAAATATCCGCCGAGAAAATCCGTATCCAATGGATAGCTTAGCTTTATTATCCGTATCCGATCCGATCCGAGAATTTTTCCGGATAATCAAATCAGATACGGATTGAGGTTTTGAGTAACCGAATATCCGGTATGGTATATATTAATATGCATTTTTTGGATAAATGATAATATATTTGAGTGGAATAAGCGGTAAAAGGTGTGTTTTTCTAACATTTAACCCATCATGGGTTAAATTCTCATATAATAATTGTATTTGTTTTATTTTTTTAAAAAAAAATTCACATTTTTAGTAGTGCGAGTTGAAAAATTAATTTGAAACGGATAATTTGGATATATGAAATATCCGTCCTCGGATATCCGATCCAAACGAATATCTATAACCGGATATCCGACTCATAACAAATCGGATATGAATCGGGGATTTTTAAAAAAAAATTCCCGAATATCCGGCATTTTGGATCGGATCGATCCGAATGCTCAACCCTAGAAATTACACTACTTATAAACTAGTTTAACCCCCGTACCATGTACGGGTAATGGGATTATAAATTCAATTGAATATAGATATATAACGTCAATGATCATGTTAAAATTATAGGATCATATATATATATATATCTTCGTTTTATAATTAGTGTTTTTTACTAATAGTAGATCAACTCATAATATAAATAAGTTGGATTTGTTTAAAAATTACTTTATGATATATATCACGTTTTATTAAATAGTAATATAATAACTAATTCTTGGTAAGTGATAATTTATAAATTTTGGGATAATTCATAATTTTTGGTAAATTTTAATCAATTTTTACATGATAAGATTATATGAGATTCTAACTTCCTCATTTGTATAAAAGAGGGCCCGACTAAATATTTTATTATTGAAATGAGACGTGGCGCAAATTTTTGTGAAGACATTGTCTCCCCTTTTTAGTATAGGTAGTATAGATAAAAGGACAAAACAAAAAAATGAAAGTAAAAGCATGAGTGTGATAATAGGACCCGACCCGGAATATCATGGTCCATGGTCCGACAGTCCAGATTTTGCCTTATCTAAAGCAATGCTGGCTGGTTGCTGCTACTACTCAACAATCGTCTTCCCTCCCTCCCCTCTATCTCTCGCTCTCGGCGTCAGCATGTTATCAATGGCGCTCCACTCTACCGTCATCAACCCCAGGCTACCCCAAATCTCCCCCAATCTCGCACTCAAACCTCTCAAGGCTTCATCTTCTGCCAACCCTCAAAAATCCCCCTTCCACCATTCCCTATCAACACCTCGCTCACCAGCTGCCAGGGGACACTTCCCTATTCACGCTTCCGCCGCCTCCGTAGACGACGTTTCGTCGCCACCTGCCGAAAAGCAGGTCATTCTCAATTTGCTGTCTGAATTTACTTACTACTGCTCGCCTCATTTCAATCTATAATTAAATTGGTGCGCTAGGGCTTCTATACCTGTTTGTGCTGATTTGCAATTGGGCGAATTACACATTTGTTTTCTCGACGGTATTTACAGACCTGTTGAAATTAGCATTTTCTGAACATTTGCGAATTCTATCAGCTTTTGTTATTGAGTTTCGAATTACGCAACTGCAGCGGACAGTGTGATTTGAATATATGAGTGTAAAGTTCAAAAGCCAGTCAAGATTAGCTCAACAACTTTTGGTTTGCTGTTTATATATATATATATAAGAAAAGGAGTTAGGGTCGCCACAAGTACTACTTGAGCTCGTCTAGAGCATCCACAAGAGATGAGAACTAGTTACGAACCAACTCTAAAAACAAATAGGGTAAATTGTCGTCTAGTGCTCAACCAGTGAGCTGATGCGCTTTGGTTTGCTGTCTGATTTCTGTAATCTCACGCCTTTGCAACTTTTGTTGGTGCAATGGCTATATATATGCAGAAGCTAGGAGTAGCAGTAAAGCCGAATGAGAAGCCTCGGCTGGTGCTCAAGTTCATATGGATGGAGAAGAACATCGGGCTCGGGCTGGACCAGGCCATACCCGGCCACGGAACCATCCCTCTCAGCCCCTACTACTTCTGGCCCAGGAAAGACGCCTGGGAAGAGCTCAAGCTGTTGCTCGAGAGCAAGCCCTGGATCTCTCAGAAGCAGATGATCATTCTCCTTAACCAAGCTACTGATATCATCAACCTTTGGCAGCAGGCTGGTGGTAATTTGCAGTAAACTCTTTCGCCTGTTCATTCTTTTCTTTTGTGTTTAGGACACTTCTCACTTTGTACCATTTGCTACTGTGACTTTCATCTTCAAATGTAATGTTCCTGCACTTGTATTCATTTTGGAATCTGGGTATGAAGAGATCAAGCTTAATTGAATGTCTCCTGTCTTTAGATACTCATCTTATTGCAAAGGTTTTGTCATCTTATCAGCTTCTTTTGATATTCCTATAACACAGTTGGCACACGACATTCATCAGCCCTTCACAGTTAAGTACTTCGTATTTCACAAACCACTCAACCTTCCCACTATGATTGTCCACAACTTAACCAACTAAAAAATGATGAAAAAAAAGGACCAATGGCGGTGATGATCCTAGTTAGTTGGTTGGAGGCCACGTAAGAGTGTTGGCTGGTCAAGGTGCATCAATTTCTACATTCGGATGTGAATGCCAATTTATTGGCTTAAAACATACGTAAACACCTCAACTTGTCCATTTTAGTCATTTAGGCACCTCACCTTTAAAACGTAAACATTGAACACCCGAACTTTCTAAAAGCTACCTATTGAACACCTGTCGGCTGACACTGTGATGCTGTGCACTACACGCGCGCCACGTCACTTGCACATGGCGCCACATCATTTACACATGGCGCCACGTCATATTATTAATAATAAAATAATATTTTATTTAAATAATATTTAACTAATAAATTTTATTTAAATAAATTTCCAAAATAATATTTTATTTAAATAATAAATTTAATAATAAAATTTTATTATTTTATTTATTATGTAATACAAAAATTCTATTATTTTATTTATTATATAATACAAAAATTCTATTATTTTTTTATTTTATTTAATAATAAATTTTATTATTTAATAACAAATATTATTATTTTATTACTAAGTATATTATTTAATAATAAAATATTATTATTTAATTACTAAGTTTGTTATTTAATAATAAAAAATTATTATTTTATTACTATGATTATTATTTAATAATATACTTTTATTATTTTATTACTAAATTTACTAGTTAATAATAAAATATATTATAATTTCTAACAAATCAGGTGAAACCACTAGGTTTCGGGTTTCAACCTATTCAGACTCGGGTCAACGGGGGCGTTGTCGGGTCGGAGTTTGCTTAAGAAAAAAAATAAAATATAAAAAGAAATAAAAATATCAAGGTACACATACATATTGCAGACAGAGTTATTTCGGGTTCGAGTTGACAAATTGCAGACAAAGAAATAAAAATCTCCGGACGGGGGCGTTGTCGGGTCGGGTTCGAGTTGAGTCGGGTTCGGGTCGTAATGGCTCACAGGTCAAGAGTATCGAACTTTTTACAATTATTAAAATAATATGTTATTATATAATAATAATATAATTCAACCCGTTCAGATTCGGGTCAACCGGTCGGGTTTGAATTTTCGGGTTGAAACCCAGATATTTTCGTGTTGGGTCAGGTGGGGCTTGCTTAAGAAAATATAAAATAAAATCAAAATAGAAAAAAGAATTTTATTATTAAAAGAATTTTATTATTAAAAATATTTTATTTTTAATAATATTCTTCTTTTTTTTCCACGTCAGCTTCATCACTCGCCCTCCGGCGCGTCTATTACACGCAAAGTGCCACGTCAGCCAACATGTGTTCAATAGGTAGCTTTTAGAAAGTTCGGGTGTTCAATGTTTACGTTTTAAAGGTGAGGTGTCTAACTGACTAAAATGGGCAAGTTGAGGTGTCTACATATGTTTTAAGCCCAATTTTATTGATACACATACGATTAGTTTCTGATCCGCATATGGTTAGTTATGATACATAGATGTATGTCTACATACATAGTTGTGAGGCAAATTCAACCAGTTTGGATGCACATTCAAACAAGATATAATTTTTTAGTAATTTTGAGGCATATGGTTCATTTTAATGCATATTGAACAATTAACTGTGATGAACAAACGACTAATTTTTGATACAAATATATATGTATAGTTTGATGCACACTTGGATAATTTTAATGCATAGAGCAAGTTTAGATGCACAATATATCAATTTTGATGTGCATCTCACGCTCCTTGCCACCACTTTTTTTTTCAAAAAATGCGTCAATAATTAGCTAGAAGTTCGATTATACCGTCTACTATAATCTATTACTATATACTAAAGCGGAAGCAAATTCCGCCACCATATTGCGCCACATCACCCCTTTTTTAAAAAATCTATCTTATTAAATCTTGATTTTATCATAACCTTATAGATACTTAATTAAAATATTAGTTCTATATTAGAATTTGTTTTGTTTAACTAATAACTCTATCCAAATATATAAATCTCTATCTTATCATTATACACATTTGATTAATACATAGATCTATCATCTATCATAAACCTTTTATTTAAAAAAATAATTTTTTGTCACAATCTATAAATCATAATTATAATATTTTACCCATTTAGTTAAATATCATATTAAATTTAAGTTATTTTTGTAATTTTATTATGGTATATTTTTTAAATCATCAATGGTAGCAAATTCTACCACTATATTTAAGACAAATACTCATCCTATTAAAATAATATATTAAATACATTTTTACTATCATATCATATTAAAATATCAATAAAAAAAGTATATGTTATATTTAACATAAATATCACTAATATTTCATATTGATTACACTTTAGAAAAAAAAAGATAGATTTCTTAATTAAGATAATAATTCGCTCACATTTTCCTTACATTGTTATATATACGAGATAATTTGGTTTTCTATTTAACTTATTAAATATTATCTATATTGTTAATATTATAATATATTAATCTGAATTTTATTTAAACTTATTCATTTTATTATATAAGTTAGTTTACGTAATTTAATTTAAATGCTAAAAGATTTGTATCAGTTGTTAATAAAATGTGATAATGCATCTTATCTTATTTCGTTCTTCCTCAATTATTTAAATATATGTTTATGTATGTATAAAAAGTAAATACTTTCACAAAAAAATAAATAAAAAAGATTTATTTATATATATATATGTGGATATACAAGAATTATATCATTTTATAATCCAAAAATAAGCGTCTTTATAAAACAAAGTATACATATGATAATATTTGTAATTGTTACAGTAAATTCATACACAAAACAATAAATAAATAACACCCCCGTACAAGGTACGGGTCATCTGCTAGTACAGTATAAAGCGGAACCTATGTCTTTGTTAAAAATTGCGCTACCTCATCAACGTTGAATAAAAAAATGTTATTTATGCCATGTAATCTAGGCTGAATAAAATAATGCTCTTTTCAACAATTATTAACAAAATAAAATTATTAACAAAAAATTAATAGGATTGTGTACTATAATTGGATCACAAATTAAAATGGAAAATTATGTAAGCTAGAATCTCTCTGCATATTTTTCCGTATCAAGAGATCAACTTCTGACCAAGAGTGGAAAATTATTACCCAATTAAGATGTTATCAAATTAATACCTCATCAAAAATTATTTTTTGCACAAATCTCATATAATTTAAATCTTTTAATGTACACATTAGAAATATGAGGATGAAAAATTATCTTTTACACACATCTAATATAATTTATATCTTTTAATTATTAAAATAATTTATATGAGTATGGATAAAATGGTCATTACCCGTACATGGTACGGGTTTTCAACTAGTTTTCTTAAAAAAGTAAAACGATTCACGTCCTTCGCTTCTCCTCATTCTAGGTCTCATTTTTATTCACGTTTTGCACCTAAGGCCATTACCATCGGTGGGCTCAAGCACAAAAATGATGAGAGATCATGAAAAGTAAATGTGATATGCACATGGATCAATGTAGAAAAGATCGAAACTTGATCTGATGAAAGAGAAAGCTCAACTGACAAAAATGGAAAATAAAGTAAATGAAGGCAACGACCAGGATTTATTCTGGCCGTTTGGATAATAAAAATACTTATATCGTCATTTTTGGGCTTTATTTTAAAAAAAATAGCAAAAGTTATATCATAATTCATATTTTTTTATCTACCTATAGAGTCCAATGTTGTATATATTTGAATACTTTTAAAAATAATTATATTTTTTGGCTTGTTTTAAGTTATACAAACCACATATTTATACATTGTTTACGATACCTATTCTTTAAATTTAAAACAATTACATCAAAATTCATGATTTTATTTAACATTTCTATAGATATTAATTTTGTATCTTTTTATTATTGTTAAAAGATTTATGAATTTTTGACTTGTTATAATTACGTAAAACCGCTATAATTATACCGCTTTTGGTATTACATGTGCCCGGTTTTGATTTATCCATGACATTTTTATTGACTCACTGTTTTAAACGTACCCGATTTTGTAATACCTATGGTTTTGATGTACCCTGTTTTAAGCACCCGATTTTGGAGTACCCATGGTTTTGCTATACCCGGTTTTCGATTACCCACGGTTTCATATGGAGAAAACCTAGTTATTTACTATATATATGTGCTCGACCATCAACACAAGCCGCACCACAACCTTCACCCTCCATCTCTCTTCACTCCCTTTAAGAAAAAAATTCTAGCTCCACTCGATATGAATCCAAATGATCCTAATCGCCCACCTTACTTTCCGTATAATTATCCAATCTCTTCAACACAAAACTCTATTGTTCATCCAATGCACCCGCCAATGAACCCATATAATCAACCACAATATTTCTATGCAGATTTTGCGTACCATCAAAATCTACTCCAACATGCTCTTGGCAATCCATATGCCACAATCCATTAACCATCCCAAAACTTTGTTCACCCCGAGCAAGCCTCAAACCCAACACTTTCCTCAGATTCTAACCATGATCTTAACTCTCAATCCTTTGAAAACCCTCCGTATAGCACTCAACCAAAAGACGTTCATGGTTGTGGTTCTCGTGGTGACGGGGGTCGTTCTCGTGGATCTCATGGTCGTGGAGGGCTTGGTCGTTCTCAAGCTGAAAGAGAGGGTGATGAGGTTGATGAGCTAGAAAGAGGGAAAAGTGTGGGATGGAGCAAAGGCGATGAGGTGCTCTTGGTGAGTGCATGGTTGAATGTGAGTCAAATGCAATCATGAACACCTAGAAAAAATCAAAAACCTTTTGGGAGAAAATTGCAAACTACTACAATAAGGAGAAGTCTGAGGTCCAATTCCAATGAAACGCAAAATCATGTAAGTGATTCGGCCAATTTTGTATGGGTTAACTCTTAGATTTTAGGATGTTATTGAAAGTGTTTTGGTTAGATTTGAGCGTTATTGTAATACAAAGACCGAAGACACGAGATGTGAAGAATCAAGAGTTTTTAGAGCTTAATTGAAGACAAGTTCGCCACTGCATGGATTACACTATCGCGTTGCCTATGACGCGGTCGCGGTGAAGCAAGGCGACGACATTCAAGACCCGTGAAGGCCGTGGTCGCGCCGCGATGGACGCAGTCGCGGTAGCAGCTGATTCAACCAGTCCAAAGATAGATTGCCGCGGGCGCGGTGGGAGTGCCGCGGTCGTGGTGGTGCCATGATCCGAGACAGACGAAATCTTGTCTTTTCTATCTTGTTTCCTTTCTTATCTTTCGCCTCTTACCTTATCTATTTCGAGGAGCATGTTCCTTGGGCTATATAAGGAGGAGCCTCTTTAGGTTTTAGAGATCATCATCATCTATCTTGTTATTCAATTGTTCTTTCAATAAAAGTGTTTGCTTTCTTTGTAATGGAGAACTAATCTCTTTTGGAGTTTATTCAATCAAGGAAGCTTTATTATGAAGTTGTGAAGTTTTGGTAACTTCTTTATCCTTAGGTCTTTATTGATACTCTTGTGCTTCATCCCATGATCTTTGTTTGATTATAGCTTGATCAACTTATTTAATTGGCTTAGATCTATTGTTTGAATTAGGATTGGTTGTTGTCTATGCATCTTTCCTATTCTCGAAAAAACTCTATTCTAGGATGGTGGACCGTGGATTGGTTGTTGCCACCGCACCCACGGCATAGCCACCGCGCTCGCGGTTAATCTGCAGAAACAACATCTCACTTGCGATCTCATCTTGAAAACTCTTGTAACTTGAATACTTGTGTCTTTGGTCTTAATATTACAATTAATCACAAAGTCTAGCATAAGTACACTCAATAAAGTCCTGAGATACAAGATGTTGGGACGGTGTTAGGGATGTTAGTATTAACACCGGATCAACGATCTCCGTCCTTGGTTTTGATCATGACAAACTCAATATTATCTAATGTGTTGTCCAAGTATGTATCCCAAGAACGCTTCCAAAGACGATCATCAAATGAAAAGTATAACAATAGCCGTCCTTATTCCACAAGGACGCTCGGAACTTCATGAAAAGATGAACAAGAATGAGTTTCTGCGAGATAGGGTAGCCGTCTCTATCGAGTAGGAACGCGTGCCAAAATGCCAACGTTGAAATTCAAATGAAGTCAAGGCTGCCCGACAAAGATGACATTATCGGCAGACGTAGTCCTCATAGGCTTCAGGTGTTAGAAGACAAAATAGTGTGAAGCCAGGTCACCGCTACGAGAGAGTGGGGCATCGGATGACCACCAGAGATAACAGGCTGGAAGATATGGACTAGTGGGATGCAAGGATACTTACTTGGGTTGATGGTAGATGCTAGGCGTACTAGTGCATCCGCTTGGGTGTACTTCTCGTGGTGGACTTGCTCGAACTCGATCGTCGTGAATGAAGGGAGCAAACCGTTGACTACCTCTATATAGGCAGACATGTTGTCATCCTTGGCATCGAACAACCCTAATACTTAATTGACTATCTCGTGGGGGACTTGCTCAAACTCTTGCTTGTGTGAGTCCAGAGATCAGTGTTTCATATCCTAGTTCATTATTAGTAGTCTTAAAGTAGCATCGAACCGTATGGGCTATTCTCCCCCCTTGTAGATTTTAGAACCACCTCGAGCTCGATGCCTCTAGCACTAGTTGCCCCGTTCGTGTAGAGGACCCATTCTTCTTGGTCGCTTTCTGGTGTTAGAGCCAAGCAAGAATGAGCCACGAACAAAATGCTATCGTTCTCCAAAAACTGGAATGATTGAAATCCACTTGCAACCTCTAAACTGCCGCCAAAGCTCTAGAACCACCAACCATTGGACATGTTTGGTGTCTTTTCTTCTTGATCTTTACTAGCAGGTGGAAATTTCCTCATGGCTTCCAACTTACAATCCCCAATACTCGTTTTGTAACAAATAAACCTAGATCTCGCTAATACTTTGAGATGAAAACTATAATATTCTGATCAAACTCTTTAACTCAGATCGAAATTTGCTTGGACCATGAGTAGATTTTTCCGAGGAACAACTTTAATATATACTCCCTCCGTTTCACAATAAGTGTCATTTTAGCACTTTAAAATTTGTTTCATAATATGTGTCGTTTTAGGTTTTCAAAGTGATTTATTAGGGGTGAATAATGATAATTTTTATTGGAATGTGTATTTGCTGACTAAAGTTGTTCATTCATTGGTCAAAAAAATGTAATGAGTGGTAAGATTAAGAAAAAGTTGTAAGTTTTAAAGTGAATGATTGCTTTTCTTAAAAACTGTGTTGAGAGCTAAAACGACACTTATTGTGAAACGGAGGGAGTAAATGAATTCTTTGAACAATGCTTGTTCTTGTAAACACATGGGTTAAAGGAAATCAATCTTGTATTTTGAACTCTCAACCTGCAAATTTGAACTTTATTTTTGCTCCCTTGACTTGAATCTCTCATCTTATTGCACATCGCATCCGAGTTAAATCTAGATCTGTGCTTCATGTTTTGTTCGCTCTCAGTCAAATTTGAATTGTAATGATCCAGCTTACCGCCTACGCCTCTCCTTCGCAATCCATCGGCTCGCCCCAAGTCTCAACCATAGTATATGATGAAACCACCACTAAATTGTCACGTGTAGGTTAAACCCTCATCTATGGACTGACTCTTTATTCATATTTGGGAGATTTAGCTGAAAGTATTAGATTACAAGAGAGAATTGAAAATAAAACGGATTTTATGTTGATGATTAACTCAAACTCCTTGCAAGACAAGTTAGAATGAAAGAAAAAAGTTGAGTGCTTTGCTTTTAATGTGTAAGACATTAAATGGATATTAATGAAGAAAATAATAATTTGAAATGTTAATTATATTATTATTATGTCTTTGTCTCTTTTTTTTTTTTTTGCTTCAAGCTTTGACAAACATGTCGGGCTTTGGTTAGTGGTTAAAGATAACGTTTTAACTTTCAATTGTTGTTTGGATGGTACATTTTTTTTTTTTTGTAGGTGTCTCATCACACTTTCTCATATTGACTTCTTACCATCTTCATCTTCAACACCTCTACACGCATGAATTAAATTTGTTCTAACCTGTGAAATTGCTTTTCTCCTACTGTTTTGTAAGCCTCGTCACATTTTTTGTTTCTTAGATTTTTTTTCTTTCTTCTTTTGATTATTTTTCTATGTGGGCTTGTTCAGTTATTGAGCTCTATTTCGATCTCTTGATTTATCAGACTTGTTTGTTATTTGAGATTCTTACCTTTTTAGGAAAACTTGGTGTTATTTGGTTTCTAATTAGACATGTTCAAAGCTGACACGATCAACAAAATCGACCTAATCCGAACAAATATTTATAGGTTTCAACCCAATTTGTTTGAACTTGAAACTCATTAGGTTGAAAACCGAACCTATCATGGGTTGACCTGATTTATTATATTTCTAACTATATAAATTTATTATGAAATTTATATTACTCCCTCCATCCCACTAAGTTTGTCGGTCTTTCCATTTTGGTTGTGTCCCAAAAACATTGTTCACTTCTCAAAATTTTCCATTTATATCATAACTTTTTTCATCACCTTTATCACTTTTTCCTATAAAATTACAAAATTATCCTCATTCAATCTTACATATTATCCCCTTTTTTGGCCAATATATATATATATATATATATATATAGAGAGAGAGAGAGAGAGAGAGAGAGAGAGAGAGAGAAAGAGGGGGGGGGGGAGGTTCAGGTAAAACACCTGTTATAGTGAAACGAGTGAATGAATGTAGACCGTTAGATTAAGAGAAATCAATGGCCATGATCTAGTGATTATATAATAAAAAATGGGCTGAAATTATCATAAAAAAAGTTGTTTTAACGTAAAAGTAGGATGCTTGATTATAGGTATTTGTTGGATAATTAAGAAAAAAGGGAAGAAAAAACAAGTAACCAAAAAAAAAAGAAAATCCATATCAAAGCAAAAAATCAGTAACTATCAAGTGATTTCTACACAATCGTCTTACAATTCAATTGAAATATTCATTGGTTCTAAAAACCAATTCAACGTCAATTTTCAAGCATAGCAATTCGGATTTGATTAATCTTGGAATTTCTAGTACATCTTAAATGGAAAAGGGTACGCTTATGCTATAATTCTAGTTTTTTGTGCCTAGTTGCAATTTCTATACATTAAATTGTTAATTTCCCAATTCGTAAAGTTTGTTGTTTATTCTACAACTCGAATCAATATCTTCCATAGTATTCAAATCCAACGAGTTTATATTGGGCATACTAAATTTTATTGTAGTTATATTCCAATACTTCGAGTTCATATTCAATGGATAGTATTATATATTCAAATTTGGTGCATTCAATAACCATCTTGTAATATTCGAACTATGTATACTAGACGGTAATATTCAAACACATCGAGTTCATATTCAATAGATGATATGATATATTCGAAGTTGTTGCATTCAATAACCACAAGGTAATATTCGAACTATGTATATTGATATTTATAAACAACAGTCAAATTCTATTAGACGCTAATATTCAAACATATTGAGTTGATATTCCATGTAAAATAATATATATTCGAAGTTGTTACATTCAATAACGATACAGTAATATTCGAACTTTGTATATTGATACTCTAATATTACTTCGTCATGTTCCAATTCCACTATGCTGTGTTCAAGTTCTAATATTTCCAAGACGTGTTCAAATATTACTATGTCATGTTCCAAATCTACTAGGACATGTTCATATTCGAATAATTCCAAGTCGTATTCAAATTTTACTAAGTCATGTTCGAATTCTATCACTCCATGTTTAAATATATTGTGTTCAAATTTTACAATGTCATGTTCCAATTCTATTCATGTTCATGTACAAATGTCTTTAATTTCTCCTATTGGTTGTGATGAACTTGTAAGTGTTATATACAAATTTTAGCTTTTGTATTTCTATGTTTGAATATTACATTGTCATGTTTGAATGTTTTGATCAAGATAGTACGACATGTTTCATATTCACACAAAAAGTTAAATATTCTAATATTACTTCATTGTATTCCAATTCTACTATGTTATGTTCATGGTCCAATATTTTCAAGCCATGCTCAAATTTTACTACGTCATGTTCCAATTTTACTAATGTTCATGTTCGAATATTTTCAAGTCATGTTCAAATTGTACTATGTCATATTCCAATTTTATCACATCATGTTCACGTTCCAATATTTCCATGGTATGTTCAAATTTTACAATGTCATATTAAAATTCTATTACGTCATGTTCAAAAATTCTACCGTGAATATGCTTCCGTTGTTGGTTTTGATGTTAGGTCAAACTCAAAACACACGTTTGTCCATTCAGACGTCATGTTTACCAAGTATTGTAGTGTCAAGAAGTAGTTGTCACATATATCAATCTTTTAGGCCTCCACGAAGTACAATGTTTGCATTTAGAACATTAAAAATATTCACATTAACACAATTTCATTTTCAAAGATTATAACATGATATTCAATATAACAATTCAGTAAAAGCATTCACACCAAACAAAAAATCTATCACATTCAAAACAATCATACATAATAAATTTTCGTATTCAATAGGTACAATATGTTATTCAAGGTTATGATATAAATTCAACAAACTCGCATACAATCAAAGATTGTAATATCCATCAAACTCAGTTTATGTTTTGGCCAGATCAAGTCATAAAATTAATTAACAAGGTCATAACATTCTCACAAAATTTTGAGAACACTCATACAAATTACATGCATAACATTGACAACAGCAAAAACAAATCCATAAAGTTCAATACACTAGAGCATTCATCAACATCGAATTTATATTCATATTCAGTAATGGAAATATGATATCGAAGATAAAATTCAGTAGTTGAAACATGATATACAAGATAAAAAAATCCATAAAATTCATGAAGTTCATTGACACTAGTTTCATACACACCACGTAAAAAATTGACGAATTACCCTAAAAATTTGACAAACAAATGAAATCCACCATTTTACATGTGAATTGAGTTTAAATAAACCAATCATCAATAAAAAAAAAATAACGTAAGGATACAACCTTGAAATGAATTACATAGATTTACAAGCAGAACTACTACTTCTCAAATTCAAGAAAACTCATGGGGAAAACATTAAAACTAAAACAATATCGTAAACTTGTCAAATTTAAAGAACAAAATTGAAAACTTGCATAAGTATGAGAGATTCACAAGTAAACTTACCCAGATGTTACTACAATTGTGGAAGAAGAGATAAATCTCAATTCGAAAGAGTAGCGATCGAAGGTTTCGACTACAGAGAAGACGAACAATATTTTCTACTTTGATTTGGACTCAAAAAAATAATGGAATGATCTGATATGGAAAAATAATTAATATTGACGGTTTTTTTAATCTTTTGGTAGATATGGAGAGAGAAAAATAATAGAGAGAAGATTCTGGGTAAATCTAGTGTTTCTCACCCTATAATAGATTTTTACACCCATATTCTTTTAATCTCAACCATTCATATATCTAAATCGAATGGTCCTAATTTATTCACCAGGTACACCATAAAGAGAGGTTCTACATGATCTTAATTCTATATATATATATATATATATATATATATATATTATCCCCCATTATCCAACTTTGCCATCGAATATATTACTTTTTCAATTTTTACATCTATAAAATTATAAAATTACTCTCATCTATTCTCATATATTACCCAATTTATTCAACTTTTCATAATTTTATTTAATTACAGTGACAACCGTACTTTGTGGACAAACAATCAATTTGAGATGGAGGGAGTATGTTTTATTATTGCAACATATAAAATCATATTTTATTATTATATTTTAATATTAAATAGTATTTTATTTAAATAATTATAAAATAATTGATACTATTGACCCACTAGTGAACCTAAACCTCTCCCATAATCCTTACTTTATCCAGCTTAACCCGTAATCCGATTGAACCAAAATTAAACTCAATCCAAACCGGCCCAACATACCCGTTGAATAGGCCTATTTCTCACCTATACCATGCTATAAAAAAAAAAAACAAATCAATCCTTTTTCGGAAAACAAATATTTGTTCCCTTTGCAATTCGATCTTTGGTTTGAAAAGGAGGTACCGGTGGGTTCTCGATATCGATAGTCGAAGCACAAGCAAAATTTGCAGTCAACCAGGTTTGTATCCTCTCTCTGATTCGTCCATCTGTAGATCTCTGAATTCGATAGCCGAAGGATTCTCGAGTAGGAGCAATTTTGTGTGCTGAGTTTTCCGTTTTCGATCCAATTGCTAGGGTTTTTATAGGGAAGTAGGAGATGGATTGGGAAGGACAGAAGTTGGCGGAACAGCTGATGCAGATCCTTCTGCTGGCATCGGCGGTGGGGGCGTTCGTGACGGGCTACGCCCTGGCCTCCTTCCAGATGATGCTCCTGGTCTACTTGGGCGGCGTCGTCTTGACCGCCCTCGTCATCGTCCCCAATTGGCCCTTCTTCAATCGCCACCCTCTCAACTGGCTTACCCCCTCCGAGGCCGATCGCCACCCTAAACCTGTGCAGGAGTCCAAGAAGAAGCCTCTTAAGAACCAAAAGTAAGATTGAGGCTGATCGTTTTCTTGTTTAATTTCCATGTTTAGCCCCCTGATCAATCAATCAATCCCCTTTATAGACAGTAAGATTGAGGCCTCCGTAATGATCTGATGAATTTGGAAGCTGTTTACAATTTGAGTGACTTTTTGTTAGTTTCAAAAGATTTATAAAGAAAAGTTATAATTTTGGCCTCTATTGGTTGATCTTCTTCTGTGTATTGCTGTCAGATATAAAAATTAGGTTGGCTTCATTGTTAGAAGTGTTCCTGGTTAGAATATTGGCCATTGGAAAGGATTGAGTTCGTCTATCTTTTGGAATCATCTATCTTGATAGTAATTGGCTTAGTTTCGGCGGGGGTTAGCTAGGTTTTCATCCTGCAGCTTAGGGTTAAACTCCAGCCCAGGATGATATGATTGAGCTGGTGTTTGTTCTTGATGTTGGCGGATCAAATGAAATATCCTTCTCATGTGCTGACTGCTCTTCTTTTCTGTATGGATGGCAATTTCCCACCATGCTTATCCACAACATTCTTACTCTCATTGTTTTGTTTTCACTTCCCAAGCCAGCCACCTCTTCAAGGTCTTTCAGATGCTCTAATAATGACTTCATGTTTTTTTTGGTCAAGTAATAATGACTTCATGTGTGATGCATACAAGTATGTTTTAAAAGTGATGGATGTTTTGCAATCCTCATGTGGAGGACTTGGGAGTCATAGAACTAGGAGCTTGTAAACCCCGGGCTTCCAACAGATAGGGCAGTTTTACCCTCACTAGGGCTAGGCTTCACAACACCAGCTGTTAAATCTCAGTCTTGCTTCAAACTCTACACTCTTCTCATTGGTTACAGACAGCTAAATAGGAAATTTGCATGATTTCTCTTCACTGCGAAACCCTTTTCCTTTGTTTTTCTACTGACATGCATCGTTGTGTTCTCTGACTGCGACGTTTTCATATACTTATAATACCCTCAGTATGCCAACTAGTTACTTTTCACATACTGACCACTTCATCTCCAAGTGAAGAAAATGGGACAAATTGTATCTTAAGGGGGCACTTTCATATGAGAATGAAATGAGGTAGGTATTGGGTTGGAATTTGATACTGATAATTGGCATTTGGCTAATCGTTTGGGAGTCGAAATTAGGATTTGTTGTCAAACTCCCAACACCTACCCAATCTAGTAATCTACCATGTGCTGCTTTTTTTCTTCCCCTACCCTCTCCAAAATTCTTCTTGTTCTCCCCTCCCCAATTCTTCAAGTCTTCTTCTGATTTGCACACTGCATAGCGTAGCAATGGGGTTTGGGGAATCGGGTTGGAACTCAAAGAAATCCTTTAACTAAACTTGCTTATAATACCGCGTATGTGGTTTTCATTCCACATCCCCTTTTATCTCATTCAGTCCTTAACCCATGTAAACAAACACCAAACTTGCTTATGAAACTTTTTGTTGGATGATTTTCTGAAGAGATTGCATATAAGCAGGTGCATTCGTGCATATGACTAGATGCCAACCCAATGTGCTTGGTTTGAAGATTCTCTCTATTAACTAGAGAATTGGTTTCGCGTCAAATTAGTCCCAACTTGCTTCCAGTTGATGGTTGCTGTTTTATCGATTCCACTAATGCTTGCTTTTCCGTTTCGACCTTGACATCTTAACGTTGAGAATCTTGGTGTGGGGACAAGCGGATGGAGAAAATATGCTAAATGTGTCAATTCGGTGATTAGGTCTCTTTCGTGTTTAATTCGCTTTTGGATTTGTATCTCCAACAAATTCTCTATAGTTTCTCTCAATATGGAGAATAAATATATTCCAAAATAAAAAAAATGAACTTCAATTCCAAGAGTTCCTCCATTTTGATCTAACACTAGTATTAATCCCGTGCTTTGAAGTCACGAATTTGATTTAACTAAAATCTTTGTTTAAATTTTATATAAAGTTATTCAAAAGAATAGTTTGACATAAAATCTTATATTAGATTATGATTATTATTCATCATTCACCTGAAACACCCGATCAAAATTAAAAACACAAATAATTTTAGTCTGACACGTGATCAAGATCAATTAAAAAGCATACAAATAAAAAATATAGATATCCATATTAGATAGATATGATATAAATTATTCATATATTAGATAGATTTGTTTATAGATACCCATATTTAAAATCTAATTATCCAAATTATGATTTGTTTATTAATCCTTATCTAATATTAAGATCAATTTCATCGTGCTTTATATTGTAAGTTAGGCTTTGGGTTTTTTTTTTGGGATAAATTATTCATATACGGAGTAGTGTTTTTGGATAGAAATTAGATTTGGATAGAAATTATTCTATAGTATACGTATAAGTAGTAGATTTGGCTAGATATCCATATGTAGTAGTGTTTTTTTAATTAATTAAAATGGGAATTGCTAGATAAGAAGATATCTAACGTGGGGTCTACAATGAAATTTCAACCAATCAAACAAATTGAATTGTTTTATTAAAGATGAGTGATGCGGACCAATGAGAATATGACACATGTCGGGCTAAATAATAAATCTAACCTCCGCTTTAGTATATAGTTATGATTTATCATTTTACTTTATATATATCATTTTTTTGTAAAATATTATAAAATTGATATAACCAATTAAATGTTCTCATGTATATTATTTTATTTAATTTATTTTCAAATTCATCTATACTGTCTATAGTATAAAGTAGAGACAAAGTCTTCACAAAAAATTGCGCCACGTACTATTTCCTTTTTAATCTTATATATCTTAGCAATCTTTATCAAGTCTTTCATCAAAGATCCTTAATAAAAACTCAAATCTTTCATTGAAAAAATAATTTTTTTCATTCAAGTACTATTTCCTTAAATAAACGTGTTTAATTTTAATTTTTATTAAGAAATTTCTTAAATGAAAGATTTGATAAAGATTAATTAAATCCTTATTAACCAATATAGATCCAATCTCTTGATTTACTGTAAAACATGTTTATCATATCAAATCTCTTCATTTATCTCCTTAAATAAAACTAACGCGCTTCATTTATGTATTAATAAAACTTAATGTAATTTAATTATGTACGTACGTACAGATTTTATATCGTTGTATAGAACTATATACATCTTTGTATAAATTTGATCAATTTACAATAACCTAACGCGCTTCAATTTTATTATTTAACGAGAGTCAAAAGTGGTTGATGCTACTTAAATATATTGTAATATTTTAAGAAAAATCTTATAAATTTCTTTAAGAGATGTATCATAATTGAACCATACTATATTTCAATATAGATAAACAAAGCATCAACAATGATTTGGAGATATATTGATGATTAAATATTTTATCTAAGGATGAAAAATCATATTATTATTTTTTTAATAAATAATTTGTAAGCAGTAGGATTTAATGAGAATAGACTAATATATTGTTACACAAGTTTTACGTTTTTAACATGACTAATTAATATATAAAATGTATATCCACATATATATTTATTTATTGACATAAAAACATGCATCATGTAAAATGATATAAATAGAGTCTTAGTAAAGTCCGCGCATGGCGCGGGTAAATATGCTAGTTTATCCTATTATCCTACAAAAACACAATCTAGAGTTTTTCCTACTCTGACTCAATTGTTGGATTAGTGTTAGTGTACAAACGACATACGCTATTACATGGTAGAGAGAACAATGAACTCGTAGAACTGGGCAGTGGAATATAAAACACTAACAAGTAACAGTTGACACTATTACTTACATTGGAAACTCCCAAACAACAAAACAACCGGTAATTTTGAGAAATTTCTAGAGAATGCCCCCAAAACAACTTGTTTGCATATAAATAAGGCGAATAATGGAGGGAAAAAGGGTAAAATTATACGACCTAACAGAATTTCTGACAGAATCAGGTAATGGGTAGTGATTTGTTAACGGAAGCAGGATTTTGGGTGATTTAAACTAAAATTTTGTATAACGGATAACTATTTATAAAATCGTCTATTTAACGAGTGGTTTTGTACAAATTTCTTTAATATAAATGAAAAGATTTAAAAAGTGAACAAATTTATTAACACACTCGAAGTAGAAAGGCGAACAAAGTTAAGAGTACACACATTGATAGACCAAAGCTTTGGTCATGGAAGAAATAAAGCATCTATCTTCTATCTATCTATACAACACTTAAAATTCTCCCCCTTGTCACATTAATGCTTGCTCTCTCTTTACCACATTAATGCTTGTTTTCTATTTTTTTAATTAATTTTTTCCTCTTATCTTTATTTTTTTAACACTTATTTTTGACTTTCATGTCCAATAAATATCCTTTTTAATTTTGTTTTTTGTGTTTCAACTTTTAAGGGTAATTGGACAATAATCATTTTATATTTTTTTTGTTTTATTCTTTTTTTGGTTGATTGCACACTAAGTATATTTTAATTTATAATTTTAATTATTTCCGAACACGCACATTAGTTTTCTAAAAGGTATTTAAATTAGAAATTATATTTTGGTAAAATGAAGTTGTTCTTTAGTTTGTGAAATATATAATATTGATCAACAAATGAGATAATTAAATAATTGAAATCATTAATGGTTCCTCATTTAAGACAAAATAAGAGTACGGTTGTTTACTTATCACCCACGAATGGTTGTATCAAGTTATGAAAAAAGGTTGACTCGAATTCATACTTACTTCCTAACCCCTATTTGCTTTGATGTTATATATTTAATATTCAAAAAAGAAAGAGACTATATTAGCTTCTATAGTCATTTAACTATCGAAACATTACATTATGTAAAAACTATAGCCTAAATGATTATGCATATTGTACACTCAATCTATATTCAATTAAAATATAGCATTTTCATAGATAAAAAGTAATAAAAATAAGAATCTTATTTTAAGTTCATTCCAAAACTAGGATAAATAATGATGAAATGGTGAAATTATAGACCATAGTGTTTATTAATCATATGTCATAACATCCTAAAAAAATGACAAACCAATTTGTCCGTCCATCGGACGGGCCAAACTTTCTAGTATTTTATTATAAAAAGAACATGAAAGAGAAGGATTTGGTCATCACTTTGGCCATCATGGTGACCAAAATTTTGTTTGGTCTTTGCATGGGAGGATGACAAGTGTACACTTACATTACATTTTTTTTTTAAATTTTCAATTTACCTAATACAGAGTATAATAATAATAAAGTAATACAATTTTATAATGTGAAGACCAATATTTTTGGCTACCCACTAAATATAGGCCTTGCTACACTTACCCCCTCAAAAGTATACTTTAATCCAAAAACTACTTCTAAAACTCTTGAAATACGTCTTAAAAAACACTACTTTCCCCCAAAACTATTTTAGCAAGGGCATAGTCTAATAGGAATAAACGAGGGCATTTCTTTAAATATGGAATCAGAAGACAATGATAAGGGGTGGGGTGGGTCGGGTCCGAACTGAACCGGTCAAATAATTATCATCATCTCCTTACCCATAAATCCATAACCAGTTAACACCTCCCTCTCTCATAGTCTCTCATCTTCCCATCTCTCTCTTTTAGCTTACGCAGTTTCCTGTTTTCAACCTCTGGCCACTTCAATTTCAGGTATTTCCGATTTCCGCCACCTAATTCCTACCTTTCATTTGCTGATTTGATATCTCAGCGGGGTTCAGGCATCATTATTAGGTTTTATTCATCTTTGTTTCAGAGCTGTTTCTTTGCTCCAAGAATTTTAATTTCATCCATATGCGGTGGTACTCTCCGGATTTTGCGCGTTTATTCTGATGTTTCTCTGCAATTTCCAGCTCCGCTTAGACATTTTAGGCGTTGATTTTGTGCTCCTAATTAATTACGTCCACGCCTTGATTTCATGTCTTAGTGTGATGTTCAAGCATCGTTATTTAACACTTCTCTAATTTATCGTATATTTTTCCTTGTATCGTTCATTAAATTTATTAATTTACAGTATTTTTTTGATTGCATAGCGTTGAGCTAGCTGGACAAATAAACATAGAACTCTGAATATTGTCTCAACTATCAACTTCTATGATTTTTTTGTGTCGGATTATATTCAGTGTCAATACATGTTTGTAGATCTAGTTGCTTAAGCTCCAGATTTCTTGGTCTCTTAAGTGGAAGTTTCCCTTTGATTTCATAATCTCCTTTTCCTTTTATGTTATTTTATTCTCAAACATGATACAGATCTTTGTTCTTTAATCAAAAGATCTGCAAGTTTGCAAATTGAATTAGTGTTAGCCTCCCATATTTTTTTGAGTAGGTGAGGTGGGAGGGTAGGTAAGAAAGAGTATTCTCTCCTTTCAGATCTACACTTTTTCGGTCAAGTAATAATATAAAAGTTTATTTCAACCCAAAAAATAAAGGTTTCTTTGATCTACAAGTTGTATAATCCAGTAATCCACCTCCAGTTTCATGTCGTGACAGTGAAATTTGATATCATAAAAGTGAAGACATTATGGTTGTTTGGTTGGATTTCACCAATTTTTCTTGCTAATTCTTTGGAACGGGAAAAGTAATCTTTCTAATTCTGGTTCCTTGCAGTTATTGTTTCTACCAGCATGGATGTGACTGGGGGCTAAGACTTGCACCGTTCTATGGCCTTGACTGGTATTGTTTGCTTTTCTCTTACCTTTTGAGTTTTGTTACTCTCTTTTTTTACTCCTTGTAGATTTGGCTTCCAATATAATTACCATTATGTCTCAGTGTTTTGTGAATGAGGATTGAGGAGTTAACTGGGCTTGACGTTATATACCTGTATGCTCCTAATTGTAGGTAACTGGATGATGTGCAAGGGGAAGAACTTGAGCGAAATCGATATTAGCATCAAGATAACCATAAATAAACACTCAAAGAGGCAAACTTGTGGCATGGCCCGTGAATTTGATTGGACAAAGCATAGAGGATCATCAGCATATAGAGCTCAGCCAATTAGTACTGCCACCTCGTTCATTCCCTGGTCTCGTAAAATACCTATATATGATGGATATCATGAATTTCTCTAGTTAAAGCATATTTTGGTTACAAGAGGAATCTCTAGTGTGGCACAAAGTCACTAATTTGCAATCATAGATCTGTTTTGCCCGTGATCACTTTCGAAATGCCTGAGTTTGCTGTTAGTGAAAAGAGAAGGCTCACAGAAGCAAATACACGCTTGTCCATTTCGGTCAAGCATGATGTGACGATAAATAATTCAAAAGGCACTTACCAATCAGCATCTCGTGTTGTTGCTGAACTTTATAGCCCAATTCTGCCTGGGCTTTCTGACGATGTGGCCAAGTTATGCCTTGCACTCGTCCCTCGTACTAATCTCCCATTCATGGGGGCAGTCAGCAAGCCATGGAGGTCCTTTATCAAAAGCAAGGAGTTCATTGCTGTTCGAAAACAAGCTGGGATGTTGGAAGAATGGCTTTATGTGTTGACCATGGATGAGGAGGGGAATCAGAATCAATGGGAGGTCGTAGATTGTTCTGGAAACAAGCACCAGACTCTTCCATTAATGCCTGGTCCACCAAAGGCGGGGTTTGCAGTGGTGGCTCTCAATGGCAAGCTCCTTGTTGTTGCAGGTTCTACAACAGAGGAAGGATCAGCCTCTGCCTCAGCTGACGTCTATCAATATGATTCCTGTCTTAATTGGTATGCATTTATCTGATTAATAGCCATCAATTTACAGATAGTTCAGTTGATATGAAAATCCTTAGGCTAACAATGCAAAATGTGCTCATTTGTTTGATAAATTACTCCCTTTTAGTTTCAAAGTTAGCTGGTCATTTTATGCATTCTTCTTTGAAATATGTGCGTGGTTGATATGATGTGGCTTAACCATTTTATAATGTGTACTTGCTTTAGAAGCTAGAATGAAGAAGGAACTCAGAAAATAGAGTCATCATAGTTTTTTTTTTTTTTAATTGTCTTTGGCTGTTTCCTTTTCCTTCCTAATTCTATGAATTTTTGATTTGGTTATACAATGCATGATAATGACTGTTGTAAGCGGTTAGCATTAAATATTAGATTTTGCATCTGATTTCAGCTGGGAAAAGTTGGCAAACCTAAATGTGGCCCGCTATGACTTTGCCTGTGCTGAGGTCAATGGCAAGGTTTACGCAGTTGGGGGCTATGGAGTTGATGGGGAGAGTCTCTCTAGCGCTGAGGTGTACGATCCAGGGAACAACAAGTGGACCCTCATTGAGTCTGTTCGCCGGCCAAGATGGGGCTGCTTTGGCTGTAGTTTCCAAGGGAAGCTCTATGTTATGGGTGGAAGGTCGAGTTTCACCATTGGAAACTCCAAGTTTGTTGACGTATACGACCCTGAGAAGCATACATGGTCTGAGATGAAGAATGGTTGTGTTATGGTCACAGCTCATTCTGTGATTGGGAACAAGCTGTTCTGTGTGGAGTGGAAGAATCAGCGGAAGCTGGCCATTTTTGACTCGGAGGAGAATTCGTGGAAGACGGCTCCAATTCCATTAACAGGCAGCTCTAATATTGTTGCCTTCAAGTTTGCAGTACTGGATGGAAAGTTGTTGTTTTTCTCAGTTAAGGATGACCCGTCATACCAAACGTTGTTGTATGACCCGAATGCAGCTCCCGGGACAGAATGGAGTACGTCTCACATCCAACCATCTACATCAGGTTTGTGCTTGTGCAGTGTGACCATCAAAGTTTGATTAAGATGTTATGATGGTATGGGCATTTCACCCATTTTTATTGTATGATACGGTACAAGCGAGCAGCCAGGCGAACAATATGAGACCCAGGAGGGAGCATCGTCGTCCGAGACGATATGAAGAATGAAATTTGTTAATTTAATTCTTTCAAACATTGTAATTTTATAAACTACGGAGTAGAATTTATCTTTCTTCTCGAGTTTTCTTTCCGGTTCTTTCCCGGGACGTCTTTTTGAACCGTAGGGTATTTAAAGCTAAGCCCTACGGTTTAAAAAAGGCGTCTCGGGAAAGAATTGTAAAGAAAACCCGACAATAGAGATAAACTCTAGTTTATAAATAGATTACAATGTTTAAAAGAATTAAATTAAGTAAACAAATTTTATTCTTCATATCGTCTCGGACGACGACGCTCCCTCGTGGGTCTCGTATTGTTCGCCTGGCTGCTCGGTTGTGCCGTATCATTTGTTCTCTGACTTTGAAGTCGGTTTGCGTGTATGGTCCAATTGAACCCTGATTGAAGGCTAATTTGCCCATTTAATTTTATGTTATTATTTGTCCAACACATCTTAGTTCAACTTTTGTGGCCATGATTGATCAAGTCCAGTTCAAATCATTTGTCCCAATCTATAGCATACTATATTTTACTTTATAAGAATAAAATACATTATGCTTTTCTTTTATAACATAACTACTAATATGAGGAGTTTTCTTGAGCTATTAAAGTGAGGAAAAATATAGGAGATCGGATTAAGGTTGGTGAATGGTTGAGATGAAATAGCAAAACTGTAAATGCACATCTATGTACTAAAGTGCATATTTTATGCTACACGTGCAAATGCATATTAGTGTTCAAATGCAAGTGTACATTCAGTGCATATTTGCACCACCCTCCAAAAGTGACATTGACTTAACAACTACAAAGTCACCCAAGGTTATTAAGGTAATTGAATGTAGTAAAATGCAATAATCAGAATAATATTAATTGAGTATAATATGAAATCTATACAAATTAGAAGTACATTAGCGAAGGTTTGCATTGTTTTACAAAATACTTTCTCTTCTTTTCTTAATAAAAAGAGCATTATAAAGTTTATAAAACATTGGATTAGTGTAATCTTGAACACTAACCAACTAAAGAAAATTTAAAAAATTGTCTGGTTTAATCTAATGAAAGACTAAGAAAGTGAGGGATGGTTATCGTTGTCATAATAAAATATACCGACACCAAACTTCACTTGATAATTTCAAAGATGATTCAACAACTAGCAATCAATCGGGAGAGAAAAGAGGCATGTAAACATTGGAGGGAAAGGACACCACCAGGGGCGGATCCAGCCCGAAAATTTTGGGTAGGCTAGATTGTAGGGTAAAAATTAAAATTAGATAAAAATATGGGTCTAATTTTACAAATAAGAAAAAACGTGGGCAAAATTTATAAAAATACCTAAGAGAAATAGGCGTGGAAGGATGTTAAAATAAAATTGAGAAACAAATTTACCTATTGGGATTTGAACTTAGGAGCAATAGACAGCCCACCTTAGCATTTTACCACTGGGCTATTTGAGGTATCGTGAACTTTTACCTCCTAGTATTATTATATTACAGTTTTTGGGTGGGCTAGGGCAAACCCTAACCCATCCCTGGATCCGCCCCTGGGCACCACGAGATTGTGGTTCCATCGGAAAACTTCGGACAAGATTGAGAACTATATTGGTTACACAAATATTTCTTAAAACCTTTCTTGACTAATTAGATTAATTAATCAACCTACACAATTTTAATTCAAAATCTTCATAGTCACATGTAACACTGATTGTTCAAATAATCATCTATGACAATTTCTTTAAGTGTATAAAACACAAACCTTACAATACTTTGAATAACGTCTAACAATAGTTTGATAACTTTTATTTGACAATATGGAAATAGTTGTATAAGCACTTATAGGTCATGAATTGTTCCTTTTTAAGATAAGAATAAGGGCATAAACCGTTATGTAAAAAACAATCCTACCCAACGTATTAAGGAAAAAACATCATAACCGATGAGCGAGGTACTAGGGAAAGAAACATCCTGGCGTCAGGCACGAAGCTAGGGGTGGGCTGGGCTAGGCTGTAGCCCACCCTAAAATTATAAATTTGTATATAGAAAATTAAGTAGACTAGGAAAAAATAGAAATCAAGTAGCATAGATGGCATTAATGCCTATTTCCAACACCCACATCGTGGGTTCAAACCACTGCATTTACACTTTTCCACTATTTTCTTTGTTTTTTTCCTTTCCTAAGACAAATTTAGCTCACCCATGCTCGAATTCCTGGCTCCGTCCCTGCCTGACGTATTAGGGAAAGAAACATCCTAATACAAAAATCTTTTAAAGAGATGGTATTCGAGTCGAAAGCTCCATTCCTAAGCCTATCATAGTTCTCGACAATGTCTTTAAGTTAGACATATCAACATGTAAGGTGGCACATAATAGACCTAAAAGTCTGGTTCTAACACAATCTTGAATTATATAAAAACATGGCCTTTATCTCTAATATGATAAACAACCTATTCCAGTTTACTTATGATATAAGTCGTATGTAAGCATTAAAGAAATAAAAAACTAGTCTAAGTGGAACAAGACCATGCTCTCCATAGATGATCCAATATAGGTTCCTAATCTAGTTCATATTTCTTATTCGAACCACAATCTTATGGTGTCTTATCTATATGATGCTTGCATACCTCTTTTCTAATGACATATGGTTATGGAGCAGTAGAGAATTAAGATTTTTGTCTTGTCAATTAACAAGTGTATAATGCAGTTCTTACATACCATCATGCGTCAATGGGTCTCAATATATTCTAACGGATTAATTGTGTCATTAGTATGGTATAGTCCTCAATATAACAGGTTTATGTTTTTTGGTAGCCAAAACTTAATTCTTGGGCGCTCTAATTGGAACAATCTTAGATGTCAATGGAGACTTCTTAATGTAAAGTATGGTTGTTTTTAACACTTCCTAACTACTTATGTTACGGTAGATTGTTGTCTAAATAAGATATTTTGGTTCTATGTTGTTTAATTTGTATGGAAAACACTCTTATATTAGACAATAGACCAATGGGCCACCTTTGACGCAGTACAAGAGCACATTTTTAATATAGCTTAAAACATCAATTTATGGGTTCATTCTAACATTTATAGCAAATGCATATGATCCATCAATGATGAACTTGTATGGCAACTTAAAATTATAAACTAGAATATACTCATAAGCTTGCAAACATTTTGCTTTACAATTGATAATCCATAAATTTAACATAATCTATGATGGATATTGATTTGCATACAATCACCTAAGTTGATAAGCAACCGAGATATACTCATAAGGATCCTTGTCGATTATATGCCCAATTCATAATAAAACAAAAAAAAATAAAACATTACATGTCCATCATCACATACTATTAAAATGCAATCCCAAGCTACATTATCGGACTGTCAAATACATATGAGAAATTCTAACCTAACCACTTTGGATAACAACATGCATATGTATAACACTAACTAAAACCACTATCAATGACAAATTACTCAACCAATATACAAATTTCATTTGTTGAATTTGTTGGCATTTAGTATCGATTTCTTTATCCTTAGCCTCGATCTCTTTTTATAATTCTTAGCACTTGGAATTCTAAAGGTCCTTCCAGTGTAGGATCTTCTTTATTATGTTTTCTTCGTTGGTTTCGAATGGTGCGTCAACCCAGCCAAAAAATTCACATCCCTTATTCATGTTTGGTGCATACCTTTAGCATGAGAAAAACCTTCTCTTGTAGTTGTTAGGAGTGTAAACTATACATATCATTGCTAGCATGTTGCAATTGCAATACACTTCATAGTTAAACACATACTTGTTCCTTGACATTCCATCCACAATATCTGATTAAACCACTATAAAATTACCTATCATAATAAATTTTCATTGAAGTATTTCATCTAATATTTCATACCACAATCATTCGTAACTAGTTGTCAACATGGTTACATACAAACATGATGACCAATTCACCATACCTTACTTTACAAATGATGAAATCAACCAATGGATGAAAGCCGACTTCAAAGCTCCCAACAAGTCATCTAATCTTTCGTACCACAAGATGACCAATTCACCTTACTTTACATTCAACATGGATATATACAAACAAGATGAATAATTCACCTTACTTTCTGGACGGTTAAATCAACCAATGGGTGAAATGCCCCTTCGAAGTTCCAAGAAATCCATTGAATTTTCCAACTTTGAAGCTGCTAATTCAAAAAGTTGACGACCTCAATTTCCTCAATTGTATCGATTTCAATTTTGTCCCAATTTACCACTTCATCCGATTTCTAGATTAAAGCTTGAAAATCCATTTTTAAGCCCCAAATTTTGTTCGATTAAGATTTTGAGAGAATTGTTGGTGGGAGAAGTAACTAAAATGGGTGAAATAGGTGAACTGTCCCAGTTTGGGTAAATTTGGAAAAAAAAATTCCATCTCTAGGATAGCGTTGTTGTAAATTTGGCGACTAATAGAGAGTGAAAGGGTAATTTAAAGCAATTTAAGCAATTTATGGACGAAATATGCTCATTGTAATGATTTGTTAACTTAACTATTATAATGGGTGGTTTAACTTTTTATGTATCTTTGGCAGTTATTAGTAATATTGGCTATTTAATGGGTGGTTTAGTGTAATTTCCTCTTTTCTCTTTACCTATGCCTTATTACAACCTAAGAGAATTTCTCTTGATTTGTGTCATGTTTATTCCGGGTGGTGGACAATTAGAGCTTTGATTCAAGCATATGGTAGATGAGTTTTAAAATTAAGATTTGAGCAAAATTTTATACCTTAAAACAAATTAAGAGTGAATGAAACACATTGTACTTGTGAGGTTAAGGGACAAAAAGAGCTTGTCTTATTAATGGAGACTATCATGCAATGATATTTTTTATATTTTGATTAGCAAGATCATGAAACTTTGAACAAGTTAAGTGACAATTATTCTATTGTACTTTGGGTTTTAACTTTAAGGTTTTGCTTAGGGACAAACAAAGCCTAAATATGGGGTACTTTGATGTTATCTTATTTTTCATTCTTTTTCATGTACATTAAGGGTAGGATCCATCATTTCTAGGATTAGAGTTTTCATTCTTGTATTGATTCTTTTACTATTGATGGTATGTATGTGCATACAAGATTTGTTTGTATTTTAAGGCTTCTTATGAGTTTTTTAGGGTTTTAAGGTTGGCAAGGAGTAAAAATGAATCATCTTAGTACTAAAGTAGTCAACAAGAGAAGGAATGAGTCTTCAAGGGTGCTTTACGAGTCAAGACACAAGGTTGAGTAAAGTTACGAGGAGGTCATGATGAGCCATCATGCCCAAGATGAATGCCATCACAAGTTGCAAACAAGAAACAAATTTTGGCTAATTGAAGAAAAGCATCACAAACATGGCTTTTCTACTCCTGACATTAGGAGCTTAAGTAGTTTAAGTACAAAGGCTTTTTTGTAATGAAATTGTTGTGTACGTACAAATATGGAACATATCTAGTATTTTGGGAAATGAATGTACAAATGCAAAGTTTTTGTAGTTTAATGAAAAAAATTCTCAGATGCTCCATTTTCCATCACAGACACTATTCTATGAACCAAACCATGAAGAAGCTAAGGCCCTCCTAAGCCACATGAGTGACTAGTTGCCTACATGCATTGATCAAGTTCAATTACAAAGCAAAGCATGTATATCTCAGATTAATTGAACTCATCATTGATTAAAAAAAGGAAAATTAATCTTGGATGTTCCCTTTCGATCATAGATACAAGTCTGTCAACCAAATCATGACTAAGCTAAGGCCCTTCTAAGCCAAACAAGTGACTGGTTCCCTACATGCATTGATTAAGTTCAGTTACAAAACAGAGCATGTATATCTCAGGTTAGTTGAACTCATCATTGATATTAAAAAAATCTCAGATGTCGCTTTTCCATCATAGACATAAGTCTGGGAACCAAACCATGACCAAGCTAAGGCCCTCCTAAGCCACATAATTGAATGGTTGCCTATATGCATTCATCAAGTTCAGTTAAAGAGGAAAGGGAATGAAAAAAAGTAGACTTAATTTTTTGCTTCCATTTAACATATAGGAAGTTGGCAAAATTGATTTTTGTAAGAGTAATAATAATGGAGTTAGTTGGGTGGAAAGGAGATTGGAGAAGAAGAAGTTGTTTTTTTTTTTGGTATATTTTAGTGATTTTTTTAAGGAAAGTGTATGATATAAATGGAAATTGTGTAAAGGTGGACAAACTTGCCGCTTAAAATGGAATACAATACGATCTTTCGAGGACGGAGGAGAAAAACATAAATTTCATGTTAGTACTAATTGGTGAACGAGGGGCACAAAAATAAGCTCGCATTAAAGAAACGTTTGGCTCAGATAACATATGAGTGAAGATTCGAACACGTCGTGAGCATGGTTAAGGGGGATTAAGGCTTCTCCGCTAAGCAAAAGTATCATTTATATTTTTATTTCTCTCCTTTTGTAAATAAACTAGTGAAATTCCCGTACCTTGTATGAGATTTGGATAAAAATTTGAATTTAGTATTTTGAACTATAAATAGCATATTGATGTCATATATGAATAAAATTTATATATAGCTAATAATGCTATAAATTACATAATGAGGCCTTTTTTGAGAGATTATGACCATATCTATTTATATAGTAATTTTTAAAAAGATAAACTATTACAGTCAAATCATTAATTAAGAAATAAAATACTAATTAACATATTAATTAAAAAATTAGTTTTTTGACTATTTGATAAGAATTAAAGGGATAAGTTATATACAATAAAGTTTTTAATTAAGAAATAAAATACTAATTGACATATCAATTAAAATATGAGAGATTTTGAATATTTGATCAAAATACATATTGAAAAAAAAATTATTAAAATCGTTCTTTTCTTAATTAATTTTTTAAATAATATTTTATAGATAAGATATGTACATCTATTAAAAAATAAAATGTTTTATAAACAATTTCTATATTTACCTTTTTGGTACGAAAAAATCTCATTTACCTAAATAAATATAACAGGATTTAATAAATGGATATGATGTGGCTTAATATCTTATACGGATATATATATATATATATAGAGAGAGAGAGAGAGGTTCTAATAAAACAAATATTATAATGCAGCAGAGTGGACAAATGTGGACCATTGGATCTTAATATGATGATCTCGTAATTATAGGAAACTGAAATTAAGCTACTTACATGTGTTTTATAACACGTAATATGCATGATTTTAAGATGTTATATGCATGATTATAATTAAGGGTTATACATGAATACACAAATCCCGAAATTATAGGGATTGAAGTTAGTTACCTATATGCATGATATAACACGTCATATGTATGATTTTAATACGCTATATATATGCATGATGTATTATTAGTTGTATATATGAATACACACATTGCGGAATTATAGGAATTGAAGTTATGTTACCTATATGCATGATATAACACATCATATGCACGATTTTAATACGCTATATGCATGATTGTAAATGTTATATTCATGATATTTTATTAATTGTATATATGAATGCACAAATCCCAGAATTATAGGAATTGAAATTACGTTACATATATGCATGATATAACACGTCATATGCATGATTTTAATACGATATATGCATGATTATAAATGTTATATGCGTGATGCATGTTTTATTGCTTGTATATATGAATCCACAAATCCCAGAATTATAGGGACCGAATTTACGTTACCTATATGCATGATACAACACGTCATATGCATGATTTTAATACGTTACATGCATGATTATAAAAAGTACGGTTATATGCATGGTGTTTTTTAATTATAGAATAAAATCTCAACTCTTATATTAATACGTTATATGCATGATGTAAGTTATTTGTATGCATAAAGTATTGTTTTATATTCATATTAAAAATTCCCGTATACATAACTCAACATAAACCTGAACAATTGTATGCATATATTTCAATCATATATGCATCTAAACTATCAATTTCCACTTGCTTTCGATCTTGCAGATTCTTCTCTAGAACGAAGTCATCTCTAACTTGTAGATCAATTTCCACTTGCTCTTCAATATCTCCCTCACCGCCACCTGAATCGCCTCTTCCTCCTCCTCATTCCCACCAAATCCGCCTCTAAACTGCAGCTCACATTCCTTCTCCGTAGCTTTGTTATCTTCTTGGCCTCTCTCGCCGGCCGGATCGACACCACCATCGCCCCCTTCATCACGTAACCAAATCTCGCCAACACTAGCTCCGGCGCATACCAGAGCTTAAACACCACGTTCGGCACCATCGTCCTCTTCCTAATCAGACTTTCCGCATCCGCCGAATTGGCCGAGTCGACCGAATCTCTCATATCCTTGATGTGCTCCTTGTTCATCGACAACCTCCCTTGCCGACGAGCGTCCATCACCGCCGCGCTAAGCAAGCTCCGGCAGTCCGTAACCGTCTACTTCACCACCCCGTTCCTAGCGCAAGTTGCGATCAGGCAAGACAAGATTGAACCCACGCGCGATTTCAGCTCCAATTCGGCCAACAATTGATTGTTGTGGTTCTAGTTCTCAACCGGGAACAGATCTGGATCTGGGTCTGAGCCAGGCTTCTTGAATGCGGTGGCTCCGATTGTATCGCGTTTCAAAAAAGTGAGGAAAGAGAGAGATTGAGAGAGATGAGAGAGAATGAGGAAAGAGAAAAGTGAGGAAAGGGAGAATCAAGTGGTACGTTATTGACTTCCCATATTAGATTAAATCATGTACATTGATTTTGTTTTAATCTAATGTACTAGAATTGTCCACAGTGTATCACTAGAACCCGATGTATCACTAGAACCCCAACCTATATATAACATAACATTAGCTAGAGAAATAATTTAAAAGTTAAAGATATCTAAACTATAGGCTTGGGCCATCCACTTAAGCATAAGTTAGGACTCATCCAAGTATATTTAAAAATAACGAAGACAATTAAATTTAAAAGAATTAATCAAAATATATCTAATAATAAAAAAATCATGGGCAGGGGGCGGCATGACACGGGCGCATGACACATAGCATAGATACGGTAGCATCACAAGGCAACAACAACTTCTCACCAAAAAAAACAAGGCCATAACAACTTCAAGTTGCTTGGTGTGGACAACTAAGGTCTAATGAAGGCATGAGCACGCTCGTGCCTTGTAGGTAGACCTGGGTCCGGTTCCATTGGAACCGGGGAACCAAGTCAAAATCGGCCGAAACCGGAACCGTACGGAACTGAAACCGGACCGACGGTTCCGGTTCCGAGGGCGGTTACGGTTCCAGTTCCCCTTCCCTTGGAACCGGGGAACCGGCGGTTCCATCCGATTCAAACCGTCAGTTCGGAACTGCCGGTTCCAAACCGTCCCAATCTGCTGGTTTCTTCTCTTTTTAACAATATAATATACATAAATTATACCAAACATATTTGAAAAAATACAAATCAAGCATTAAATGTTTATAGATAATAATCAAAACCAAATTTATAAGTCAAAAGAGGTTAAATATACCCAAATTTGACAACATTTATTTTTTAAAATTTAAAACAAAAAATAATTTCTCAAAATTTTAATTTTCAGCCGGTTCCAGAACCAGATGCGGAACCGGATAGAACCGGCCTCGGAACCGCCTAGAACCGGAAGCGGCCCGGAACCGGAACCGGAAAACCGGCCATGGATCGGTTCCGGTTTCACGAAATTTGGAAACGGGAACCGACAGTTTTGGAACCGGAACCGGCGGTTCCGGAACCGGACCCACGTATACTTGTAGGTGCCAAGGTACGAGTAACCCAGAATTGTGTGCTCACTGTTATGGCCTTGGCACGACTCCTATTCGTAGGCCCGTTTGAGCATATGCTCTTGGATTCTTCTTCATTGTTGACCTTCATGAATATCCCTTGTCAGTACGTCCATCACCAACGTAAAAAGGAAAGGTCTTAGAGCTAAACCCGGGTGCAGACCTCTTCTTAAATATCCCTTGATGAGGGTGATATATTAAAACAAAGTGGAGAGCATGATAAAAACTAGATAATTTGAAGTGATTAATAGAAAGAAATTGATATTTTGACATATCTAAAAAATGTAAATTGAAAAATTAATTTAGGACGCTATGAATAGAAAACATGACTTAGAGCATGTGCAATGGTGAGGATAACAAATCCTCTCTCAATTTTCTCTTTCTTTTTCTTCATTTGACACCTTATCTTCTCTCTCATCCACCTCATTTTTTACATTTTCTTTTCTCTTCTTCATCATCTTTCTTTATTTTTCTCTACAATGGAGAGGATCCTCTTATATTTTCTCTCCTATTTTATATGTATATATACACACACACTCCATATTCTATATAATCAAGTATATGATAAAACTAATTAGTTAACTTAATCAATAATTAAACTATATTTTATAAACTAATTTAGTGTAGTTAATAAAATTTCAATCTATGTGAAACATGGATTGAAATTGGGGATTATTATGAAATAGATTTGGATCAAAATGGAGTACATTTGAATAGCTTTGAGTGTTTAGATGATTGTGTAAGTTAGGATGAGTGTGATTATCCATAGTATAGTAAGAGAGTGAGATGATATAGAACATGATTCATGTAGAAATGATGTAAAATTAGACTCAATTTATAGAGAATTTTTTTAATAGAAATTAGTTAATTTATTTTTTAAATAAAAATGTTACATTTTATTTCTATTTTGCTAGTAACTTAACTAGTTATAAATTTGAATGAAATAAATAAAAATAATTGTAATAATAGATAATATATGTCACATGGTGAATGAGTAAAAGTTAAAGTTTTACACAAGAGCTAAAATTTATAATTTTTAGTAAAAAAAGGATTACTTTAATTCCTTTTTCGAAAGAGGATCATCATATAATTTGTACATCAAGGAAAATATTCTCATAGAAGAAGGATAGTGCTTTCCCGATTGCATATTCTTATATAGAGTATATCATAAAAGGGAGGGTACATAAGTACGAAATAAGTTGGGCAAAACTAAAGGACAAAAGAAAACTAAAGGACAAAATTAATTTGGGCAAAACTAGAGAAATAAATTGAAAACGGAGGGGCAAAATTGGCATTTGGGCAGTCACATTTATGGCAGATCTGATGAGCGACAATTGAGGTGGAGGTCGGCAACTGTCGGCCGGTTAATTGTGGATACCAAAACCACCCTCTTATTTAAATCCATTCTTTTATTTAATTTAATAATTCTAGGGTATATTCTACTCCTATCTCATTGAAATAATTAATTTGGTTCAATAATTCGCTTAAAAAAATTACCAGAAACCCCGTCAAAAAGCCTTTAAATATTCATCAATTTTTGCAAGATTCTTTTTCAAGGACACAAACAGTTTATATTTAAACTGCAGGTTTTATGACCAGTTACAAATACTCGAATGTTAAGATTTAAAATAACAAAATGTTGATCTCAATAAATAAAATTAAATGTAATCCTTTCCTTTCCACTTTGGGGTTTGTGTTATGTATATAATATTTGATGATGATTTCATAAATTATTTGAAAATTGTACGGAATTTGAGTTTAAAAAACCTGCCCCAAAAAAATTCCTGGCTAGTCCTCTTCCAAAGCGCTTGGATTAAACACCACACCGCCATTGTATTCACAGAATCCGAAAGAGCAGCCCTCCTTCCCATCTCCTCAAAAATTCTCATCTCTCTCAACCCTTGTTCTTCTCCTGATCACAGGAACCCTAATTTATCCATTCGGTTGCCTTGTTTACTGCTAATGCTCGTTTATGAAGCTGCCTCAGGTCGCAGGAAGTCCTATTTGGTATGATTTGGGGGAAATCCCTTTTCGTAGGTCTCTTATTTCCCTTCCGAATAGCTCTGTTCAGTTTCTAGATTGGTCTATTACAGTGTTCCGCTCGTTTCTTCTATGGAAAGCATACTTGATCTCTTCGATGAATTGATTCAAAAACGCCCCTTCTTTTTCTTTAGATGTCTAAATGAGGAAAGGAAATTCAAATTATTGTTGCCTGTTTTCGGGGTTTGAATTTTTCGGGATCCATGATGTGAAAAGGGAAAGGTTTTGCCTATCTGCATTTCCTGTGCATCTTGTTTGTATGGTAATGCCTTTGTCCAAGTGTATGGTGACGTTTCTGTAACTTTCCAAAAGTGTTTTATTTGCTGAATTTGCTCTAAATGAATAATGCCATAAACTTCTGTTTCTTGAATCTGTACATTTCTGTGCATCCTTGTGGCGGTTTGTTCATATTTATTCAGACGTTTTGACTTTTTTTTTTTATAGGTTTTTGTTGTATTAAGCAAAGGTGTCTTCTTAGTTTTTGATTTAAGAACAGATGCTAAAAATAACTATCTCTACGGCATAGTACTTTGTTGTGAATTTCTGATCTCGATTGAATCCTTAATTTGGTTGACCTTCCAGACACCAGATATAAACCTACAGAGTAGTATTCGACACAAACAGTGAAGCCATGGATGTAGCAGAAGTCGAAGAGAATTTGTTTGCCATTAGTGATGCCAAGGTATGATCTTATGTAATCCTTAGATTATTTGTATGTGGGTAAGTATTCTTTTATCTATGTTTACTAGGAGTGGATGATCATCCCCATATTTAAGAAATTTCTCAATGTTTGTGATCGTTTGCAACCCTCTTATGGTAAGCTTTCGAATACACTCTTACGTTTTGCATATTTGTCAACGGAGGGATGGGGGTGATAATTCAATTTCGAACCTTGATGCTACATGATCATGTTTGTCATTATTATTTTTTGGTGAATTTTGGTCTGTGCAGTTACATGGAGGAATGTGCAAGGACATGTCCAATGTCTACTGCAGGATAATGAACATATTCCCTGCTCTGGAAGCGGCGCGTCCCAGGAGTAGATCAGGAATCCAGTCATTGTGCTCACTGCACATAGCCCTTGAAAAAGCAAAGAACATCTTACAACATTGCGCAGAGTGTAGTAAACTTTATCTGGTAGAGCTTTTTATGTTGAATGTTTATGCTACTATTATCTTTTCTTGTATAGGCTGTTGGATTTATAGATTTAGTGCAAGATGGGCTTATCTAATCATGTGAACCTAATCAGGCAAATACCGTAGTTTTGTACAGTATGTCCTGTATGACGTTGTATCTGCCTAAAGATTGATACATGATGATTGATATTTATTTACATTACATATGCAGGCCCTTACTGGAGATTCTGTGCTGTTAAAGTTTGAGAGAGCCAAATGCTCACTTGTCGACAGCCTTAAGCGTGTTGAGGATATTGTTGCACAGTCTATGGGCTCTCAGGTAGTTCTCTCTTTTTATCATTCACGTTAATTCTTGAAAACAAATTGAACGAAGACAATTCACGTGTTTTTCCTGGCTCGCATGTTGGGCCGCCTCTCATGAAGTACTTTCCCTTCTTGTTGGGATTTTCTGGTCGTTTTTGTTGAAATGGGGATACCAAATGAGTACTTAGTAAGGACAGTCATAGCTAGATATAATGTGTCGTTCTGTCTTCTTGCAAATGATCTTATTGATCTCATCCAATTGCCGTTGCAGATTTTGGACATTGTAAACGAACTTGAGAGCATTGTTTTTGCCCTTGATCCATTAGAGAAGCATGTTGGTGATGAAATAGTTGCCCTCCTCCAGAAAGGAAGAAGATTTGATGATAGCTGCATTGACAATGACGAATTGGAATGTTTTCACCAAGCTGCTTCCAAACTTGGCATTAATTCATCTCGAGCTGCTCTCACAGAAAGAAGAGCTCTAAAGAAACTTATAGAAAGAGCCCGCATGGAAGAAGACAAGCGAAAGGAATCAATCGTGGCTTATCTAATATACCTTATGAGAAAGTATTCTAAGTTATTTAGAACTGACTTAACAGATGATAATGACTCCCAGGGTTCAACGCCTTGTTCACCAACTGTCAGAGGCTCTTTTGAGTATTCTGTTGGTACTGTCACCAATGGTCAGGCCTTTGACCGGCAGCTTTCAAAACTGTGCTCTTTTAACTGCAGACCGTCCTTAGGCTTTAGGCCGAGATCTGGACAGTTACCTATTCCACCTGAAGAGCTGAGGTGTCCAATTTCATTGCAGCTCATGTATGATCCAGTCATTATAGTTTCAGGACAGACATATGAAAGGATCTGCATCGAAAAGTGGTTCAGTGATGGGCACAGTACCTGTCCAAAAACCCAGCAGCAGTTGTCTCATCTTTGCTTGACTCCAAACTATTGTGTGAAGGGTCTCATTGCTAGTTGGTGCGAACAGCATAGTGTTCTTCCTCCTGATTGCCCACCTGAGTCTCTTGATCTGAACTATTGGAGGCTAGCATTATGTGACAGTGAATGCTTAAACACTAGGTCAATTGACAGAAGCAATTCTTGCAAGTTGAAGGGAGTAAAGGTGGTTCCAATGGAGGAGAGTTATACTGCTCAAGAGGTTGAAGTAATTGAAGCTGAAAGTGGTCTTAAACCAGATGAAGAAGATTGTGAAACGGATGTGTTTGAAAAATACAACAAGTTTATGGATGTTTTGAATGGGCAGTACAGCTTGAGAAAGAAGTGCATAGTGGTTGAGAAGCTTAGACGGTTGCTTAAGGATGATGAGGAAGCCAGGATGTTTATGGGTGCACATGGTTTTGTTGAAGCACTTGTGTCCTTTCTGAATTCGGCAGTGTATGAAAAAAATGAGTTAGCTCAGGAAGTTGGAGCGATGGCAATGTTCAACATTGCTGTTAACAACAACAGGTTATCCTCCTTTTGACATTTGTGTTGAATCCTTTTGTTTTCTCTGATCATGCTTGGATAATATTGCTTTTCTAGCTTGAATAAGAATACTGATCATCTGGAAGGACGTCTGACTTATTGGCTTCTCGTTTTTTTTTAAAAATCGTTATAGGGTTTGTCCATTTTAATTTAATATAATAGTGTCAAAATCAGGATGCTTACTGTATACCGTTAAGGCATAGGTTAGAAAGGCCACTTATAATTATTCTAGGAAATGTAGAACGGTTGATGGGCATCAATGATTTTTTTTTCTAAACTTGTTGACAAAGACTTTTGCTTTATAGAAACAAGGAATTGATGGTATCAGCCGGCATCACTACACTATTGGAGCAAATGATTCCTCAACCTGATTCTCATGCATTAGCAGCTGCACTTTACCTGAATGTGTCATATCTTGATGAAGCCAAGCCAGTCATAGGATCATCAAGCAAGGCAATTTCTTTCTTAATCAGTCTACTTGATGGTGCATCTGACCCGCAAGCCAAACTGGACGCCCTTCACACCCTCTTCAACATCTCCACGCATCCTGCCAACATCCCAGACCTTCTCAACTCAGGGATCATTAATGGTCTTCATTCCCATCTCAGAGAACCCCATGATGGTGCATGGACTGAGAAATCGATAGCTGTGCTTGTGAACTTGGCTTCAAGCAATGCCGGGAGAGAAGGGATTATAACTGAACAAGGTCTAATAAGCGAACTTACATCGTTATTAGATGTGGGTGAGCCAATTGAACAGGAACAAGCTGTCACCTGTCTTTTGATACTATGCAATGGAAGTGACAAGTGTAGCCAGATGCTTCTCCAAGAAGGGGCAATACCGTCTTTGGTATCATTGTCTGTGAATGGGACAACAAGAAGCCGTGATAAGTCTCAGAAGCTGCTGATGCTTTTCAGGCAGAAAAGGCAGCGGGACCCATCTCCTCAACTGCAAAGTTCACCGGATCAAGAAGAGACTGTATCGCCTCTGGAGGCAGAGGTGAACCCAGCTCCACCACTGGTACCAGTGCAGCTTGTGAAGTCTGTGTCAACAAAGAAGCTGGGAAAGGCGTTGAGTTTCTTTAGGAGAAATAGGAGCAGCTTGACTCGCAGTTGATGAGATTTCTTGGGAAAACTAATGTACATGTATTCTTGTAGTTATATATTCTCTACGGTTTGGAAGTGTTCTGTCCTGTTTGTCCTCTTATACTGGACAATCAACCAGTTTTGATGTCGAAAAAACAGATAGTTTGTACAGGTTTCGCGTCCTCTATGTAATCTACAAGTGCTTCTCCAGTATTTGTCCTTTATTAATCGCCCTTGCGTCCTTTCCCTATGCATAGGAGTGGGAACAAAAGTGGTGAAATACCAAAACATCCAACTCAAGTCTGTTTCTCCGAATTTCTTTCCTCTGCCTCAACGGACGTCTTTTCTTCTTGATCAATCATAAGCCTTGCACATTTGTGACGTAGCAGCAATTCAAGGGCAGAGTCAGGATCATCATCATCATCGATCACTTTAAAGCTACTGTGGGTTGCTTATCCTCCAACTCTTCTATGAGGATTTGGAAATGGAAGCTCCTTGCATTCATGCTATCTTACAAGGAAGTTGGGCAGGTTGAAAGCCTGTTCACAAAAGTCAAATCCAAAATCACAAGGCAAGTGTAGCTTATAAAATTTCTTTGTCCATACTGCATGTGCTGTGTGGTTTGTCTCATGGTCTGTTCAATTAAAGACATGATAGCTTCATGGATGAAGACATAACAATCAATCATCTGACACAATGCTAGTATATGAGGGCAGATCCTTTTGACATATTGATAAGCCCTCTATAATCCCCTCAATAATACACAATGATCAAAACCAGACCAAGAAGCAAGAGCTATGCAGTTGCCCTTTTCTGTTTTTCTTGATCATCTGCCCACCTTAGTCTTGGATCCCTTGGCTTTAGACTCATGCTCAATGGTCTCTTGAAATTCTTTGTCTGCTTCTTTTACTTTTCCACCTTGGACATCAGACTTGCCGACTCCTGACTTTTTGTTTAGAAGAAACTCCAACATCAACATCATCATTGCCTCTCATCAGCTCTTCAGCTACACCCACTGGTGTTATGTTTAACTCTTGTATCAGACTTTGAATCTGATTGAACAAAGGCCTGCTTCAGTGCTGAATCCTTGTGCGATGAGTCTCTTGTGCTCTCAGACGACGACAATGACAGTGCAGATCATGACCCACTCGTTCCTTGGTACATACACGTCAATGATCTGCTCCCCTTTGTCGACTGCAACGGAGATGTCGGCGTCATCCTCACAGTCACATTTGGCGACTTTGAGGGTGTTGTTACTTGTTCCAGGGCGAGATCCTTGTCCTGCAAGTAGACTTGGGAGGCCTGAAAGACCTCCTTCTGTTCGTAGCTGCTGCTGATGTGCTCGATCGTCTACCACGAAACAGATAAAGGGCCAAGTAAGTATTTAACTTCAAATCAAGTCTTCAACCAAATCCACTTACTTTTGATCTATTCACGGATAGGGGGGAATTATGCTAACTGGTAAGTAGCATAATTATGGTAAGGGGGAATTATGCTAACTGGTAAGTAGCAGGATCAACCACATGCTAAGGATCAAAAGTAAGCATAATTCCCCCTTACCATAATTCCCCCTTAGCATGTGGTTGATCCTTCTGTACCAAGATTTTTTGTTTAGAAGAATCAACCCTCTTGTACAGAAGGATCAACCACATGCTAAGGGGGAATTATGCTAACTGGTAAGTAGGTTCGACGAAGGTCCTACTCAGGGGGAATTCTTGCACTTTATGTTATTTACATACGTTTTACTTTAAATTTTCCCAAGTGTTTGTCATCATCAAAAAGGGGGAAATTGTTGGGATGGTAATTGATCCCAATAACGATCCCAAGTAGTTTTGATGATGACGGAACACTTGTGAAACATTTAATGTGTTTGCCAAGTGTTTCAGGATCAATTAGGAATAACTGAGCAGGAAACAAAAGCAGGAACAACCGACAGGAACAACCAAGGAAACAAGAGAATAGCTGAAGAGCTCGCTGATTCCTGATAGGATCATCATGGGATCAACGCAAAGGCCTGAAGCTATTTATGGAAGGTTGGATCAACGCGGAAGCTGTGCACTATATATGGAAACACACGTGAATGGATCGGTTGAATCAATTAACGTGTCTTATGAAGATTTGTAGGATATGTTAGTTGGAGGAAGATTTTATCTTATTTCCCAAGATAAGATAAAATCTGATTTGGTTAATATCTATATTTTTAGATAAAATCTTTCTAGATATTAGTATAAATAGGAACCATGTACTAGGTTAATTTTTACCCAAGCATAGAGATTCAATTGCTGAGTGCGATTGAGAGAGAGAGAGAACACACGAAGTACTCTAGGCCGAGTTGTGTACGAGGGTTAGAGGTGTGGGTCAAGTCCGTTGAGTCGAATTACGAGTGTGTCCGACGCTGAAGGATCAAGGTCTGGGTAGAAGGTATTGGGTAGAAGGTATTGGGTAGAAGGTATTGGGTAGAAGGTATTCGCGTTTGTATGTTCATACTTGGTAATAACAAAAGGCTGGCCTGATTTGAATTGCTTTGTGTGAACAATTACTTGTTTGAATCGTTTTTATTCCGCTGCCTAGTTCGTTGATCCCTCCGAAGGATCAACGTTTGTATTCTCACACACGTAGATCCTACAATATTTTTTTTGGTGGAAATTAGAATGAGAAATATAAAGCTTTGATATTATTATTATTAATATCATTTGGAAGGAACATATAACAGAAACAGAAACAAGCACACGGATTATGCAGTCGCTGATCACTGCTCTTACTACAGACATAAAGAAGGCAATCTTTCTCACTCTATATAACAATGGATTGTTGGAATTAAAACTAGCAAATAAAAACATACTGATAACTTTGAACCGGAAACATGAATGACTTGACCTGCCTTGCACAGTATAAGCATGCTGAGTGGAGTGAGTGCCAATCTATCTCCGGGATACACCATATTTCCGTTTCCTTGAGCTTCTGCACACCCTACTCTTGGATCCCTTGGCTTTGGGCTCATGCTCAATTGTTTCCTGAATTTCATCCTCGGCTACCTTTTCTTCTTGGACCTCAGATTTGGACACTTCTGACTTGTTCTTTTGAAGAAATTCCAGCAGCAATCCAAGGGTAACACCAGCGTCGTCGTCGTCGTTGCCTCTCATCAGCTCTTCGGCTACAGTTGCTGGTGTGATGTTCATATCTTGTATCAGACTTTCAATCTGGCTGAACAAAGGATGGCTGCTTACACCTAGGTAGTTGAAGGCTAAAACCCTGAAGCCGCTTGGAGTAAGGTAAGACATGTGGATATGCATGTCCATTCTTCCTGGCCTCAACAACGCTGGGTCAAGCTTCTCCTTGTAATTCGTCGTGAAGACTATAATCCTCTCATCCCCACAGCTCGACCACAGCCCGTCGATGAAGTTGAGCAGCCCGGACAAAGTTAACTGCTGAAATATGACATGACACCAATTAAGGATTTGTAAGTTAGTTTCAAGGATATATTAATGTGAGATTAATGTGGACATGAATGCAAATGCGCTGTGGTTCAGGATGGTTTCTTACCCCGGTTTCTCCATCACAATACCCTCCTCCGGTTTGTCGGTTTTGTAATTCGAGACTGCAATCGATATCTTCAATCACCACTATGGACCGGTTTTCTGTTGAGACCAGCATGTTTCTTAGGCTCATGTTGTCCCTGATGCTCGTGAGCTCCACGTCATAGATATTGAACTTGAGGTAGTTAGCCATGGCAGCAATTAAGCTCGATTTCCCCGTCCCCGGTGGCCCATACAGCAAATAGCCTCTCTTCCACGCCTTTCCAACCCTCTTGTAGAATTCTCTCCTCTTAACGAATCGATCCAGGTCGTCCATGATTTCCTTTTTGAGCGCTGGATCCATGGCCAGCGTGTCGAAGGTCGATGGATGATTGAGATTGATGGAACCCCAGTGACCACCGCCTAGCGACTGCAGCTTCACAACTCGGTTGACTTCCTTCCTTGACTTGGCCAACTCCATTATGTAAGGAAGATAGGAGCTGAGTACGAGCTCCTTGTACTTTTTCAAGAAGCTCACCTCAAGGGACTTGTGCTCCACCTTCTCTGAGCTGATTGAACCTTCGTACTCGAAATGCGTCTTCTGTGACTCGGTGCAGATCATCACCCACTTCAGACTGACTCCTTGGTACAAGTCAATGATCTCCTCTCCTTTGTTGACTGTGACCGAGAGGTCGTTGTCACCTTGAGCTTTGGAGACCTTGAGCTTCTCATTCCAAGGCGAGATCTTCTCCTGCAAGTAGAGGTGCGAGGCCTCAAACACCTCGTTCAAGGAAAGGCCGTTGAAGTGCTCGTCTATGATGAGGGTCATCTCAGAAGAAGGCTTCCCAAATACGAAGAGGAGCTTGGAAACGAGCTTCTCCCGAATGCTCTGAGGTATAAGCTGGGCAGCCATGGACTGAAACTCGCTCACAATAGAGCGTGCAAGCATTGCTGATGCTGCAAATGCTGTGTATGCCGAAACAACTGAGGTTGTCGAAGGCATACTCGAAATCGTATACATGCTTGAAAAAACGGAGTTGTGTTTTCTACAGAAAGAAGCAAAAGAGATATGAGATTTGGTTTGCTTGTGTTTGATGCATGATCATCTTCTCCATGCGTCTATATATACATATATGGTTGAGCACCATTGCAGCATCGTGCAAGGCAAGCTTGGGTTAAATAAATTGCCCGGTAAGTTCATTAAGTTTGCAGAGGAAGCTGGCTGACCAAGTCTGCTGTTCATGAATATATATAGTTGAATACCATTTTTCCAGTTGACTATTTTTGATGGTTTACTTATCTTTTCAGAACGATCCGACCCGATATAACAAAAAGAAGAACAATTGTGATATTGTTTTTGGTTGAAAGAAGAACAATTGTGATATACACTCCATTGTAATTTTAAAATATATTCATAATTTATTCTTCTTTCCTTTTTACCAAGTTCATATACACGCGTATGCACATATATGCTGCGAATCGAAGACTTGCAAGTTCTTCTACTTTTGATGCTCTTTTAACGACGTAGGTGCTGGGTTGATGAACAACTATGTAGATCACAGGAAATCTTTTTGACAAGGTCAAATTAATCCTATTCTTACGTGTGAAGCTAAAGCTCAATTCTAATTCACACTAAATTTACTATTACTGTTAAATGTTTATTGGCGCTCAATCATTAAGCAGTACTGATCGAAATGCTTTTCAAATTTCAGACGTGCGAGCTAGTGCATATATAGCTGATAAAGAAGGAGAGACTAGTTAACTTGAGTGGTGGCCATGCCTTGTGCTCCAAAGCACAAGAATCGAGACTTGCTGGCGAAAAAGCTTCGAGTATGTGTGAACATCTTTGGGCTGCCTCCTCCAAAGGAGTAGTTGTGAGTTGAGCATGGGGAAGGAGATGGCATGGGCGATCTCGACCTCAAAGGAGACTTGGGATGCTGCTTTACATTCCCACTATACTTGTTCTTTCCACAAGGGCTAGGAGGCGGGAAATCCCACCCGACAAAACCGCCCTTCTTATTCCTTGCAATTGGACTAGAGTTGTTAGAAAACCTCTCCCTGAGCGGAGTAGGAGTGGTGGTTTCTTCCAAGCACTGATAAACCTGATCGCGGCTTCCTTTGCTTTTCCTGTTCGGCCACTGAAGGAGCACCTTGAGACGCGCAACAGCCGAGCTCATAGAGCTCTTCGCCCTCCTAGTATTCCCTGAGGAAGAAGGGGCCATCCCGCTCACAGAGCAGGTGTTACACTGGCTTAGGATTTCACCTGAGCTTGAGCTGAACTCCACACATCGGCCATCGCATTCAGAGTTGTTGTTGTTGTTATTGGTTTCATCTGCAGCGTACAAGAATATCTCTGAATCGGGCACTCTGAACGACGTCCCAGGGCTAGTCCCAAGACCACTTTCCATCTTCAAATGGGCTGCCATCGCCCCTCTCGCCAAGTGGTTCTCCCTGTAGGAAACGGTCCCTCCTGCCGAGACCATGCTCTTGATCAGAAGCCTCGAAGAGCCGCTCTGAGGATGCCGCTTGAGGATGTCCATGGGAGTCCTGCCGACCGAGTCCTTCACGTTGAGATGGATGCAAGGAACCGTCATCAGAAGCTCCACCACCTCGAACTGTATGTTCTCAGCCACGGCCAGGTGAAGCGCGGTTCTTCCTTGGTTGTTCCTCGAGTTGACTATCTCTTGTATGTCGACCATCTTGGAGCTGACCAGCTGCCTGACGAGCTCGAGCTGCTGATCGAGCCTGTGAAATCCGGGGGCTTGGAAACCGGATACCGCCGCGTGGAGGAAGGTGTTCCCTTCCTTGTTTGTGGCTGTGGCCAGGGAAGGCGATGCGGCGAGCAAGGCCTCGACGACCGGCAAGAACCCCTTGTAGGCTGCGATGTGGAGCGCTGTGTTGCCTTGATGGTCTGTGGAGCCTATGATCTTGAATGAACCAACCAGATGCTCAACTACCTGAACCAAAATGGTATATTAGCTCAACAAATTAAGATATATAGAATCATTGGCAGAAGAAGTACAGCAGTACAATACTATCTTATTAATTAGACAGAGAGGATCACCTTGACATGACCTCTGCCAGCAGCAGAGTGCAAGATTGTGGAGCCAAGAGCATCCCTGAAGGCCAAGACATCAGAGCACCCGACTAAAAGCTCCTTCAAGACATCCAAACAGCCGGCGCGGGCGGCGCAATGGACGCCCCTACTCACCATTTCCCACCTAAACCCATCACAGAACTCGGCTTCCTCGGCTGCTCCCTTGTCCCCTGTCCTCATGCCGACAGCAGAGTCCATCAGAAGCTTGAACACCTGGGAGCTCTGACTCCTAGCGGCCGCGTAGAGCAGATCAGTGATCCCGTACTCCCCTTCTCCGAAGACGAGCAAGGGGTCCCTGTCAAGCAGCTCCTGCACGAAGCTCAAGTCCCCGGCCGAGGCCGCCGTGTAGAGGAGCCAGCCACCGTAGCCGGCCCTGATCAAGGAATTGTGGCCGCCTTCGGTCTCGCATTCCAGCAGGAGGCTCTTGGCGACCGAGGCCCTGGACTTGGCCACGTCGTTCCTTCGGTGGCGGTGCTCGTCTTCGACTTCGTCGTCCCACACGGTTTCGAGGCGGCGGATGCGGCGGAGGGAGGTCAGCTTGATGAGGAGGTTGGCGTCCATGTAGAGGAGCTCCCTTACTAGGTCGTAGTGCCCGTTGGCAGCCGCGTAATCGATCGGGGAGACGTACCACCATTGATCCCCTGTGCTTTCCCACCTCAAGCAAAAGTCTGAGCCTTCCATTTTTCTTTGCTTTGTTGTCTTGCAAGTTTCACAGGATGTATATATAGCGAGAGATAGAGAGAGAAGTTAGTTTTGTGATAGAAAATAACACGACTCCACGTCATGGCTCACGAGATAGATAGATGGATAGAAGAATGAAGAGGAAACAGATGATGAAGTAAATGGTTGATATTCGTTTGTTGCCTTGCCAGCCGGGTAGCTGAGGAGGAAGCTAGCTAGGGATTAATTGGCAAATTCATTCATTCACAAATTTTGTAATCGTGGTCGTATGTAGGGGATTTTACGTCATGAATAATATAGTGGTTTCAGTTCATGCACGTAACAATAATATCATCCCTTCTTCCCTTCCACACCGATAGCTACATTTACAGACTTATTATCGAAAGTCTTAATATATAACAGGAATTGAAAGTCTTTATATATGATTTGGCATCTTATAATATACATACAACTACAAGCCTTGATCGTGGCCTGGAATGGAAGCTTAAAATCACATGGGGATGATTGATTGTCGCGCCTCTTCTAGCATTAACTTGGTCAAATCGAACAGATAGAACGATCCCCCATATAATATGCTATAATATAATGTATGATATTATGGAGTATCCGAGATATCGATCTCTACGTACCATCCTCCCCATTTCCACCGGTCGTCACGTGTTACTTGCTTGTATTAATTCTCTTGGATGGGGAGATCGAAGACCAAATAAATATTTATAGTCCTATATAGTATAATATGTATAATCTTAATTTGTCAGCTCCCCACAAGGGCCACAAGCCCACAAATTATGTGATCCGGTCCAACCGTCGAATGCACGGGACCGTATGTTTGCTTGTGTAATCATAATAGCAGCAGCCCACACAAATCATATGATTGTTACAAGATTTACTTAGGATACTAATTTGTATAGTATAGGATCGAGTTTCGTTCTTGTTAGAAAATCTGGGTGTGTGTTTTGATGGTTCCAAACAGGTTGTTGACAGGAGTTGTCGACCTTGCAAGAAATCACTCAAGGTCGCCGAACGTCAAGAAGTCATCTGCAGGAATTTGGTTAAAAACTGTGTGTGTTTTGATGAATCTAAATAGGAGTCGCCGACTTCACAAGAAGATATCGAAAGTCGTCGACCTCCCGCCAACCTCACTGTCCAGTAGTCCGAAAAAGTGCAGAATTCTATAAAAGGCAAAACGCGTGAATGATTTAAGGAAGGCACGAAAGATGATTCTAAGATGTTTTTAAGGCAAGAAGAAAAGCATAAAAGAGGAAAATCTTCATGGGATATTTGGAGATCACAAGGAAGATTTTATTGTGTCTTAGGACTTATTCTAGGAAAGATTTTGTATGGATTGTGGGCAATTCATTCCTTGAGCAAAAATGATGAATTGTGCAGCAATCTTCTTAGTTCGCTCTATATAATTTCATGGGTTTAATGTTAAAACTAAAAGAGTCAAGAGAAAAACTTGTATTGTAAGTGTGTGGTGTAGAAGAAGGATCGTGGGATTCAATCCTTTAGGAGCAGTGCCGGCCTTTACCCGATTCAAGTGGTTATACAGAACAGGGTCCCGTGATTCTAAGGGCCCCTTATATTTGTAAAAGTATGCATCTATTTGTTTAAAGACAACTTGGTCTAGTGGCTCTTGGGAATTGTTATAAGGGAAAGCATGCAAAACTAGTAGGTATTGAGTTCGATACTCACTACCCCACTTTTTTTTTTATCTCAATTTATAACTATTTTTGGGGGCCCCACGATTTTCCTCCCTTTACACATCTATCTTCATTTTTCACGGCCTAACATACAACTACACATTTGATAATAGAAAAAACATACAGCTACACATACTACTCTTATGATACTTATAAATACATTAACCACTACAATATTTAATCAATAATGTTTATAACTACTTCTTATAAACACCTACGATTCACAATTGCTTATTAGTTATATATAAGAGCTTGCTTAAAATTTTCGACCAGGGCCCCCAAATTTTTCGAGACGGCCCTGTTTAGGAGGTTGAGTACGAGCGAGCTATAGAGAGTGAGGGTTGAAATAAAAGGCAAGAGTACTTCCAAGAGAGGGCGTGAGATTCACATCTTGAAGTAGGAACACCTTTTGCAGTCCGAGAAATCAATATAGCGAGCGAAGTGCTCTTCAAGTTCTTTCAAGTTGAAGCTTGAAAGGCAAGTGGTTTTTCTCCTTGCAAGCATGTTGGCTACAAGGAGTTTCCACTCTAAAATCGTAGTGTTCAAATTTGGTAACTTAAGTCTTTCTTGTGTTTCAATTTCGCTGCACAACTTAAGGTTGTTAACTCGGTCGACGACATCGTAGGTGTCGACGACTTTCGGTACTAACACAGATCCTAAAGTTCTCCACGTACATCCACAAAAAAGCCAAAAGAAAAATACCATCGGAGAACAATTAATAAGAGAGTGTAATGATTTAGGGCAACATGCATCCACAGGTCCCTAAATTTATACGTGTTTGTCAGTCGGGTCCTTATACTTTGAAATGTTCAAATAAGCTCTTGAACTTTATATTTTTTTGTCTTTTAAGAACTCGATGTTGATTTGACTAATCGTGTTCAACTCACGTTCGTAATTATGCGTTTAGGTCAATATTCGTCTCTTTTTAATCTAATGTGGAATTAAATAAAGGCTAAAAACATATAAAAAAGAGGCGGATATTGCCTGTTTGTTAGTCTTTAATTTTTTTGGTCAAGTTGGTTAGTCTTTATTTAACTCCACGTAAGATTAAAAAGAGATGAGTATTGACCTAAACACGCAATTATGAATATGAGCTGAATGCGATTAGCCAAAAGTGCTTAAAAGACCGGAAAATGTAAAGTTTAGGGGTCTATTTGAACATTCAAAAGTACATCAACTTGACTGACAAAAATGCACAAGTTCAGGGGCCTGTAGATGTATTTTGTCGTTGATTTAGTGAAAAAGTTCCATCCAAAGATAGAAGCCAAACAAAACCATCATCAAAATTTGAACTAGCAAGGAATATGGAAAGGTGAGATTGAAGTGATCACCCAAGGAGCTAATAAGTATATAAGTGTTGAAAAATCCCATGCTTTGTATCAATTTATAAAATCATTGACATTATCAAGATAAGATTCAAGATTTCAATCTTGAACTGACCAGAAAATAACGGTGTAATAGTATCCATTTGAAAAAGAAGCTCTATACCCCATTCGTTAACTCGACGTTGGTACTAACAAGTTGAATGATACTAATAATTTAATCATACTGGTACTAATATTAAATATTTATATTAATTTTGATTTTAGATACGTATTGCTCATGCTTAAAGTGGGTATTTGGTAAAAAGATTTGATGATTAGTTTTTTTTAGGAGATAAGCATTCTTATTTGAAAATAAGCATGTGATGCTTCTTTTTTTAGGTGCTTATAGGTAATAGAGTACTTATTTGAACAAATAAGTCTTTAAAAATTTTGGTGTCGAAAGTTACAAGCACTTAGCACCCCTAATATATTCAAAAGTCGATCAAACTACGATGAAGTATTATTAGGGTTTGGGAACCTAAATATTTATCTTTAATGACTCGAACCAAATTATTATTTGGATATGTCATAATGATAATACCGGATAAGTAGGCTGTATGGAGTTATTATTGGGATATTTGGGTTGTAGCAAAAATAAATGATGTAACTAGTCGATTTTCCAAATTTGCCCCAAAATCAAGCATGTGCCACCCATGTCTTCTTCTCTCATCCTATCATCTTTCATTCAATCATCACTTAAACTATCGTCCAATCTTATCATGACCCAAACTTGTCATCACTTAAATTGTTGTTAAATCTTGTCATCGTAAAAGCTGCCATTACTAATCTAGTCATCACCTAACTTGATATAAACCTTCTCATCACCCAACATGTTATGACGACTTCTTGTCATCACTCAAATTTTATCATCACCGCCCTAACTAGTACTATCGAAATCAGAATCAAACTTATCACCACATACAAAACTTGTCTTCACTTTAAAAAATGTTACATCGTACAAATTTGTCATTACATACAAAATTTGTCATCTCTTGTTTGGGCTAAAATCGGTTCAAGAGAAAGAACTAAATTTAGCAAAATCGGGCTTACCGATCTCCGGTCAGAAATTACAAAGACGGTGTTCTTGGAATTCTCCAGATAGTGCTCCCCTCTACAATGGTGTTTTTCCCTCCTTTATCCTCATCCTCTCCTTACGTTACAAATCTCTCCCTTAAATGAAATTCCTAATTAATATCAAGAATGATGCTAATTAATTGATTAAGTGAGGCCTTTGGGTTCTTGACCAAGTGTGAGTCTCTTCACATTGCCGACGGTTTATTCTTGCCAGCCACTCCAATTCAGTGGGCCTTGCTTGGGCCTTCTATTGACTGGATCCAACAATACCCCCGAATTAGATTTCGGATATGCTGGGCAAGCTGGACGGAATCTGATTCGTTGACACCTCGATCGGGGACCCCGGCCTACTAGGATCAAAGGGATGCATTCATCTATAAAGTTCATAATTGCGAATCATTCGGCAGCTGAGTTGTTGTCGAAGTCTCTGTTGACTGGATTGCTGGGCGTAAGCTAGACTGCCTAGCGATCCCTAGCATCTCTAACGAACTCAAACTTTTGATATTGCTTGTGTTGTTTCCAGTGATTTCTCGTGGTGTCTAGCATATGTCGTGCGTTAGCTAGCGGTAAACCCGCGACAACTGGCGAGTCGGTTGTAGCTAGCTAGAGTTAATAGTAAACTCGCACCAGCTGGCGAATCGGTTGTAGCTAGCTAGAGCTAGCAGTTAACTCGCGGCAACTGGCAAATCGGTTGTAGCTAGCTGGAGCTAGCAGTTAACTCGCGGCAACTGGCGAATTGGTTGTAGCTAGCTAGAGCTAGCGATCAGTCTTGCCGCAGCTCGCGAATAACTTGCGACATCTGGCGAATGATTTACCCCAGCGGGAGCTACCCAAGGGCGGTAATTGGTGTATAACTTGCGACAACTAGCGAATAATCTTGCGACGTTCGGCGGATGACTTGCGACAACTGGCGGGCGACTTGCGACATCTGGCGAATAGCTTGCGGCCTTCAGCGAATAGCTCGCGTAATCTGGTGAATAGCTTGCGACATCTGGCGAAAATCGCATTTTCTAGCGAAACTCGCGTTTTTAGCGACATTTGCGTTCGGTAGCAATACTTGCGCTTTCTAGCGAAACTGGCATTTTCTAGCGAGACTCGCATTATCTAGCAAAACTTGCATTTCCTAGCAAAACTCGCGTTTTCTAGCGATACTTGCGTATTGTAGCGATACTTGCGTTATCTAGCGAAATTCGCGTTTTCTAGCGAAACTTGCTTTTTCTAGCGAAACTTGCGTTTTCTAGACTTTGTCTAGGTAGCACGTTGGGCTTAAGCCTTAGTAAGTCGTTGGTAGATCGACCCCTGTGTTTGTAGTGAGTATCGATCACACACGAGGTGATAATACAACCGTTTCCCGGGGCCACTAGGGCCCTACGGCGTTTCATTGAATTCAAAGCAAAACAAGTGCACACGTACAACCATGCAAACAAAACGATATCAAGTCTATGCATGATGACTAATGCTAGAGGTAACTTCGAAAAGAAACAAAGAATTGAAAACAAATAGCTAATATGAACTAAGTTCAGAAATAGTACTTTCGGAGGATGGGTGCGAGGTCTCCGAGGTCTAGCGTAGTTCGTGGCACTGGCAGGCCTCACATCTCTAGACGTACTCAGCGGCGTCCTGAGTAGGGTTGGCTTCTCCTTTCTCGGCGGTGATCAGCGTGATGTCGCCTGTCGGGTCTTTCTGGCTCAGCAGCTCTCTGGCGTAGCTTCCGGTCTTCCTCTAGCCGCACTTGCGCCAGAGCCTTGACCTGCACTTCTTCGAAGTTGGTGATGGGATGCTTAGTAAGTTCCTCGTAGAGCCCGCTGCCTTGCGCCACCCCTTGCCTAAATGCCTCTACAGCTGTAGCTACGTCACAATTGGGGATGGCAATTTTCTCTTTGTTGAACCTATCTAGATATTCTCTGGTGGATTCTCTAGATCTCTGGGTGATGCGGTAGAGGTCGCTGGATTGCTTCTCGAACTATCGGCTGCTAGCGAACTGAGAGCGAAAGAGATCAGAGAGCTCCGCGAAAGAACTGACGCTCCCTCGGGGGAGATTGATGAACCACGCTAGCACGGGGCCTGCCAAGGTCGCCCCAAAGCTTCTACACATCATCGATTCCTTCGAATGGTACGGGAAAGAGATGGTCATCATTTTTTGTTTGTACACGGCCACATGCTCGTCTGGGTCACCGGTTCCGTTGTATGCCAGCATGGATGGTACAACAAACTTTCTCGGGATCTCTACGCGGGCTATCCGGGGGACGAATGGCGACTCGTCATAGCCGTCTGGCGCTTCGGGGGCCACTGGACGAAAGGTGTTGTGGCTACGCACCACCTGCTCCGTGATAGCACCGATCTGCTCGGTGACCATTCGCCGGATAGCGGCGTCCAAGTCGACTGGCCTCCTTCGGTCATTACCCTCTTCCTCGTTGCTCCCTTCCGCGGCCCATGTGTTCTGTAGGCGGAAGGGTCGGGGGTCGCTAGCGGACCTCAGTTCCTCTGGCGGGGCCTGATGCGGAGCGTTCCCCCTGGTTCGGTTTGAAGGGAGAGCTCCAGGCGAGGCGTCCGGTGGGGTGACGTAGTTATCTCTGGCGTCACGGCCACTACGAGTCCGAGATGTGCCTTCCCCGCTACCAAACTCGAGCCTTGCGGCTAGACCGCCAACCCTTCTGGTGACCCTGGCCGGTTGGCGCTCGGTTGTTAGAAGCTGGTTATGGCTCTTGAGGCGATTGTTCTCACTGGTGAGTTTTTCGAGGTGGGCTTCGTAGGCTCTCCTCTGGTTGTTGAGTTCCTTCTGGAGGTCGGCCATTCTCCGGCGGAACTCAACCATCTCTTCCTCCTGGGTGCGACTCCCATCGCCGGAGTTGTTCACGACGGCGTTTTCTGGATCGGACATGGTCGGACGACTAGGGTCGAGACTTTGCAAACTGACTTTGGGATCGGCGTGGCCCCACGGTGGGCGCCAAATTGTTTGGGCTAAAATCGGTTCAAGAGAAAGAACTAAATTTAGCAAAATCGGGCTTACCGATCTCCGGTCAGAAATTACAAAGACGGTGTTCTTGGAATTCTCCAAATTGTGCTCCCCTCTACAATGGTGTTTTCCCCTCCTTTATCCTCATCCTCTCCTTACGTTACAAATCTCTCCCTTAAATAAAATTCCTAATTAATATCAAGAATGATGCTAATTAATTGATTAAGTGAGGCCTTTGGGTTCTTGACCAAGTGTGAGTCTCTTCACATTGCCGGTTGTTAATTCTTGCCAGCCACTCCAATTCAATGGGCCTTGCTTGGGCCTTCTATTGACTGGATCCAACATCTCTCATAAAAAAACATCGTCGCGTACAGATTTTTTCATCACGTACAAAACTTGTCATCAATTATTAAAAAGGATAGAACTTGTCATCATGTTCTAACCGCTATGATGACAAAACGTGTCATGTACAAAAGCGATACTCGCTCGTTTGCGAGCGGTGGTTATGCAATAAATTGGATCGGATTTTGTACGAGGATTTAGAAGTCCGACGCTTTAAAGGTGGAAGGAAGGTGTCAATATCACCTCTCTCTCAGTGCGCACCCAGATCTAGCCTCCAACATCCTGATGATTTTCTCCCAATTTGACTCTAGATCTAGATCTAGGGTTTTCATATCTAGATATAGGGTTTCTAGATCAAGATTGTTGAGAGGGTTTAACCTTAACAAATAAATTTGTCAAGACCCCGCTGAGTATAGCGAAGTCAGGATCGTCCACGGGAGTTATTAGTTCTATAGTCTAGCAATCATACTACGAAAGCAAAACCAAACAAAATAAAGCAAAACAAGCAAACAAACGCAAAGCACACGTCTCAGGAATAGGTCGTGGCCGACCCTAGGGAGGTCGCGGCCGACCTAAAACAGAACTTCACAACGCAAAGAAAACAACTACAGAGGAGGTCGCGGCCGACCCTGCAACTGGTCGCGGCCGACCTATTCTAGGCACGAAAGTGGGTTTTGTAAAATCAAGGAAAAACAACTAGAGGAGGGGTTTCACCACACCACGAACATGCATTCAAACAATGATAAAGGACCAACTCAACTCAAAACCTCATAGGTGACTTTCATCACAAAAGAACACATCAAGAGCCTCCACTTACATGAAAGGGTTAACATGCAATCCAACTTGTTCTTCGAAGGGTTCAACTTTCATCAAACCCGGATAGTCCACATTCACAACCAAACCTCTCAATTAGGCAGCAAACAAGAACATTCCCCCTTTTTCAAGGGTTTTAAGCACACAAGAGGGATTTATGGGCAGAGATTTCAAGCTAAGCATGGATCCAAACAATCAAGGTCTCAAATGCACTTTCATGGTGGGTTTCACCCCAACCCTAGCAAGCTAACTACTCACACATCACAAACACACAAACAACACAAGAGAAGAGGGAAACATAATCGAAAACAACAACTTAAATTAAACCAAGATCCAAACTTACAAGCCTTGCAATTCCACAACTCTCTCCCTACAAACCCTCCTCCACCTTCGTCCTCTTCTTCCCTCCTCACCTCCCAAAGAGGGAGAGTGGGAGAGATCTCTCTCCAACCCTCAGCTTCCCACACAAGCCTCCTTCTCTCTCTCTCTCCGAAACTTCCTAGAAAAGGAGCCCAAAAGCCCCTTAAATAGAAGTAAAAAAAGTCAACTTAAAAGGAAGCTTCCTCAGCCTGCCAAGTCTGCCACTTTGTCCCCCTTTTCGAATTTCAAAAATCCCGCAAAAAGCATTACTTAGGCGGCAAGGATTCGCTTTTGGTCGCAGCTCAGGGTGGTCGCGGCCGACCTCAGGATGGTCGGCCCCGACCTACAGCAGGATCATGTTTTCTTCGTGTTTTCGCTCGAACTTGCTCCATTGCTAGCCTTTCTTCGGGGTTTCTTTTTCGATGTTTCTTGGGTTCCGTTTAGACTTCTTGTAGCTTCTTTTGAGACGCTTTTTGGCTTGAAGATCCATCATTGAAGTCCTTGAAAACTCCTCTTGACTTCATTGCGAACACCGCAACACCGTCATCTCCTAGAATGCTCGGTAAAGCTCGAAAACTCCTCTAAAATGCTCCAAATACCTACAAAACACAAATGCAAATACAAACGACTCCAACTCTCGAAAGAGAGTGCAAATCTCATCCAAAACACACAAACACATAGGAAAATATGCAAAACAAACTAGAAAACAACCTATGAAAATCAACTAAAAAGCACGACATCAAAGATCTAGATCTAGGGTTTCTAGACCTAACCATTTAGAGTTAAAATCGAATTTGAGAGTTTCCTAATAAAGTTCCAATCAAGCTTATCATATGCATTTTTTATCTAATTTTAAAAGCATCTAACCTTTAATGCCATTTTATTTTGCATGGAAAGAATGAAATTTCATATGCAATAAGAATATCTATACTATATATTAAAGCCAGAGAATTTCGAGCCTCCACGTTAATTCTGACCCCACTTTATTAACAATTTTATATGTTTTTTTCTTAATTATCTAATCTTTAACTTTATCTTTTTTCTTACCCGTCAAATATCTATCTTTAAAGGCATATTGTTTATCTTTAAAATTTCTGTAATTATCTAATATTTCATTTTATCCTTTTTCTTACTCATCTAATATCTATGTTTGAAACAATATTATTTATCTTTAAAATTTCCTTATATAAAATATACATATTAATTAACTTAACTTTTCAATTCCCATTTTAATCTATTTATATATAAGAATTAACATATAGTATAGATTATAATAGTAAACAAATTAACGAAAACAAAATGACCATTTATTACCCGTACATGGTACGGGTCTTCAACTAGTTACCCTAAATAAGGTAACCTTCAACAAAAGCACTATATAAGGGAATAAGGGATAGATAAGAGAAGGAAAAATATGGGATAATTGATTACGTAATAAGTTTAGTGATTACTTTGTAAGTAGCATTACAAAGAGTTGTAGACAAAAAATCGCCAATGATTAGGGGAAGTTTGTAAGATCATTAGTACTCAAATGTCATCGACACTTACGATATTGGCGATAATAGATAAAACTTACAACGAAATGAAACACACAAGAAAGATACTAAATACCAGTTTGAACACTTTGATATATAGTGGAAACTCCCGGTAAACCAACTAGTTTACTCGGAGAAAAACCACTCCCTTCCAAGCTTCTCACTTGGTCGGAATTTAAAGAGTACTCTTGACTCACTTTATTAATAGTTGAGTTCTTACAAAGGTGCTCCTTCATGTCCAAGTTGAGATCAGGAGCTTTGGCTAGAGACTTGTTGCGACTCCAAAGTCTCTTCATAGCTCTAGAGATAAGAGTTACATCGTTGTCGACATCCTCCATGTCTTCTTGTCCCAGAGCAAGATAAAAAACCTTTTCAACCATAAGAGCAATATTTTGATCTTCTCCGGAGTCATGTTTGTTTTCTCTCCTTTGATAGATGCCTTCATATATGGCAAGGTGACCCACAAGATCCTCTAAGTTCATCAAATTTTTCTCCTTTTGAGTGAGGAGAGATGAAATTAAAGATGGTGTCCCACTTCTTGTTTTGACATGAGATCAGCTTGTTGGTTTGCTTCCATTGGAGAAGCTTTTCTCCAAGGAACTCTAGTTTGTTGACAACAATCCAGAATCTTGGGTGATACTCATGGAGAGACTCACCTTCTTCTTGGCACAAGTTTTCATAGTCTCTTTCAAGACTAATGATCCTATCCCTTTTCACATCCTCGTTTCCCTCATGAAGCCTGTTGAGAGCATCTCAAATAAACTTAGTTGTGTCATAGCCAATGACCTTGTTGAGCTCAATACTAGTGAGGGTGTGATGAAAGATATGCTTGACTCTTTCATTTTTCTCAAGTCTTTTGAAGTCGACGTCGTCATATTCAGTGATGTCCTTCTCCTTGCCATCGCCTTTGAGAACTTGTCATGACCAATAAATATGTCCTTCCAAAGTTGTCCATCGAGTGAGCAAATGAGGGTCTGCATTTGCTTGACCCACTAGTCATATTCTTCAGCCTTGAAAATTAGAGGTCTTCAACAGGAATCATTGACAGAGGTGTTGGTGGTAGTCATCTTTCCTATACAAGAGTACTAAAAACAATCTAGAGCAAGGCTTTGATGCCAATTGTAGGATTATTAGTACCTAAATGTGGTTGACACCTACGATGTCGGCGACGAGATAAAACTTTAAAACAAAATAAAAGGAACAAGAAAGATGTTAAATACCGGAATTTGAGGAATACTCTTGACTCGATTTATTAAGATCTTGAGTTCTTACAAAGGTGCTCCACCAAGAAAGAATGAATCCCACACTCTTGAACTACACTTTGCCTAAGCAAGCTAACTCTCACCTAACAAAGCTCATCAAACAACCCTAACACGTGAACGATTCCATGTTCAAGCTCTCACACAACACACTCGATATGATCTCAAATGCTTGACCTTGTTACTATCTTTAAACTCATGAAATATATAGTATAAGAGTAAATAGGTTTAATTATGTTCAGAATTTCATCCTATTCGATCAAGGAATAAATCCTAAACATAATCATACAAATATTTCCTAAAATAAGAAATTATGAGCGAGAAAAATCTTCTTTTGATCTCAGCATTCTTCACACGATTTTCCTTCTTTTTGCTCTAATTTCATCCTCAAATAGGAGCTACAAATGGCCAAGAAGAGATTCATTCTATGTTTTCCATAAATAAGTTATGCCAATTTTGCGCCAGCGTTTTATGTCGGCTGCAACCTCTGAAGATCTTGATCATCAATATAGTTTTGAACCATGAAAACATTGAGTTTCCAACACTTGGTGTTTATCTCAAATTATTTCAACTTGGATGTCAAGTTCTATAATCGACTTATTTGCCTCATCACGTTCCTGAATTGTCTGACTTTCTTATCATAGTACACCACTACTTTTGGATTGAAAGTGACGTTGGGATTAATCATCGCCCGAGCACATTTTCCTGCCTACTTGTCGGTAGGTTCGAAGTGTGTCTACCCCTGCCCAATAACAAGCTTTTTCTCCTTTCTAGTAGGCCAAGACCTAGACGGTCCAATTTGCCTCAATCCCCTTCGAAAAAATCAGTTAGGCCTCAGGCTCATTATGAGTTAGGGTAGAAATAAATAGGAGTTCCAATAACAATCTCCTGCGCTTTCTCAGGTGTGGTAATCCAGCTAGAATTACCTGACTTTCTTTCATTAACGGGATTCCCCAAAGCCTCCAAGCGCTTCTTTCCTTGAGGATTAATTTTCCACCGAATGTTCTGCAATCTTTAAACTTCCCTTACGTTTTCTCTATCGGCGACTAATAACATTCCTCATAGGCTGGCCTGCCGTCATTCTCATCGGAGGAATCGGAGTAATTCTTTGGATTAGTTTAGAGGAAGTTTGAGATTTTGAAACTTTGTCTACGAAGAATTGCGTCATAACATGACCGTAATGACCATAGTGATTACAAATTAAGTGCAGGCCATCGTACTCAATATGGATACACCTATCGTTGATCGTGATCGATCTTTTCAACGGTTGTGTAATATCGACCTCAACACACACCCTTGTAGCAAGTCAAAGCAGCATGGTCTCTTCATACAAAATCGATAGTTAGTTCGGAGATCCTAATCCATGTTGGAGTAGTAGTAGTGACATCCGTGAACTGATTAAAATCAAGAGACCAAGGACGAATAATCAAGTAGTGCCCAAAGACTATCCATAGAGCACCCATTAAAGCCTTCACATTATCATCTTCAACATCGAAGTGAGCAATGTAGTGACCATTATGAAGGTTCGAAACCTGCATACTTCCTCCCACTTTCCAAAAGTCAAAAAGCTTCTTCTCTAACCCGATAGTCAGAAATTATTGACCCGAACCAGAATCAGACCTAATATTATCCAATTGGGGTTAGGTAATTGCTTGAGCCAGAAATCGTCCAAGTAGAATTGGTGACCCCTTAGCCTAGATCGGGCTAAAACAAAGTAGAAAGAACGAAAGAATTGAAGAAGAAAACGTATCAATTTGTACTGAATGAGTGTAACCGTGTATATTGTGAATGATAACGTACAATACATGACCCTCCCCCTTGTATATATAGGGGATGCCAAAAAGATAGATATTTACAAGATCCCATACAACTAGATAGATATGATACAATAGATGGAGTATTTCCCTAGATATGATAAGATTTTCTTCAATATGATGGATTATTCTGTGTAACAGCTTCGGATCTCCTTTGGTGTGATAAGACTTTCCTGCATAACAGCTTCGGATCTCGTGGGCCTATCTGGATACGCGTACGGGCTCAGTCAGGATTATGGGCCCCCAGTCTTGGGTCCAACAATACCCTCGGATCGGGTTGTAAATCCAGACCCGCTATGGAGTTGGAAGCCAATTCGTAATGTGTCGTTGAAGTCTCTACTGTCTTAAAGTTTTGCTGTCTTGACCAGAACCATCGTCAAAGAGGATTCTAGAGTTGAACACTCTTGGTAAATGTTTAAGAAACTGAAGGTATATGTCTTAGCTTGAAAATTCATGTCTTGGAAACTATGTTTTGAAGTGACTCTTAAGGTGGCAAAACTGGTTGGCCTTGCCTATCTGCATCGGAAATTCTCTACGTCAGCTTAGCGAGTACTCGATGAGTTGCACTGCGCTTGAGAAGTGAAGATGTTAGAAGCTGTGAAGGTGACCTAGTGTTTGGTCAATGTGGTGGCCGCCGTGGTTGCTTAGTATTTGATGAAGCCCCGCCTTGAATATTTCTTGAGATTTGGTTGCTGGGAAGTATGGTTACTAGGACGTAACCGCATATTTGAACAACTCTGCTATGTATCTCCACCCCAGTACCCCAGTACTAGGCTCTTCCGTAAGACTTGTCTCTTGCAAACGTACCCCAGACGTATGTAGTGCTGTTTGAGGCTTTCCAGAATGTACTCGAACCCCTGTCTTAGGTTAGAGATGATTGGCTAGATTTGACGAGGATAGGCGTGCTTCACTGAATTCCACCTTGCTGATCCAGAAACATCCACGAGCAGTTGTTGATCTCTGTATTCTTCAAGTACCCCTGTGTTGTTATTGTTTCCTTCTTATAAAATGCTGATCTCGAATCAACCCCGTGGTGTGTTGTATCCTTAAGCCGAGAACTTCTGTTGTAGTGGTGTCGTGACGTCTTCACCTTGTAAAAGTTTCTGCATACCCCTGTCTGGGTTCGCGTTCTTGATATGAGATCCAGAAGTGTAATCCTCCCTCTTGATGAAACTCTTTTGCGTAACTTTGTTTATGCTCTCCTTTGCTAGTACTTGTTTCTTTCTGTTGATGACTCCGGCTTGCTGATGCTGACGAGACACGTCCTGGTGTGGTACTGGTACCATACCTCGTGTTGTGGGGTGATGCTCCATACCCCATGTATCTTGGATTCCATGTCTAACCATGTCGGCCCTCTGTATGGCCATCTATGCTTTGATGCGTATGTGTGTTTTGTGACACTCAAAAAGTACTTCATGGTCTTAGAGTCTTAGCGTATAGGCTTAGACTAAAGGCGACTATCGATGTTTCGCCAATGGCGTCTCCATGGCGCTTGTCTTACTAACCGGAAACTTGATAGATGTCAAAATCCATCGTCTTGGATAAGTAAGCATACTGAGTCTAGCGATTCGGGAAAGATGTGTTCTAGATACTGTATCTAGAGGTAACCGTTCGGTCCTATTCTATTGTATTGTTTCCTAGTTGTATGGAGTGAGTCGATGTCTTAGTAATGAGAAGGTTAATCAGTATTACGATCACCTTAAATAATATAGGTAAGCCATGTCTAATGGTCCCTATTCCGAAGCAGGGAGGTATATTTCTAGAGTCTGTATCTAGAAATGATTGCTTCGCTTTTGTCTTTTGTTGAACGGTACACTCGTTCTTTGACTGTAAGGTGTGGGCCTATGCGTGTTCAAAAGTGTTTTTGTAAGCTTGGTCCAGGATTATACCCCGGATGTAAGTGTGATGCGGCGTCCCGCAATAGTGGTTACTTGTTTTGAGTATCCTCTAGAGCTTTGTTAGTACGTAAATCGTACCAGGGGTAACCTCCTGGCAGGATGTTTTTGTAAATCGTACCAGGGGGACTGCCTGGTAGGATATGTTTGTAACCGTTCCAGGGGGACTGCCTGGTAGGATATGTTGTGTAGCTTTCCTGTGGATTAATCCGTGTAAGATGTGTGTGTTTTTTGGCGATTTTTGCGTTGTTTGTTTTATGGATCCATTGTTTCGTGCGAGTTTTGCAATACTGGCAATACTTGCCCAGGTCACTTATGGGCCTAATTGTTACGTCCACGAGTTTTGTGGGATTTCTTCCGCGAGTTTTGCGGGAATATGTGTTTATGTGTGTGTAGTGGTGTTATAACCCGTTGTTAGCCTGATCAGGGCTACTAGGTATGTATCCTAGAAAGGACTTTTTGTGTTGTGCTTGTTTGTGCACGACACTGTCCATGTTGAACTCAGGCTCTTACTTGCTTTGGGGCAAGAGTCTGTTTCATGCGCCTTGTTAGCGCTTTCCTGGCTGGTCTTGCCAGGTTTACTAGGTATGTGCCCTAGTAAAGACTTTGTGTGTCGTGCTTGTATGTGCACGACTTTGTCCATGTTTGAAATCAGGCCATTACTCGCTGCGTGGCGAGTGCCTATTTAACGTATTTTGTTAACGTTTATTCGCGTCTTAAGCGATAAGTGTTAGGTTTCTATCGATAAGAACTTTTCGTGTAGTGATTGGCGAAAGATCCACCCCAGCGGGAGCTACCCCTGAGATGACTAAGCCTTGGACAAGGTGTGTAACCCTCATAGGAGGTCTTCCGTATTTTTCGCAATGTAAACTAGCCTTTTGCTAAGTTACTCAAAAAGTAATGCGGGTAGAGTATCTAGTAAGAGTATAAAAAGCAATACCTATGCCTTATGGTTAAAGCTTGGCGAATAGTGTCATGGGTCTATGTTCTGACCACTTTCTTGTAAACTTCGAAGATTTGTGGATAATCAATGCCTGGTGTTGGCACGAGCCTTTGTTGCATGATGTGTAAGGATTCCACCTATAATGCTTGGAAACCATATGAGCATTAGCATGGATTGCCTTTTAAGGTCTTATCAGAGAACAATATAGCCATGAGTATAGAAGTCAATCTTCAAAAATATAAGAATTAGCAACTGGGTACTAGATAGGGAAAAGCTTAGTTAGTTTCAGAGTCTAGATGCCGAAACAGGGAAAGTTCTGGATTAGTTCTCAAACAGTGTCTAGTGTAATTCACCAACAATAATGGATGGAGAGTATACACACTCCAGATCAGATCCAGAAAATAAAAAGGAAGAAACTGATATGAGAGTCAGAAAAGTGTTGGTCAAGGGTGCTTCCCTGAGTGTTGATGATGTAGAATCCCTTCTAGGTCATATGGGTATAGCATAACCTGAGGGCACGGATCCTTTGTTGTTACAAAAGGTCGTGAACTTTCCTCTATGAGGTTCCTATCTCTTGGGTATAAGAGTAATGTACAATGTTAGTAAGAGAGGAGTCTAGAATCTTCAAAAACATAGATTAATCAATCATGTTCCAATCAAGCGATTTATCATCTAGGTTAATATGGTTTCTTAATGCGTCTAGCAATTGAAACTAGTGAACAAGTAAACATGCATAAACGTAAAAGATGACACTTTTAAGATGTATAATCAAGAAAGAGAGATTATCCTCTAGCAAAAGAAAGATGCGAAATAAATTGTGAGATAAAGGAACGAGAAAACCAGTATATGAAGGACTGGGACGTGATCCTGACTCCAGAAAGGTCGTCTAGGTCGATTCGTCATGGTTGTGTCCGGGCTGGCTTCATGTTGTATTTCTCCAAGATATGGCGTTGAAGCTGCTACGCCTCTTGATGTTTTTTCTCCACCCCCAAGGTCCGGCCTTGAGGATATCTGGATGGTTCCAGGCTGCTTCTTCCTGAGGTGTTCTCATTGTCACGGATTTCTGGAATGTTTCTAGGAACTCCGGTCACGTCTAGGAACTCCGACCGCGTCTAGGATCTCTAGTCGCGTGTAGAAACTCTGATTGCGTCTGGAAACTCCGTCTAGGAACTCCGACTGCGCGTAAAAACTCCGATCGTATCTGGAAACTCTGATTTTGTGTAGATACTTGGATTTCGCCTAGGATTTTGATTGGTTGTCTCCGGCGTGGAAGCATTCAACGTTTGTTCGATTTCTTCTGGGGAATCTCTGGACGGCGTTGGTAACTAGTCATCTCGTCTGCCTCGAGCTTTTGCCTATTGTTCCTTGTGCTGGGCGTTTCCAGCATCGTCTTGATTCTCGACGTTTGTCTTTTGCTCCTGACATGAATGTCAATTGGATCGAAGGTTGTTTGCTTTCGTTTGGAATTACTTTCTTCGTCTTTTGTCCGTACGTCGTGCGATCTGGGCAATTCGTCACTTCCATAGGTCTCGCGACGTAACCCGGGATCGCCTTCTGGTTGTGGAGTCGTTTGATCGTGTGAAAACGAGCATATGATGTCGACTGTATCGAAAGTTGTTTGCTTTCGATCGGAATCACTTCATTCTCAGCCCCGCGGTGGGCGCCAAATTGTTTGAGCGAGAAATCGTCCAAGTAGAATTGGTGACCCCTTGGCCTAGATCGGGCTAGAACAAAGTAGAAAGAACAAAAGTTTTGAAGAAGAAAACGTATGAATTTGTATTGAATGAGTGTAACCGTGTATATTGTGAATGATAACGTACAATGCATGACCCTCCCCCTTGTATATATAGGGGATGCCAAAAAGATAGATATTTACAAGATCCCATACAACTAGATAGATATAATACAATAGATAGAGTATTTCCCTAGATATGATAAGATTTTCTTCAATATGATGGATTATTCTGTGTAACAACTTTGGATCTCCTTTAGTGTGATAAGATTTTCCTGCATAACAGCTTTGGATCTCGTGGGCCTATCTGGAATCGCGTACGGGCTCAGTCAGGATTATGGGCCCCCGGTCTTGGGTCCAATAGTAATGATTCTCTAAGGATCCGATCTCATAAGCATCATGGGAACGGAGGTAGGCATGCAACACTAATGCGGGAAATCGCAAGAGGGATAACCGATTACAAGTAACGATGTGAAGAATGAGCTCGGCCAATGAAGGAGATTGAGAATTAAGAGGTTGTAGACTCCGACTTTCGACCTCCTGTGAGTACGAGGAGGATATGCGGTTCCAAAGAGTATTGGCCAAAAATGAAACTAAACAAGGTGAGAAATTCATCTTCAGTTCATGGGAGAAGGATAGGCTTAACATGAAACATTCATCTTCAGTTAAATCAACCAAACAAAGTGAGTTTAAAAGACTTAAATAGGAAATGAAAAGACAAGAAAAGGCTAGATGAGCTACAATTAATGACACACGTTCCATACAATACTAATAATCATAAATAACTTAAATAAATACATAAAAATGTTATTGAAATAAAGCAATAACATAGAAGATAGACACTCATGAGGCTCGACGAGTCCATAGATACCGGTCACAAACCTTGAACCAAGGTGGAAAGTACGGTCTTAAACGCTTAAGAGCATATGTAATGGTTGGCCAATGAATTCGGTCACCAAATTAAAATAATAGTACCTTTCTTTTTTACTTTGTTTTTGTTTTTTTTTTTCTAGTTTAATTTTTACTCTCTAAAATGACATATGTCATTATAGTATGCAAATACCAAAACACCATTTTGGTCATGGTGATGGCCAAACCCACCCTATCTCTCTTTCATTTCAACTTTTTTTCCCTTTTCAATATTTTTTAATTTTATGACCAAAAACTTATCCTACCATTAAACATGCTCTAAGGTCCGCCTGGACCAGGTTTGACCCGGGCTGGATACCATGATGACCTGCCCGAGCCATTTGACCAGGCCTAATGCCTACCATCCAAATCATAGGCCCTATAAAATGGGCCAATCATGCGGGCCGGCCCGTGGTTACAACTCACCCAATTTTGGTTGACCTTTAATCCACCCAGTTTGACTCCTTAATACTCCACCAAAATCTCGTCTTTCCCCAGAGCGAGAAAAACAGGGGTCAAAACTTTCTCATTTTCGGCCATTCGGACAAAAATTTCCCTCGCAATTGTCATTCGACTAGAAAGGGTAGAAAGGAGAGAGAGATGGAGGAAGAAGGTGAACGGAGAAGAAGAGGGAGAAAGATAGTCGCCGTTGCCGGATCCGCCGCGCTTCTTGCCGTCGCCGTCAACATTGCCATCTTCGTCTTCAACTCTCACAAGCAAAATCGCAAGAAGCGAGGTATTGCTTCAACTTCCACTCTCCTAGTTCTCAGTACCACCACGGTATTTCCAGTTTGCTGAATTTTCTGCGTGCGTTGCTATCGCCTGACCTGAATTTCCTGTTGCTTTTGTCTGGCCAGATCTTAAAGGTTCCTGCGTTCGGTTGAACTTGTCGCCCTCTGAAATTCGCAGGCTAGCCAATCACATTATCGCAAAATCAAATGAAGTTCACGATTCTCTAGCCAGTGTACCGGTGGACAAGGTAAGTGATGGAATTGAATTATTTTTCAAATATAATATAGCAATTAAGTAGTTGAATTTCATTATTCAATTCCTTTTCTTTGTGTAACTATTGGGCTTCCTTTTAGGTTCGGGTAGGGTGAAGATTGAGTTCTGTGAATTATAGTATACCAATGTGTAAATCTGCGTAACTGTGATGAATAATGCTAGTCGTCTTAGAACGGTTTCGTCATTAATTGTGATATTTTCGGGCCTTCGTTGAGCTTGTTTAATAAATCTGCACCGAAATTGTGTCACGGTCCTGAAGCACACTGTGCTTTGGAGCTTGGCCTGCATAATTTATTCTGCAATTATACTGATGTTACTCTTTAGTTCTTGTCACAAACAGTTGTACTGATTAAATTTTGTATATTTCAGGTTACATATCAGAATGTTATGTCCCTGGCAGAGTTTGAGGCACAATATTTCCCACTTGTACAGTCTTGTATATTCCCAAGATTCATCTCTTCATCTAAAGAAGTGCGGAAGGCAAGTGCTGAAGCAGAGGCGTGCTTAGATGCACATGCTTCAATGTACAGGTCTCTCTTGCCCTCTTCCTTATGCTGTACGGCTTACTGACTTATTTCTACTGATATGGGAAACCTCTACAAAGATTGGTGATGTTGAAACAATTCTAAATACATCTAGGTTTGAAAACTATCAGCTAGCATGAGTTGTGATCTATGAGTACAACTTCGCATGAAACACCAAGATATTCCTGTTATAAATCATTTTTACCATATATATTTTTAAGTCAATCAGATAATATAAGTTTAGACTGAGATGTAGTTCGTACCACCAGGAATCTGTTTTGTTATACTCCTAGCTCAACACTGGCTCTATGTGTCATAAGTTGCCATAATTTCATTTCCATATGTTGACATTGTAATTCTTAGCATATTTATATCAGAAATGTTTATAAGGCAGAGAAAAACTAATACTGATTAGCACATCTAATGTGATGTCTCTATCATGTTTGAACTAATCAGGAACCGTGAAGATATTTACCGAGTCATTAAAGCATTTGCTACCAAAGGAGAATATGTCAGTGTGGAAAGCAAATTATTCATTCAGACATTGGTATGAAATAAAGTAGTTTTCAGATGTTATTTGAGTGGTTTCCCATAATTTTCTGTTTTTCTTGGATTTTCTTTTTGTACATGCAATAATTATTATATAATGAAGGGCACACTTTATGCATATCAAGTGCATATTTTTTACCATTATACCTTATATGCTACGTTATACGGGTTGTAAATCGTTTCCTATGTTAATAAGGAGACTTCGCTATGCTGGTGCACATTCCATTTAAAATAGTTCTTGAAGTCTTTTTTTCCAAAAATAGACTATTACTATTGTATCGATTACAAGTTCTTAGATTCTTGATTAAAAATGCTGCTTCTTGAGCAATAAGGTTTTGATTGTTCGTTTCCCATAACAGTGTAGGGAGTATGAAAACAATGGGTTGAACCTTATTGCAACAAAGAAAGCTGAAGTGCAACGATTGAGGGATAAGATAGATGATCTCAGTCTGCAGTACATTTCTAATCTCAACAATGATTGTACTTCTGTTCTTTTGACAGAGGTGGAGCTAGATGGATTGCCATCCGATTTTTTTCAGGTTTATATTCTGAAACTATGACTAGAGTGGTACTGTTTAAACATGATTGCGTGTATTCATAATGGACGATAACAATACTGTTATTGAGGAGCAGGGATCTTCTCCACTTAATTGGTGAACCATGTGTGTAGTGAAGAAGCCTTCATTCTTTTTGCCAACTGTAGGGCTAAAAACCGTTGCAGGGGAATAGATTCTGTTTATTTCAGCAATGCAGACATCCCCTATCTACTTGTTGTTTTGTTGAATTTTTATACCATCTTGTATACGCGTTCAAATGCCTTGCATTACCTGGTTGAGCAATTGGGGATCAGTATATAATATGTAGACAAAACTATCATTTTTGTGTCGTTTGCCTAGGTTTTAATCGTTGCTAGTGCACTATATCATATATCTTTGACTGAATCGATGTGTATGGTTGGAGACACCTCATACCTGCTTGCTCCTCTGCTAAGTTGCTATGCTGTCTAGACTGTTACTAACTATTTCTGATGAACAGCAATTAGAGAAAGCGGAAGATGGGAAATTCCATGTCACCTTGAGAAGCAATCATGTCTCTGCAGTGCTCGAGCTTTGTAAGGTACAATGTGTATAACATCATAGTGTATTCAAGTTATTGTTACATTCCATTTTCTGTTTTGGTAGTGGTGTTGTTTTTGATTTCACATTATCTATCACAGTTAGTTATTCCTGGATGTATGCCTTTTCTTTGTTCTTTCTGTAATCTATTTTGTTACCTTTATCTTGTTATTTTTCCAATAAAGAAAAGAAAAGTGAGCAACAGGTAGTATATGGTGAATATAACAATGAAGTTTTGTATTCACACTGTCAGACCTTTAATTTTATGGGAAACCGTTGTCAATCACTTGGACTAGAGACTTAAATTTTCTTTTTCTTCTGCTCCTAATCATGCAATTTCTGCTAATTTCTAAGGTTGGAGGCACACGCAAGAAAGTTGCTGTTGCATATGGGCAAAGGTGTAAGGAAGTCAATGTGCCTATACTAGAACATCTAGTAAGATAGTTGAACGTCTTATTTAGGGATATTTGAGTTGATTGAGATTTCATTTCTGTTTGTAATAATTATCAGTGCACCAATTCACACCGATCTTTGCTGTATCAAGTAGGTTAAACTTCGGCATAAGTTAGCTAGACTGCTTGGGTATGAAAACTATGCTGAGTATGCTGTTAGTTCTCGGATGGCCAAGTCTTCATCAAAGGTTTGTGGATATTTTTATCTTGTGATCCTCATGTAGGTTGAGACTAAATCTGATAATTTCTTTTTACATAGGGTTGCTGCTGTATCTGTTTTCTATATACAAATTAAGCGTGTGTTTTGGACATACAAGTTGTTTTAACTGATTGTAGTTGAAATTGGAGTTGTAGTTGGATTAATCGGTAAAATATGGATTGGAGGTTAAATAAATTATTAAACTGCATTTGGACATAAATAACTAGTTACAAGTTACAATTCTTGTTTTTTGTTCTAAAAAGAAAAAAAGGTCAACTACTATTCTTTCCATTTTGATTAATTTATTCAAAACGACTCCAAACAATTGTTTGAGCTTCTCATTTAAAGTATTTAATCAACTTGCCAAAATACTATTTTTTTTTTCTTTTCCCGCCCATCTAGTGACTAGTTTAAGTGACCATTGAAGCAGACCCTAATTTGTCCTTAGGTGCCTGCTGAGCATTTTACATGCTTACTATGAATGACTCCTTTGCTAATATAAAAAAGGGGTTGAATTGTTTTCTTAATGGCAATGGGGGCAGACTGTGTTGCACTATTTGATTCATTTATGCAGGGTATATTATGTAAGGTTTGGTAGTTGTCATTGAAGAATTCAGAAGAAAAATAATGACAGTTAGGTTTTGCATAATCAAAGGATGGAGCATGTTGTAGAGCTTTGTTATGTGCATAATATTGGTATTTTGCATTTGTCAACTTCTAGAGTTCTTGACAGTCTTTACATAATTTTATGCTATTTTGTTTTCAGACAATTCTGCTTATGTGTTTTGGTCATTCTGACTGACAGGTGTTTGATTTCTTAGAGGACTTGTCCACCAGTTTATCTGACTTGGCTGCTAAAGAGCTTACAGAATTGCAGGAATTAAAGGTTAGTTTAAAGGAAAAAAGCGTAAACAGCAGAATGAGAAGGGAGTTCATATTGAATGTTACTGTAGTTGTTCGGAGGAAGATTTTGTGGGGCATTTTAATGATGACAGCTATGAGTACCAAATACATCTAATAAGTATGTTACTGGTGTGGCTTTCTGGGGGCTGAGAGGATCTATTAAGCCAAGATAATTAGGGTCACACTGAACTGTTTTACTTAAGATCAGTGCTCATAAGGTCTGCTGCTCATGGAGCCAATCAATGGATCATTTACTTGTCCTGATAAAAGACATGCCCTAGAGATAGCATTGTATGGTGATGGTAAGAGTGAAAAAAGAATATTCTGTTATCCCTTAACTTATTGGATACCAACTGTGGTCACCACATAACTAGAGAGTGAAGGATGGTCGTGGGACACCATGGATACTATCAGATGAATATAAGTGAGAGTGACGAGATACTTGTGGTCGGTGTGAATCGTGTGATCTTGAAATTATGGAGGGTCGTGGTGCATTGGTGGGATGGTGGCTTATGTTTTCTGAATTGTATATGATTTCCTAGCTATTTCGATATCTATGCCTTTGATCCTTTTGATTTTGCTGTTTTTGTTTTAAGGTCGCTGCATCAATGAACTGGTGATTTCCCATTTAAGGATTTTTATCTCTACCAGTGTTCAGGGCACCATGCTCAGCTTACTGAGAAAAGTGCTAATTCAACTATAAGTCTATAACTAAGAGGGTTTGGGTGGTATTGCACACAAAATCATCTACTGAAATATATCAAATTTGGAGTTTTTAAGCTGCAATGCTTATTCCTTAGAGCTCTTGATTGTTAAGCTGAGGGGAAAAATGATATTGAGGGCTTAGAAGTTTGATATTGAAATGGAGCATGCCTGAGCTGGTCTGTGGATGGGGAAAGAGTTGAACCATATGAAATCTGTTGTGGTTTTGATTGCTTGCTTCTCTCTTCAGGTCGTGTGCATGTTCCTTGTTAATCCAACTTTGTTTTGCTATGGGTCTTCAGCTGAAAGAGGAAGGTGAATCTCCATTTGGAATCGAGGACTTGCTATATTATGTCAAGAAAAACGAAGAACAAGAATTCGACATAGATTTTGCGGACCTTAAGCAATACTTCCCTCACAATTTGGTGCTGCATGGGATCTTGAAGATATTCCAAGATCTTCTTGGTAACTATATTTAATTTATGATATGGGGCAACTGCAAACTACCCTTTATATGAATGTATTTACCAAAATAACAACCTTTAAGAGCATCTTTAACCATGGTGTCTCCCCTAAGCATCATGTCTTAATATTCAGCTTTAAGCAGGAGTGTGATATTGTGTCAGACTCCATCACTCCTTCTCCATCCTTCTCTCCACTCATTAGTCGTGAGTCGTGACCTCTATCTCCCACCGAATCTGATGTTGTGTTTTTTTAAGTGGTGAAAGATACTTTAGACATCATAGTAAAAGATGCTTTGAATTCAAAAGTACAAAAAACCACCATAAGACAAATCTGAGTTGTCCCAATGGCTCTTTCTATATGTGATTATGAGGTCTGTGGTGAATAGGATCATGTAAAGGGTGATTTCCCAAAATACTGTAACATATAATTATTAAATTTGTTTCATTTGTAATGAAAAATCTACCGACTTCTTATGCATGTTTTTGCACAGGTTTGAGATTTGATGAAATTACGGATCCTGAGGTCTGGCACCATGATGTCCGTCTCTTTTCCGTGTCAGATTTGAGTTCTAGTGAACTCTTGGGCTATGTATATGTTGACCTCTTCTCCAGGTTGGTAATACTTTGTCTTGTATTTTGTAAGCTCACTGTAAATAGAATCAGGTGCTTTGAAGAGTATATATATGAATAAATTTGCCCCTTTATGACAGGGAAGGTAAGTACAGTTGTTCCTGTGTTGTACCTCTTCAAAACGGTTCACTACTATCCAATGGTGCACGGCAGGTGATGTAATATATAAATTCATGTTATCTAGCAATGTTTTGAGCTCCTCTACTCACCCTAACTTAATCATTCCCAGGTTCCAATAGTGTTGCTCATCTCTGGATTTCATAAGGATGTTGGTGGTCTGCCTGGTTTATTACGATTCACAGAAGTGGTTAATCTTTTTCATGAATTTGGCCATGTGGTATGTTTGTTCGGTTATTACATCTTAATACATTTGAGATCTTGTTTCAATGTTGATTTGTATAATATAGAGTAGATCTCTTGATATTTTTGAGACATTATCGGTAAGTTCCTTATATTGACTTTGAAAAGTGTTCATTGATTGTGTGGATGCTTGCGGAGATACAGATATTATATGGCTGTAGATGGTTGAAAATCTTTAGATAGGGCACTATATAGAACTTACTCTTCTTGTTACCGGTTAGATTTTTGACACTTGCTAGCATTTACTGGATTATAAGTGTTGTCCTATGCACATAATTAGGTTTGGATTTGGGGACTTTTAGATTTCAGGCTGTGCGTAAGCAGTAGGTATCTGGTCCGTGTTGGATTACATCAGTATGAGGTGTTATTATATCGATGGGATTGTGGCTTAAAACCTTGCCAGTTGCAACCTCACTTGAACCTAATGGCACTGTGGCGCTCCTCAAGCACATTGGTTATTGTATCCCATCCCCTTTTGAAACCCTCTCTTTAGCTGTTCCTCTTTCCTGTTAGTTGCCAACTTGCCGTTTTATTTCGACATTTGTGTCAAAATTGGAACCATTTTTTCTCTTGTGAGATTACTGCAAAATTTATTTTGCATTATTCTGCTGTTTAGGTGAAGATGCTATCTAGATGAGAGCAAATATTAGCTTGGACCAACAAATATCCACTATTTCCATTTGATACCTTTAACTACCATACATTTGTTTGTGCATGTATGAGATGAGTTGATCTCTCACCCTATTTGCATGATGCATATAATATCACAGTGAACTGTTTGATAGTTCAAACACTTACTATCTGATTTAGTTGCTGAAAAATTTCTCACTTGTAGGTTTAATATTTCTCAACTGTAAGAATGCTCTAGCAATCTAGCTTATTGGTTTGTATTGTATATGTACTAGTATGTCTTACTACGAATTTCAGTTATCAACCTAATGCTTTAATTTTTCTGTTCTTGAGTTTTAGGTTCACCATATTTGTAATCGTGCTTCACTTGCAAGATTCTCTGGCTTGCGCGTAAATCCTGATTTTGCAGAGATCCCTGGTCATGTATTTGAAAATTGGTCAGTACATGATATGTTTAATTTCGTGACAAAAGAAAATGAAACTAAAGAGGCACATACTCACTAGATGTGGACAATACTGGTGTAGGTGCTATGAGAGCAGCATCTTAAAATTGATATCGGGTTTCCATCAGGTGACAACCTTAGCTTTGTAATGCCTTGTTCTACATTTTTTTTTTTTTGTCAAACTATATAGATGGTAGGAACCTATATTTTCAGATCATCCAAAGTGTTTTAACAATTAATTGTTAACATATGTTTGAATACTTTGCAGTGTAATATTCTTTGATATGTTTGTGTCTTGCAGGACATCACAAGGCCAATCAATGATGATATTTGTATGTCAATTAAAAGGAGGCGTTGTTCCTTTTCAGCACTGAAATTGAAGCAGGAAATTCTTTATTGTAAGCTCTAGTTGCCAGGCCTATCATTGGGATTTGCTGTTTACTCTTGTCTCCCTGTTCTTATTTAATCTCCATGCAGGACACTTTTGTTATATGAGATATGCTATATTGCAATCAAATCTGATTGTGTCGACCTTTATCTAACCACATGCCTTGACTCTCTGATGTTAACTTTTGCTTATGTATTAGCATGCCTGGTGCTTTGAAATTTAAATATGATACTAGTTTCAGCCTAGTAGCTTACCTTCCCCTGTTCTCAAGTCATAACCAAAGCTTTTATGTCAGGTCTTTTTGATCAAATTATACATTCAGAAGAAAATGTTGACTTCATTGAGCTGTTCAAGTATCTACATCCCAAGGTAAATCTGACTGACAAGTGCACAGGCTCATTGACAAAACCTTAATGATAAAGTATTTATTATGTTTCTATTTGTCAGGTGATGATGGGACTACCAGTGCTGGGTGAAACAAATCCATCTTCTTGTTTTCCACATTCAGCTATTGGTTATGAATCTGTGTGCTATAGTCGCATTTGGAGTAAGGTAGCAAATCTCTGTTTCTGATTGCGTATGCAGCACCGTGTACATACTTCACAGACATAGATATATATTCTCTCTGCATATCTATAGTAACTAAACTTTCGTGAAATTTATTGCTAATGAAAGTAAATTACGTAACGTGCCTTCATGGGGGCTTGTTCTTGATGGCTTATGAACTTCTTTCATCCTGAAGGTTTTTGCAGCTGATGTATTTGCTTCAAAATTCGGTGATGATGTTATGAACCAATATGTTGGCATGCAATTCCGCAATAAGGCAAGTCTGGCATCCGACATACAAATTTATTATTGGAGCATCAAAGACATTTGCAGCTGGAAACTGAAATATGATGACATCTCTTATGGGGCACAATCTTACCATAATCTGTACAAATTGTAACCCACCTTTGAAATTGTTGATAACAATGCAGGTACTAGCTCCTGGTGGAGCAAAGGATCCAGTTCAAGCATTGTCTGACTTTCTGGGCAGAGAACCGTCAATTCAAGCATTCCTAGACAGCCTTTCCCTGTCAAATTCATGAATGATTCAGCAGCTGCACAATGTGGCTCAGAAAGTGTTTTGAGCTGTTATTTTTGGTTGCTTTTTTTCATTAAGCCTTATTCTAGCTCTGTGCCATCCTGCCTCATTTCATACACTTAGATTTGGTCCAAGCTCCCTCTGAGTATCGTAAACTTGGTCGTGTGAGGTTGTGTACGAGTTTCGCACTTAGACAAGGGCTGATGCTGATCTCTGCTGGCTTTCCCTTTTCATTATCTTCTGGGTTCTCTTACACTCACTTTAGGGAAATACCATTTGCAACAAGTAGAGCGATACTGAATAACAGTGGGATTTGGTTGAGGAGTCGTTGATAATCTTGTAGTACAGTTGGTGGCCAACAAATCCATTCAAAATTTGAAACGGCTTTCCAAGGGTCACCTTGTTTTCCGTGTTCTTTGTGCTTTGAAAATTCCAAGGGTCACCTTGTTTTCGTTGTCTTGCATATTATTTGTATGCTTGTCCTAAATATAAAGTATTTCTTTGTCGGGCTTTCTCAATTTTAATTATATCAAGCAAATTGTGTACTGGTTGGTTTCTCAGGGCATCTTTGTCTTACGAGACGGCGATTACTAAACTAAACAGCAGAAGAAGATGGTCACATTCAAACAACACCTAAAAAGAATTCTACGACTCGTTTAGTATCAGCACCAAACATATATATTATTTGGTATTGGTATGGATATGACTATATCAAAATGAAGTATTCATATCAAATTGAGAACGACATTTAATATAACAAATACTAGTATGAGTTAGTTTATAGCAATAATAGATGTACCCATCGCAGATAGTGATTTGGCTAATACTTTAAGAGTTACAATTTTTATGCCGAGCGACACTGTTGGCTGGCTATTACTTTGTGAGTTTGTGGGGTTCCTAGTGTTGATACTTGAGTACTAAATCATCCCAATTCGTTGAAGAGTGTACGGATTCAGTTGTTATATAGTTGAAAACTAGTAAATAATTCGTACCCTGTACGGGACATTATGTAATTATTTATTACTTTCTATATAACTTAAATATAATAATTTAAATATTATCATATGTCTATTTTGTGTAATAATGACACTTATCTTTTGGCTTATAAAATAACATAATTTTCGTATATAATCAAATATTTATATAAAATATATAAATATATTGTAATTGTATTTATATATTACCTTTTCATACATAGGTAAACATATATTTAAATGATCGTGGGAGACTACCATAGAATTTTATTAAAAATTGATAATAAAAAATTCACATTTAAATTAAATTGCATAAACTAACTTGTGTAAATAAATCAATAATTTTAAATAAAACTTGGTTAAATATGGTACAACGCGCTATCAACACAAATTTTTTTAATGTTAAACTTTGTTGTGATGCTTTTGCCGATCTATATGTGACGATATCCATCTTGCTCGCCACGAACCCGTTATTGTGGTGGGTGCTCGCATGCGACTAGCCTATTGCGGTACCCGACCCGATACTACGTCACTTATACGTTTCAAAACACGACCCTCCATGTGGCATGCTCGGGCCGACACGTGGCATTGCACGCTAACCCCCCCCCCCCCCCAATTGTTGGGTCTTTTGGGGTTATAAATACAAGGGAGGGGGATTGGCATGCACATGCACGGTTTTTTCGGGGATCGAACCCGAGAGATCAACTTCCAAAAATCCACAAACAAGCAAGACGCCACAGGGGAGATGGTGATTGAATCTGTTCATAGAAATTCTAGGGTTTGGGTCCGAGAATCGTCGATATGCATCCATTTACTGTATTATATTTATACTATGTAGTGCACCCCGTTCAAATGTTTTGCATATATTTACCTGATTGCAGTGGTGGACACAAGTGGGGTCATGTGGGGTCCGGTGACTCCACTTCGACCCCAAGGAATGACGTTACATAATGAGGATTTCTAGAGTTTTGGAGATTGAGACCCTACTCTCTCGATGTTGGAAAACACGAAATTGGTATATATGTTTGTGGGCTTGAGGTGGAAGAAGGCTTGAGATTAAAATCTGTCATAAATGCCCCATTGTTTTGAATAATTTTCAATGAATTTTGTCCAGAAATTTAATTGAACGACATCTTTTTATATATAGAAAAAATTAAAGTAAAAGATTATACTTTACCGTTATACACATCTATCAACTACCCAAAATTCCTCTTTCAATTTTTTCAAAAGAAAAAGAAAATAGTTAAAATAGCATTCCAGTTTCCAAAAATTAAAATTGTCATTAGTAATTTTAGTTTTCCTAAAAAAGTATCATTGTTTTGATATGTAATGACTATTGTGTTATATTTTTATTGTTTTCCCTTTATTATTTTTTTGATTTTGTGACCTCTCTTTAACATTTTTCTACATCCGTCATTGTTTGATTGACTATAGGCGGTCGAAATGTCGATTGCATTAGTTTACTCATGTTTGCTTTTTGGCTTGTTTCAATCACTGCATTCATCTATTAGATTATTTGCTCACAAGTGCCATAAAAAAATTGTTTAATCTTTAGAGCACTTGTTAATTCTTTTAGTGTTTGATTATATTGACGGATGATTATGTTTATTGCAGGATAAAACCGTACAAATCATTATCATTATTGTTGATTACCTTATACAAGAAGTCAATATGTGTTGACTTTTTTTGACAACCAAAGTACCTTATGCATGAATCCGGTACATGTTAAGCATTCTTATATATAGTTCGTTCAAGGCTAAAATTACATATCCAAGTGAATATATTTATAAATAAATTTGTCCCTAAAGCGATAAATTATAATCATACTTTCATCTCCTGAGAAGATTTTCAATAATTATCCTTGGAGCGATAATTTTTCGATTATTCACCTCTTGAAGAGTTGAGTATATCTTGACAATACCCCTGCATTTAATTGTTTATATTATTGTTTAAATATATATATTGTTATTAATGTTTCTCAATTTAATTATTTATATTATTGTTTACATATTTTATTTATTCATTTATTCTTAAAGTTAAAAACATATCATCCCTTGAATTTAATTATTTATATTACTGTTTACATTTATGTATTTCTTTATTAATGTTTCTAAATTTGATTATTTATATTATTGTTTATATATTTTATTTATTTATTTATTCTTAAAGTTAAAACATATCATCACTTGAAGTGGATGCATATTATTGTCTAGTTAAAGACAATTTGAAATCATCTCTGAAGAGATGAAATAAATCTAATTACTCCCTAGAGTGAGTAATGAAGAAAATATCGCATCTCGAAGGAGATGATAAATTTATTTTGAAAATGATCATCTCCTAAAGTAGATGATTTTAAACGTAAGAGTATTATCCTTAGAAGTGAATTTACACACACAACACATTACTTATTATTGTAACTGATAAGAAGAATCCATCTTTGGAAATAGATGATAATGGCTCAAGAGAATTGATCGCTTGTCACCTAAAGTTGATAAGTAGGATGTTTGTGAAAATTTATTCTTAAAATAATTATGGATAATTTATTCATTATCACGTACCTAAAGATGACAAAATAAGATGTTAGGGAGAATTATACATCACTTGATAAGTAGGATGTTTGCAATGTCTTTAGAAAGGATTGCGCCACGTGGCGTCCTATCTACATGACATATGACCCACTAAGTTTATAGTTAAATGCTTTAATTATTTTCTATATTAATTTCAGAGTTTAACTTTACCATAATTTCTTCTTTTATTTCTCAATTTATGCACTTTAATAACCCACTTCACCATCATAACTGCTAATTTCTTCCCGAAACCAATCACTCGTCTCACACGCCAGTCTTTCTCTACTTACGTCTTTTTCTTTCACTTCACCACCATATTGTGCCAAATTCACAGTCATCTTTCGCCGTCTTTTGTATATTTGTATGTGTGCAATCTTCACCTATCGTCTGCTTTGTACTGGTATGTGTCCAATTCCGCGTGTATAATAAAAGGAATATTTTGGCTAAATCCGCATAAGTGTGGCGGGTTACACTAGTTATAAGTTATTAGCATCAACTCCACACGAGCGTAAAGACTCGGTTTTTGGATAATAAGAGATTATCGTAAACACTTGGGGTTTTGGGAGATCTCATACCAGTGCATGTACTACATAAATAGTACAAGAAAATATGACATGTACTCCAAAAGTAGTACAAGAAACATGAGTTCATGTTGTATTCTAAACTATTTTTAAATAACTTCGTACCTAGCAGGTATTAGGAGTTTAAGGTCATGTTTGACCAACCTCTTACATGCCTGAAGCATGCATATATCCTCCGAAAGAGGGTGTGAAACAGGTCACGATACATTACGTATGTGGACATTAGTCATGATTATGACTTATAGCTAGGATGTTGGGGGTTAATTCGATGTCGGGAAGAACATTTATGATAAAGGATATCTTGTAAGTGGTAAGAACCACAACTTATGGGTATAAGTGTGGAGACCGGTTTAATTTAAAGTAAAGTTCTAAATGTATTCATGTTTGAGGCATCTAATATCAATATCAAGATAATGGTTTATCTGATTTGAGTTGATGAACTCCCAAACTAATATATATAGATCAACGACATGTTCAATGGTAGAAAACCATATTTGTCAATGGTGTCATAACACCTAGTATTTGACAATCAAAAGTTTTCACAATCATGCACATGACAAATTTGGTATGAAGGTTAAGATGACTAAACAGTATATCCCATTGAACAATGTAGTACCATTAACTAGAAGTTAGTTAAAAGTAAGATATTCTCGCAACATGATTAACTTGGTCACTTAAGTTAAATAAATACGCGCATGATCGGTTTAGGACCAAAAGATCTTGAGACCTGAAGTCTCTTTCTAAGAGTGACCCTATATATATATATATAAGGTTTGCGTTCTTGGTAACAAGGCTAGTATAACTCCAATAAATATATAATCTCTTATACTCCGAGATTGGGTTCAAGTGATATTCGAGGATTGTTTACATCACTATGTGGACCATTATGGATTATCATAATGTTGAAAGATGCCTCAACCAATTGGTTCCATTGAATATTGAGGAGAATGAAATACGGGTTGAGCATGGTGTAGCTCTCACACATTTAGAAAACAACTCAAGTAGAGTTGTCTATAATGCAGTAAGAATTAATAGTTAGGCAAGGGCTTATATATGACATACACAGCCAAGAAGAGTCGTTGATCAGATAGGGTCATGAAGTCGTTAATTCAACTTAGACCGACTACGTATAGGAAATTCTCTTAATTGAAGCTTGTCTCTAGAAGAGATCAGATGCTATATGTGTCTTCCAACTCCCTTGATGATTTATTATGCAATGCCACGTTAAAGAAAGTTGGGATTAAGCGAGAGGATTGGGTCCTTGCCACTTAAAGAATATCTTGAGCCTATAAGCAGTTATCAATATTTTGCTCAGTATCAAAATTATAACTTTGACGTAGTGAAAAATCTCATCTTTAGGCGAAGAAGAAAGAGAGACTAGAAATCTATAGATTGCATAAGATGCAATTTGTCATACTAGACACGAAGGTAACTAAACTAGAAGTTTAGCGGAAGGTATAACTAGCATGCTACCAAATGTATGTTATGAAATTGACAATGTTACATATACCAAATGAGAATGCACTAGCTCATTTATATATTCCAGAAGTAACTCTAAACAATCACATAGAAAATGTTTCTTAAGCATGCCAAAAGTGTGAGAGACCATTAAATCTTAAGGATCACGGTCCTTGAAAGACGAAAGAGCCAATAAAATAGCATCACAAAACGGATGATGAAACGTCGACTGGAAACAAACATGAAAATAGAATTCCTGAAGAAGTTCTATCCAAGGACTTTAAAAGAAAAGGGTATGACATTGGCGACAATTTTGAAATGTCGATAAATTAGTACTGTTGTAGGATGGTACTGGGAAGATATTGCCATTAACGACAACTTTGCTTATCTAGTAGCCAAGAATGTCATGGAAGAATGTCGACATCAAAATGAATGGAAAAGCAGAGTGAAAAATAGAGTTGGATGCGTTAAATAATCGATGTGGTTTGGGCCTAAAGTTTCAACATCAAAAAGTGAGATTGGTCAGTTAAAGTGGTTGCTCTTAAGAAAATCAAATGAATGTAATGATTGTATGCTTGGATAACAAGCTCGCCTGATTGTACAAGGTTTATCACGGAAGCCTGGATTGGATTACACTGAAAAGTATCTACATGTAGTGGATGCAAAAACACTTGATTCCTAGTTGCTTTAGTCGTTGGACGACTTAAGCTGAAACTCATGGATGTGGTAATGACTTATCTATGTGAATCATTAGATAATGACGTATAGATGAAAATCCTAGAAGGATTAAATACGTGAAACATTTGAATCAAAACCGCATGATGTCCATTCCGTTAAGCTCAAATGATCCCTATATGGAGTGAAGCAATCAGACATAATGAAGTAAAACCGCCTTAGAGAGTATCTACTAAGGGAAGGATTTATAAGTGATCAAATGAGTCTCTATGTTCATGTAATGATTTTTTATATTCTTGACTTTATTATTATTGAACCTTTAGAAGAGGTCCGATTGACAACCGGTTACATGAAAAGATAATTTGAAATGAAAGACTTAGGGATCACCAAGTATTATATTGGGTTATACTTCGAGCATACAAAGAGTGGGATAACGGATTCATCAACTTTGGTTATAGTTAGACCTGGCAATTCGGGTTGTTCGGGTCAGTTTGAATCGGGTTGTTTGGGTCTGGTCCATTCGGGTCAAGCAGTCATTTCTTCTTCGGTTCGGTTCGGTTCGGGTTCGGATTGGGTTCGGATGTTGTTCGGGTTCGGATTGGGTTCGGATGTTGTTCGGGTTGGGGTCTAGTTCGGATTCGGGTCTTTTTTGGGTCGTAATATTTCAGATTAGTTCAGGTTCGGGTCATTTCGGATCAGATGTTGTTCGGTTTTGAGTCTAGTTCGGTTCGGGTCCTTTTCAGATTGCTTCGAATCGGGTCAATTCCAATTCGGGTGTTATTAACGAAAACCCAATCAACCGGTAGGTCCGGTACACATGGTTTTTATTTAAAATTTTAAATAGTGTTATTTCATTTTTCTATATTTATGTTATTTATACGGTTAAAATAATTTTATCAGGCTTATCTTATTTCATATCTACTCTTAAGATTTAGTTTGAATGATTTTGGGTCATTTCGGGTCAGGATTAGTTCGGCTCGTTTTGGATCGGGTCATTTCGGATCGGGTTATTTCGGGTCAGGTTTAGTTCGGGTCATTTCTATTAGGGTGCAGTTCGGTTAGGGTGCAGTTTGGTTCGGGTCAGTTCGGTTTACATTTTATTCGGGTCATTTAGGTTCGGGTCAGTTTCATATCGGATCCGGTTCAGATCGGGTCTGGGTCATGTTCGAATGGCTCATTTTTCATTGTTCGGGTTTGGGTTCGGGTTTCGGGTTCGGGTCACTTTCTGCCGGGTCTAGTTATAGTGCATTCATTAAGTGCACAAATGGTAGTAAGATCACTAAGTGTGACAAAGGTTCCTTTTTGTTCCGATCAAAATGAAGAGATATTAGGTCCTGAAGTACTATATCGCAATGCAATAGGTGCACATTACCTCAACAATGTCATCTAATGTGACAATGAGTTATTTGTCTCCCCAAACATGCAATAATAATTGTTGGTCTAAGAGTACCAAATCTTCTATAAAAAGTCTTACAATGATGTATTTGAGTCGTATGAAGAATGAATGTTTAACTAAGGGGGAACATTATTATACAAATGTAGTCTTCTTCTCTTGACTTTGGTTTTTCTCCCACTAGGGTTTTCCAAGTAAAATTTTTAACAAGGTAGTTCATCATGTAAGGTCCATCGTGAGACAATCTTGGCCTGATGTTCGAGGTATGTGAAAGAATGAGATTTTTATTTAGCATCCAATCAAATTGAAGATCCAACAGAGGTATACGAAGATGAAAAACTTGTGTCGCTCAAATCAAGAGATGATCATTAAAGGCGATATGACACAACATATGTCATTGATAAGTTCCTCTCATTGCAAGATTAACTCAAAGGCTCTTCGACCAAAAAAAAGATTAACTCAAAGGGTGGATGAATGCTCAATTCGATCAAATAAGGAAGATATATTTCAAGTCAAGAGAGAGAATAACATTGCATTTTTTTCCCTTCATCTTGGTTTTGTCCCAATGAGTTTTCAAGACAAGGCTTTTAACGAGACAGTTAGGAATGTACATTATTGGGGGAGTGTTATAATATTATTTATTTATGGATGTACATATGGAAACCTTAGATTTGATCTTATCATAAATCATGTAAACTCTTTATAAACGACTCTTCTGGGTAACTTAATAGATAGATCTGATCCCTATTTCTTTCTCAATTCCTTCTCTTCCTTGTGTTTATCATTTTGTCTTATTTCGTAACATAAGAGTTCTTATGTCAACATTTTTTTTTTGATTTTTCGCCCGGTTCGATTAGTCGGAGTTAATCTATTTCCGGACCGTGTACTGTCAAGCGTTAAGGAAGACCTTCCCCAATGCCTTCTCTACCACCGAGTGAAATTCGATCTCTTCGAACCTCGAACTCATGACCTCTGGGTGACCCACCTCCATTTTTAACCACTGAACCAAGACAACTTGTGTTCTTACGTCAACATTTGAGTGAGGAATTGAGAGGGCAATGTCTTCACCTTGAAACAAGCCAAATAATTGTTGGTCCTTTCCATTAAGAAAAAAAGAAAAGAAAAGAAAAACTAATTCAAACAGATAACGAAGTTTTGTAATACGACCTTTTCCTCGGTAGCCCCACAAGGAGGAGGGAGGGATCAAAAGATCAAGCAGCCATGAGCGTCCTTGGGCTATCCGTGATCCGTCATAAGCCCCCTTCTCGCTTTCCTTTTTTATGCCAATCCTCAATACTTCAGTCCTCGAGTGCATTGGTTTTGTTGCCCCTTCCTTGCCTCTTCCAAATTAGATATTATCTTTAGATCATTCATCCCCTTGGATATTCATTCTACTCGATTTGAGCAGGTGTAGTGGCCCTTGATTCGACGACAGCCTGCATCGTCTAGTAGCCAATCTCCCCAATCCCCCGGAAGAGCAGAGAAGAAGAAGAAGAAAGAGGTTCTTTTTTCGTTTTTCCATTGAAAAAAATCCTCGCTTCTTTCGTTGAAGTCTGTTCGTGTTCTAGGATTTAATTGGGCATCTAGGGTTAACTTTCCATCGGGTTTCGGCGGAGTCAATAGCAGTTCAATTGGGTTCCTTCTAGAATTTGATGTTTAACTAGTTCGATCTTATGTAGGCTGTGATGTTTAACTAGGGTTTGATATTCTGATGTGGGTGGGCAAGGATAGGGCAAAACTTACCCTCTTTCAGAACTAGAAGTTTCATGTTTTCTGATTTGGTTTCTCCTGTTCTTTTTTGCTGCTGTCTTCGCAGGTGGAAATTCTGCTCTAGAAGGATCTCTCGGAATCCTTTATTCGGCTGGTATGATAAAGCAGATTCTCGGCCGGCTTCCAAAGAAGCCACAAAAGGCCGATGGTTCCCTTGACGGCCCTTCTGATCCAGCTACTCTCCATGCTCATGAGAATGGAGTTCTGGGGCCGAAGGAAAGCTCAGAATCTTATGTCTACGAAGCATTGCCCAGCTTCACAGAGGTTCCTCATCCTGAAAAGCAGAGTTTGTTCATTAAAAAGCTCAACCAGTGCTGCATTGTGTTTGATTTCACTGAGCCAGCAAAGAACCGAAAAGAAAAGGACATCAAGAGGCAGTCTTTGGCTGAGCTTGTGGGTTATATGTCTTCTCCAAATGGTAAACTAACCGATACAGCAATTCAAGAAGCTGTAAAGATGGTTTCTGCAAACTTGTTTAGGCCGTTGTGGGCCCAACCCCATGATAACAAAGTTGTGGGTTCCTATGATATGGAAGAGGAAGAACCCGCAATGGATCCCGCGTGGCCTCATTTGCAGCTCGTGTATGATTTCTTTTTGAGGTTTATAGTATCATCTGAGACAGATGTCAAGTTGGCAAAGAGGTACATTGACCACTCTTTTCTTCTCAAGCTCTTAGAACTTTTCAATTCGGAGGATCACAGGGAGAGGGATTACCTAAAAACAATTCTGCATCGCCTGTATGGGAAATTCATGGTGCTTCGCCCGTTTATAAGAAAATCCATAAACAACATCTTATATCGTTTTATGTATGAAACTGAGAAGTTCAATGGAGTTGGTGAACTTTTAGAGGTTTTGGGAAGCATAATAAATGGGCTTGCTGTGCCTCTAAAAGAGGAGCACAAAGTATTCCTTGTCCGGGTCCTGATTCCCCTTCATAAACCCAAGTGTTTGCCCATGTATCATCAGCAGTTGTCGTTTTGTATTATTCAGTTTGTGGAGAAAGATGAAAAACTTGCAGATGCTGTAATAAGGGGGTTGTTGAAGTATTGGCCGGTTACTAATACTTCAAAGGAGCTCATGTTCTTGAGTGAGCTTGAAGAGGTTTTGGATGGGACTCAGCAGCCCGAGTTCCAGCGATGCATGGTACCTTTGTTTCAACGTCTTGCTCGTTGCATTGGCAGCTCCCACTTTCAGGTTATTATCTACACATTTTTTTTTTCAGTGAATACCATCTAAATTTTGCCGCAATAAGGCTGCCTAGGCTAATTTATTTATATTTTCCATGGCATAGATAATTGGCTCAGTAGTAACCATAGAAGTGTTTCGCAGTAGCTTTAGCTTCAACTTATCTTTTCATACAGCATTAAAACTACATATGTTGATAAACTAGGGTTTAAATGCATATAGTGCTTAGTGTGCATAGTGAAGAGCTATTGTGACTATTATAAAGAGCTAGGATTGAAGATCGCAGTCTTATTTTTTTGCATTTAAAGTGCATGCTTATGCAACAAAAGTGCAACTGCTCATTTTAGCTAGATGTGCATGTTTTATATAAGAGTACAATATGATCAGGATGCTAGAGCTATTTATTATGTGAAGTAAATTTTTGTCACTTTGCCAGCCACTACGTGTTCACCAGGACAAAAAACCAAATTCACTTTGGTCATCAGGACAGAAAACCAAAGGAAATATTGGTGATTAGGATAAAAAACCAAATTCACATTATTAACCATTACATGACTTTGTGTTTTTTTTTACTCTTTAAACTTTATATATCTATTTTCTCAATCAAATTGCCATCCTGACTCCCCCACTAAATCACCCTACCTAAATGGCTCATATGATTCAAACTCTATGTTGATAATGTATTTAAGGGAGAATTGTACTATGTGGAGATGCTATTCCATAATTACTTGCAACACATATTGTGTAATTGGGCACTGAAAATATATGGTTTTGTTAGAAGTTGATTACGAACCCATGTTATAGGTTTTTGTGAAAGCTGGAACATTATGATTATTGGATGATACTTTGGGTTAAAGTCTGAAGGAGTAACCTAGAAGAAAAGCGTTGTGACTCAAAGAAAAGGGTTATCCTAGTAAATTAGGAGCTGTCTACTTTTTCATGTGCAAACTATCATCAAGATCAGCTCTGGATGTATGACATAGAAGCCATAACCCCGTTGTGCTAATGCAGGTTGCTGAGCGTGCACTTTATCTATGGAACAACTCTCACATTGATAACTTGATCAGCCAGAACCGCAAAGTTATACTGCCCATCATCTTTCCTGCTCTAGAGAGAAACAGCCATGGCCATTGGAACCGGGTTGTGCAGAGCTTGACTCTAAACGTGCAGAAGACTTTCTCTAGTGCTGATCCTGAGCTCTTTGATGATTGCCTGCGCAAGTACCAAGATGATGAAGCCACGAGAATGCAAGTCGAAGCAAAACAGGAAGCGGCATGGAAGCGATTAGAAGGAATGGTTGCAAGCACTCCCTAGAAAAATTGAGCTCCGGATTCCTGATCAACACAGATGTATATATACATGTCAGAGTGTCAGACTGAAATACTATCATTTTATCAGTTCATGGAGGAAGGCTAAAGATTTCCAGGCAAGAGCTTTTGTTCAGGCTATCAGCTTTTGTGACTTGTTTGTTTTTTTGGAACTTGTATTTTGTATGCATCACAGAATATATACATGTTACATCTTCTCATTGGTTTCCACTTTCCACAATCGAACCAAGACCGGTTTTTCTAGTGTGAACAAGTCTTCGCTAATACAGCACAAGTTTTTATCCAAGATTTAGATTGCTGAATACAGTCTAGAAAGCGACTTTATATATCTCATGCTCATCTGCATATTTCTCTGTAGATCTACAAAATATTCCGTGTGTTCTAATCCCTTTCTAGATTTTTTCTTACTGAATTGAGATATGGGTCCTTATAACGAGACTTAGCCTGCTTGGCATCGCCTTTCACCATCATCAGGTCAACTGGTAAGAATCGAGATCCTTTTCACGTAATTTTGTACATAAACTAAAATCGTGATGTCACGGTAAAAGAACTGTTGGCCTTGGAAATTTCAAAGAGAAAAACAGTAATTAGTCCATCGTCAGCGAATATTGCAATCTTATTTATGGAATCATAGCACTGTCCGAATAAAATCGGATCGACATGATATGATACGATGTAATTAATCTGGGTTTATAGATCCAGTTGACTCTTTCTTGCCAAGGGATATAAACTCTATATAAGGCCTTTGATTATCCAATTCTAACATAATGCATCCACCGCAATCACAACAACAGCAACAACAACCACAAAATCAGTGTTGCAAGAACAAAACAATGAGCAACATGGGGAGTATGATAAAGATTGCAAAGCTAGCAAGAGAATACATCAAACCCTCCAAACCAACTCCATCCCAACTCAAAAACTTCAACCTGTCCTTCTTGGATCAGCTCTCGCCTTCGGTATACGCCCCCATGGTCTTCTTCTACCCTTCCCAAGGAGATGGAGTCCAATCCTCATCCCGTTCGCATCACCTCAAACACTCGCTCTCTGATCTACTCACCCGTTTCCACCCTTTTGCAGGAAGAATCAAGGATCATATGTCAATCGACTGTGATGATTCCGGTGTCGAGTTCATAGAAGCCAAAGCGGACGCAACCTTAAACCACATCCTGAGCAAACCCGATGCCCACGTCATCAAGCATTTTCTTCCGATCGACATTGAATCCGAGAGCACCAAGTACGGGACGAACCAGCTTGTCCATGTGCAAAGCAGCACCCTCAAATGTGGAGGGACCGTGATCGGAGTCTGCTGGAACCACAAGCTAGCCGATGCCTGCACAGCGTCGGCTTTCATGAAGGGTTGGAGCTTGGCCGCTCGTGGGATGCCCCACGAGCTCATTCCTCACTACAAAGCATCCTCCCTGTTCCCTCCCATGAGCTCGTCCCTTGCTCGAAAAGCATTGAAGCTCGACATGGAAGCAACTGTTACTAGACGATTCGTGTTTGGCGGGGCCAAGATAGCGGCTCTCAAGGCGCTTGCAGCGAGCCCAAGCGTGGCAAGGCCGACGAGGGTCGAGGCTGTCTCCTCCCTCATATGGAAATGCGCAACAAAAGCGTCGAGAGATGCCCAAGCCCGCTCGCATCCCGTCTCAGTGATGTCTCAATCTGTCAACATAAGGGGAAGGACAGAGCCGCCTTTGCCTATGACCACCATAGGAAATCTTGTAGGATTCTACCTGTCTCGGATGGAACAAGGAGACCAAGACATGAGCTTGGCTGGCCTTGTTGCCAAGCAAAGGCAAGGGAAAGTCGACATTGCCAGCAGCTATGTGAAGAAGCTCCAGGGGAAAGGAGAGGATCGAGTCTCGGCAATTCGTGACCTCTTTAAGGAGGCCACGAGTCTTCTTTCGAGGGGAGACGTGGAGTTTTTCAAGTGTATGAGTGTGTCGGGTGACGGGTTGTATGATCTCGACTTCGGGTGGGGGAAGCCGGTGTGGTCGAGTGTGGTTACGCTGGGATACAAGAACACGATTGTGCTTAATCAGACGAGGGACGGTGAAGGAATCGAAGCTTGGGTGACTCTAACCGAAGACGCCATGGGCTTGTTTGAGTCTGACAACGAGCTGCTCGAGTTCGCGTCTTCGAACCCGCATGCAGCGCAGGGCAAGGCTTTGGAGGTGGAGTGTGCTTGTTGGAGGCAGATCATGAGTAGTTTGAACCCTCCAAGAAAGGAACCTGTCCACTGTTACTGCTATAGTTTGGCTTGTAATGCTAGTATGTGAATGTGTTTTATATGGTGGCGTGGTGGTGGTTTCTCAATTGTTATCATTGAAAGCCCTCAATTTGTTGTGTTATCAATGTGAATTCTTTGCTGAATTATTCACTGTGGACCCTTGTGTCATGTACCAGCCGAGTCCTGCAATTCATTACTCTTTCCCGGATCTGTCGAATGCTGGAATAGCTTCTCTAGATGCTTCTTTTACTAGTGCTGACGTGTGGGATGCTCTCAAACTCATGGAACCACATAAAGCCCCAGGATCCCCGACGGCTTTCCCGCTAGTTTCTTCCGGCTGTTAAGCAATGAAATGTAAGATAAAATAGATCACTGCACGCGAACAAAGATAGGCCAATATATAATTTGACGAATCGTTGTGTTGTGTTGAACAACTGCCTTAGAAGCAAAAACGCCCAGACTATGGTGCATGTCAGAAACCGGCGTTGTTCAGCCCCCAAGGTTAGCACAACTTTCCTTAAACCCGTGCACTCAAGTAAGAAGAGATGGGAATTGATGAATTCAGAATAGGTAAAGAGGTGTGGGATTCTTTGATTTCAAAACCATAGAAGAGAGGATTTTTCAGATGAACTAGAGAGGAGGCAAACGTGGAGTTAAATAGATTAGAGATCATAATCAACCACGATATGCTCTTATCCATTAGCCCGAAAATCTCTTCTTCTGTTAAAACCACTTGATACATGCGTTTAACTAAGTCAATTGAGTGGTCCCCAATTATTGGAATTTAAAACGTTTTGAAAACAAAGGAGTTACGAAAGAATTACAACAAATTAATCCGCAAACCTCGTGGCCCAATTTGATTAAAATAATTAACACTTCCTGCAAAAAGATAAGCCTCAGCCCCGCGCACGTGTCACGATCTAATCCAGACGGAGGCGGTGGCGCGCGCACGAGGGAACATTCCTCTCTTGACTCATTAACACTTGGTATCCCACTATTATATAAAAGGGGCCATATATCCCCACAAACTTCCGATGTGGGGAGTGTTGATTTCACAAATCAACAAACCCATGTGCACTGTGCAGTGTATTGCATAATTTGATTATTATATCCCAACAATCTCCCACTAATGTAGTGCTTCTGTCACAATTCTGTTTTGAAAATAAAGTAGGCTCGGTGCTTAAATGTGTGGTAACTTTCAATTTGAACCACCCACTTTAGTGAACTTAGGAATGCTCTTAAGTCAAGAAGTGAACTGGTCTTGAACTTCTGATTGTTTACAAGAGTGTTACCTGAGAACACACACCTCACCAGTATGTCTTACATTCCCACAACAGAGATCTCACTTTATGAGTCTTTCACACTTGGGATGCTCAAGAGTGTTGTTATTAGGACTTCTCAAGTCCTTTATGCAAAGCATTCACGTAGGTGATCTCATCAGGTTTGTCTTAAGAGCTCTTTGTCGGAAACCACCCGTATGATAGGCCATATTTCACTTAACCACCCGCTCAATAACTATTTATCGTAAACCACCCATTTAATCAATTCCGTCAAAAAATAGCCACCTCTCGTCCTTTCTCCATTAGGCCAGCGTTAAAGCGCGTGGGTTTTTTTTATTTTAATATTTCTTTTTGTTTTTACTGCCACGATGGGCCCACCCCATTTCACTCTTCCATATCCCACATTGAGAACGCGATTTTGGGGGCAAATTTTCAATCGACAAATTAGGGCAAGGGTGAAATCGAAAGGGGAAATGGAGAGTGAAGGTGCGATTGAGTGAAGGAGAGGGGTTTCTACTGCTTGCGACTTCTCAATCGAACTAGGAAGGGGATTAGCTGTGGATTTGGGCAGCTTTGAAGTGGAGCGACAAGCTAGGGCTAAATCACGCAGCAAATTCGCCAGGTTTGAAGGTAAGTTTTGTGATTGAGTCTGGATTGAGTCATGGTTTAGAATGTAAGCAACAAGGTGACTCAAATACTGAATGCTAAGTATGGAAATGAGGTTAAAAGGTTACCACTGTAAAGCAAAACGTGTTTACAGGTCATGGATTTTGTGTTTGAATAAAGTAGTGGTTGTGGATAGCATTTACAGCTCGTGCTTTATCAGTCAAAACCTCTGCCTTTGCTTGCATCACACAGTAGAATCTTGTTCATTTATATATGAATATTGTTGTAGTGACTTGGGACTTGGGACAATGACAACTAATATATGCCTATTTATTACACTATTTTCAGATGAGTATAACATTCAGAGTTCAATATGAAGGTCAATTTTATATGTCCAAGTCAAATGAACTATGCTACAGAAAAGGGAAAGTGTATTTATACAAAGATGTTGATCCAGATATGATATCCAAGATTGTGATGGAATCTGATTTCAAGGAGGAAATTGGACTGCTTACTATCAAAGAGATGTGGTTCTCAAAACCAGGGCAAAAACTTCACAATGGGTTGCAGATGATACAGGGAGACAAGGATGTCTTGGAAATGGTCCAGAAATGGGTTGCAAATGATGGACTTGCCCACGTGTATGTGGTCCAAGTAAATGAGACAAGTCCAAATACTTTGAAAGCCCAAAGCCCAAAAGCCCAACTAAGTTCTCATTCTACAAATAGCAATGTTCTGGCTGGAACCACAAGGCAAAACCTAAGCCAAAACCTAAGCCAAAACACCAACCAACCCTTATTCAGTAGTGAAGCCATACCTGAAGATCTATGTGAGGAACAACAAGAAGAGGAGTTGGATTCAGAGGAGTCAGGTGATGCACATATGATTGGGTCAGAATCTTCTGAGTCAAGACACAGATTTTGAATTCAAAGAAAGTGAAGGTGAAGATGATGACCTATTTGTAGCAAATGTTGATGAGGGTGTAGGGTTGTTCAATCAAGAAACAGATGATGGAGAAGAAGCACCTTACAATGATGTTGAGGAGCCATTGGATGATTCTGATGATCTGAGAAGTGTGACTGTTCTGATGGGGAAAGACATGTCAAGTATCCCGAGTTTAACCCTCTTGTAGACTTCAAAAAGAAAATTAATCTTAAGTCTGGCATGATATTTGGCTCAAATGAGATTTTTAGACAAGCTTTGAGACAGTGGTCTATAGAAAATGGTGGAGATTACTACTACTTGCATAATGATAAGAAGAAGGTCTCTGCTTATTGTAAGTATAAGTGCAAATGTGTTATGAAACATGCAAGGAAAAAGTGTGTGTGCAAGGAAGCTTATTGTCAGTTTAGTGCATGTGGTAGAAAGTTTGGTAGTGATGGTAGCTTTCAACTGAAGAAGTTTATTGGCAAGCACGATTGTGGGTGGCAACATCAGAATAGCAAGATGACATCAAAATGGCTAGCTGATAAATATATAGAGCACTACAGAGATGATCCAGACTGGAAGTTGACAGGTTTTATAAATTCTGTGAGAAGAGACTACAACATGGACATCACTTATACCCAGGCATGGAAAGCTAGGTTTAGGGCAATGCTCATGACACAAGGTGATGCTCGAGTGCAATATGGTAAGGTCTGGGATTATGCAGCAACCATAAGAAAATGGAATCAAGGAAGCTCTGCTTATGTTCATGTGTGCCTAGACAATCCAGAGAAGCCATTGTTTCAGAGACTATATGTCTGTTTTCAAGCTTGTAAGTAAGGTTTCATAGAGGGATGTAGGCCAATAATAGGACTTGATGGATGTCACTTGAAGGGTGCCTACACTGGGCAGGTTCTGGTTGCTATTGGAAAGGATGGGAATGACAACATATATTCCATTGCCTATGCAGTTGTTGAGGCTGAAAGGAAGGAGACTTGGGGCTGGTTCTTAGAAATTTTGATGAGAGATATTGGAGATAGCAACCCCACTTTCATGTCAGACAGGCAGAAGGTTGAGTACATTACTTTGTCCTTGCTTTCATTACATTATTCTGTAATCATTTTGTACTAATCATTAATGATTTTTGTAGGGCTTGATTGAGTCATTGCATGAGATTGCTCCTATGGCTGACACTAGAGTGTGTGTGAGACACCTGCACAACAACTTCAAAGTGAAATGGCCAGGGAAGACATACAAAGATGCTGTTTGGGCTGCTGCAAAGGCATGGAATGTACCTGAGTTCGAGGAGGCAATGGAGGAGGTCAAGAAATTGGATGAAACTGCACACAAGTATTTGGTTGATGCCAACCCTGCTACATGGTCAAGGCATGCCTTCAAGTATAACACCAAATCAGATATGCTACTGAATAATGTCTGTGAGTGCTTCAATTCAGTCATTCTTCCTGCTAGAGAATTGCCTATCCTTTCAATGTGTGAATGGATTAGAAGATGGATGATGAAGAGGTTTGTGGCTAAGCGTGAAGGGATTCTAAAGTATGAGGGGCTGTTCACACCAAATGCTAAGAAAAGGATTGAAAGTGCCAAGAAAGAATGCTTGAGGAGCTGCACACCTGTGTATGGAGGTGGAGATAAATTTGAGGTCGACCACTATGGAAGAACTTTTGTTGTTGACTTGGCTGAGAAGACATGTGGATGTTGCAAGTGGGACCTCACTGGTATCCCATGTGTACATGCAATGGCATGCATTATGAAGGATAGAAGACAACTGGACAACTTTGTGCACCCCTATTTTACCAAGGCCATGTACCTGAGGGCTTACAACAACTTGATTCATCCAATGCCTGGAGAAGTCCAGTGGGAGAAAACTACTCACCAAGCTCCACAACCACCACGCTATGTTGTGCAACCTGGGAGACCAAAAAGGTCTAGAAGAAGAGAGGCTGGAGAAGGAGCTAAGCCATCTAAGCCTAAGAGGATAAGAATTGCTGGACAATTCTTTTGCTCAAATTGTGGTCAGCAGGGGCATTATAAGAGAGTTTGTAAAAATGCACCTAAAGGACCTGAGCCACCAAAGGCAAAGAATGTAGGTGGAAGACCCCCAAACCCTAAGACTGTGCAATTTGGAGGAACAAAGAGAAAGTACATTAGAAAGGTAGTGAATGAATGATTTATTGTTTTGAAAATTTCTCACTTTACTTTACTTCTCTAATGGTCTTTACTTCTCTAATTGGCAGACCCCTTCTCAACCAGCAGAACCTAGTGTTCAACCTAGTGTTCAACCTAGTGTTCATGTGTCTCAACCATCAACAGCTCAGTCCACTGAACAACCACCACCAAGCTCAGTCCAGACAGGTGAATTTATGGATGCAGTAGGAACACAATGCTCAGTCAATTGTGGAACCAGTACCACCACCACCCAGGTATGTCATAATATAGTAAATTTTGGTTGCTATTTAAAAGCCAAGGCACATGAGCACAATTAAAATTTCAGTAACTTAATTGCTTGTAGGTAGCTCAGAAAAAACCAAGGAAAAAGACACGAGCAAATAAGCAAGTTCTGGAGCTCAGGAGGTCACCTAGGAAGCACTTGGGAGGCAATGGTCATTGATGATGAAGACCTGTTGGATTATTATTAGGAGAAGTGTTTAGCTCAACTTATGTAATTTACCAAGGATATGATGCACTTTGCAGTTGTTGGATTAAGTTTGTAGTACTTGGTTGAGTGCTTTTGAACTATCTACTCAACCTCTTTATCTAGCATATGCTTATTTGTGACCTTTATTCAGCATATGCTTGTTTGTGGCCTTTTGATGATGAAGACCTTTTGAACTATCTATGTGATCTGTTTGTTTAATGCAGTAGTGAATGCTTTGAACTATGTGATCTGTTTATGTGATCTGTTTGACATTGGTTGAGTGGTGTTTTGAAGCTTTTTTCTCACAGTGGTGTTATCAACACAATCCAGTGCTATTGTGCACATTGGTTGTGTGGTGTTTTGAACCTTTTTGCTGACAGTGGTGTTTTCAAGCCAATCCAGACAATGTGATTTGTTTGCTGGCAATGGTGTTTTCTATTCAAAATCAACCAAAAGTTACAACCAATGTCAACAAAATGAACCATCAAGCTTTGTTCACAATACAAAAGCATTTTTCAACAGCTTTCCAATCCAGGCTTCCTACACTACATGACCCATTTAACCATTACAATGTTCAAGCACATGAATGCAAACACACAAAACACCACTACAATCAGACCAGTTTGATCATTACTCTTTCCTTTAGTTTGCTTAGCTTCATACTCCAATTTGTTTGCGTCCTTTTCAGCCTGCATCCTATCCATTACGATCTTCATAGTTGCAAGCTCAGATTGTTGCTGTGTGATGGCATCCACTAGTAGCTTGTTATTCTCTTCCAGTTGTTGCTTCTCACTTAACAGTTTGTTGATCACTGCCACAGATCTTGCATTATGTGCCTCATCCCTCCAAACAAAGTAGTTACACTTGTTCAAATATCCATAATTTCGACAACCAAAGAATCTTCTTCCATAGTTCTTATATGTATGTGCAGTGGCTTCCTTTGCTTGAAGTCCACAATAACAAGTTCTTGGTTGTGCATTTGTTGAGTTGTGACTTGAGCTAGACATTCTGAATTAGACAAAGATGTATATAGTAAGAGATCACTCTAATTAGACATGCAGATTTCGTGTTCATCTTGCCCAAAAATCATAAACCCTAATTCGAGCGAAATTGGGGCAAGCTGTGGACTTTCCCTAATTCCTCAACAGAGACTCAATTCTAACTTAATTCCTCAATAGAGACCCAAAAATCATAAGTTACTTTACCTTTGAAGAGCTTTCTTCGAACGAATCTGCCCAATCCTCTTCTCCACTTCGATTGGAAGCTGCTCTCGCAATTCTTCTCTGCTCCAATAACTTGATATAAAGAAGAGTAATGGTTAAATGTGAAATATGGAAGCAGTAAAAACCCCTCACTCAATCGCACCTTCAATCTCCATTTCCCCTTTGAATTTCACCCTTCATAGCCCTAATTTGTGTCGATTGAAATTGCCCCCAAATCGATTTCTGATATGAAATAGGGAAGAGTAGTGAAATTGGGGGAGATGGGCCCATCGTGGCAGTAAAAACCAAAAGAAATATTAAAATAAAAAAAACCCACGCGCTTTAACGCTGGCGTAACGGAGAAAGGGCGAGAGGTGGCTATTTTTTGACGGAATTGATTAGATGGGTGGTTTACGATAAATAGTTATTGAGCGGGTGGTTAAGTGAAATATGGCCTATCATACGGGTGGTTTCCGACAAAGAGCTCTTGTCTTAATACAAACCACCCATTTCGAGCTATGAGATCATTAAGAGCTATGAAGCTCATCCTATCGTTTTATATCACATTTCTCCATAGAATTAAGAAAATTTAAAACTTTCAAACAGGCCTCAAGCCCATTCCCTTCAATGGAACCAATTGTGTGTTCTGCAACAGAAGGGTCACTTGGGTAGAACTAGAACAGACTCCCACATGACAGCTCAATATCGTATGTTCAATATCAGTTCAGATTTGAAGTTCTCCAATATATAAGATTTTGAGTTCCTCGTATGATTTCAAAACTCAATGTACAACATTCCCCAATGTACGGGATTTCGAAACCCTAGAAATCAAAGTAGGTTTCAATTTCTCATAAATTTGAAATTCCCCGTATACAATAGTTTTTTGGGATCGAAATTGAGAACTAAAACCCTAGAATTACAATACTTTACTGACCTGTTGCGTTCGAAATTAACAATCCAAACAATGTCCTTCTTGTGCTCCTGTTCTTCTTGTACGTGTTCTTTTTCGTGTGTGGCCTCTCCAATTTTTTTGTTCGTCCTGTATTAATTAGGTTTGATAAATTAAATTTGGTTTTGGTTTAATTTGATTTGGATAGACATGTATGTACGATGTTCAATTTGGGTTTAATTAGCCTTTGTTTTTTTAATAATAATGAGTTGGCATTTTAGAAAAAAGATATAAAAGAGGTGTTAAATTTAGAGATGCCATGTCACTTTTCCGATTGCCATGTCAGCGGGGCTACCGGAAATTGTGACGGAAAATAGTCCCGTATTGTTTTCGGTTAATACTTGAATAGTTTGTATAGCTTTTAAGGATTTTTAAAGTTGGTATTATTATTGGTTCAATGTTGATACTTGGTATTATTTAAAGTCATTTTTCCTAATTTTTATAATATTTTGAAAAAAGATTAAATATAAAAAGTAAAATAATAAATATGAGATTGTTCAAAATGGAGAAGCTCTTGGAGTTGAAGTATGTTTTTTTTGGAGAATATAGCTTTTGGTTCTCCATATTGAAAGAAATTATGGAGAATTTGTTAGAGATGCCCTAACACATGGTATCTCACTAGTTCATAAAAGGGGGAAGATATCTCCACAAACTTCCGATGCATTATTTGATTATTATATTCCAACATGTAATTGTAGGGAAAAGGATTACTCTCATTGATCAACTTTACACAACTATATAGAGTTACAAAGATACTGAGAATAACAAAAACCCTGTTATAGAATATACAATCTTCACTTGAAAGGAAGAAAACAATATATGCAAGATAATATCCTTGTAGGATATTACGGTTAACACCCCTCCGCAGGCTCATGGTGGATGAACCAGGAGCTTGGACCGTAAGTGTTGAAAGTGAGATGTGCCGACAGCTTTGGTAAAGATATCTGCAACCTGATCAATCAATAGAATAAACATGACGGACATTGAGATCACCTTCATGAACCTGCAGACGTATAAAGTGGTACTCTAACTTAATGTGTTTAACCGCTGATGAAGCACGAGATTGGTAGAAAGGAAGGTAGTGTTGAGATTGTCACATAGGATTATTTAATCATAATATTAGTTTAATAATCATTAAAAATTCAAATTCTTGACCTGTTAGGTTGACTCAAACCCGTACAATAACCTGTTAAAACATGATCCGACTTGACCTGTAACTCGATTGATCTAAACCCGCACTCAACCTGAATCCAAAAGGGTAACGATGATTCCACCAGCAACAGTCCCTTGTTTCCACCCGATGGGACTGTTGGGCTCCGGGTCGGCAGTCCGGAACTCCTTGGATTTGTATAGTTCCGGTTGCACAAGCAGGAGGTCTAACTAGTTTGCTTTTTTACATGCCCACATATAAATTCTTATACTACTTTACGGTTCTATTTTATTACTTTATATATTACTCCCTCCGTTTCACAATAAGTGTCGTTTTAGCACTTAAAATTTGTTTCATAATATGTGTCGTTTTAGGTTTTCAAAGTGATTTATTAGAGGTAATAATGATAATTTTTATTGGAATGTGTATTTGTTGACTAAAGTTGTTCATTCATTGGTCAAAAAAATGTAATGAGTGGTAAGATTAAGAAAAAGTTGTAAGTTTTAAAGTGAATGATTACTTTTCTTAAAAACTGTGTTGAGAGCTAAAACGACACTTATTATGAAACGGAGGGAGTAATAGATATATGTAGACTGTAGAGAGAATGAGTGGGTATGAGTTGAGTCCAACTAGGTATTTGACTATTTGGTTATGTTTTTTTTTTTGAGCCCGGGTGATGTTTTTTCACTTGTATATATATATATTTGATGTCTTTTATGTCGTATATAATAATATAAATTCAAATTTATTGTTATATCATTGTTGTATTATTAATAAATAACTAGGTATTTTGTAGTCAATATATATTATAAGGGTGAAAATGAATATATATAAGAATAATTACGATAAAAATGTGTGGGTTCGTGTTCGTGATAAATAAAGTCTCGAATCGTCAGATTGTTGAATTTACGGGTTTGTCTGGGTTAGATTCCAACAAGTTAGAGCGGGTCGGGGTTGACCCAACAGACCACTATCTACAATTTTTTTAATTTCTTTTATAATATTGTATGAATTTTTTTAATAATAATAAAATAACAATTTATATAATTTTAATAAGATAATATTCAGTTTTCGATGTAAATAATACTTTACCGGGTTGTTTGAGTCAACTCAACGATTAGTGACCTGATATTGAGTATACGTATTTTACTCTATTTTTTTATTGTCAAGACGCATGTTTGGTATCGGTTGGGCCGGGTGAGTTTCTTAGATCGGGTTAAATTTTGATAGTCCTAATCGGAGGTCTTATATTTTTCTTAATTACTTCTAATATGATTGATTCAAAAGTGGGGTCTTGTATTTTTATTTTTTTTGTTGCTAATAAGATTAGTATAATAGTGATAGGCGTACCCAGAAACTTACGTCAGAGGGGGCTAAATAGTTCATTTAAGTATAATCATTAAAATAAGTTAGAAATGAGAAATTTGATTATATATTGATATCGGTAATATAGGAAAAACAATTATTTTTTACTAATATATATACGAACGTTATTAGACAATTATTTTGAAACGGAGGTGGATATATATATTAAAAAATTATAATACATTATACATCAACCCCTCTTTTTTTTATGAAACGTCCACTACCCCTCTTGATACTCAATGGCAAAGCAAGTTGGTAATAATGAAGGGCTCCGGGGTGGGGAGCTGGACGTGCAACCTCCTCCGGTCTGCAGCACCGGGTGTAAACTGTCCAATCACGGTGCCCATAGCAACCTGCTATGGGTGGAAACAGACAGTGCCATCCAAAAAGTCTGGTTCCGAATCCACCCGACCCGATCCGACCCGTTTGACGCCCATAGGTAGTCTAGTAAGGAGTTAATTTAAGACCGTTTAAAACTTGAATGAACATAAGACGGAGACAGACATGAGGAGTACCGTCTGAAAAATTGGTCCTGGGCCCCGCCAATGTCCGGAAATTTAAATTTGAAAGGTTCATGAAACGGAGCGCCTCCTGCAGCAGGGTTACTGGCGGAAGCGAAAACAATTTTCCGAAAACGTTGCAATTTCAGTCTATTGTCTGTCTGTAATTCTCCTGCTGTTTCTCAAATACTCAATCCCTCTCTCGCACGCACAATCATCCGAAGAAGAATGCAAATGGCCGAACCCACCTGTCTGATGCGTTCGTTATCTCAACCTTCTGAGAGTTCTCGCGATTTCAACGAGGTATCCTTTCTGTTCGAATCTCTCTGGCTAAAATTTCCTATTTTTGGCAATTCCGTGCTTCACTCCGCATTTGGCTTCTGAACCTACTTCTATTTCCCTTGAAAGGTGTCTGCTCATGAAATTGCTCGACAAAACCTGAATTTTGAACTTGTCCAAATTGGTCACCTATTTCTACAGTATATTGAATCGATGTTCGGATATCAAATTCCGCAGTAGACGAGGATAATTGACTAGGAAACTGTATTATGATTGATAGGGAGATTCAGCACGTTGTCTTGGCGAGTCGATCTCCTTCGGAAGGTACATGTCAGAGCCCTTGGCATGGGAGAAGTGGTCAGCTTTCTCCAGCAACCGCTATTTAGAGGAAGCTGAGAAGTCCTCAAAACCCGGATCCGTGGCCAAAATGAAAGCTTATTTTGAAGCTTACTACAAAAGCATTGGCAGCAGGAAACGGGCAGCAAAGGCTGAGGATGCTACCGAGGCCAGCCATTTCGACGTTAAGGCTGTAGCTCCACATTCGTCGTGCTCAGCCCCAACCACCCCGCGAGAGAGTGACCCAGCCTCTGAGGATTGCAATTTCGAGGAATGTCGCATAATAGAGGACACTGGATGTGTTGCTCCAGTAGTAACTTTTGACCGTTGCGCTCAGGTTGAAGTGCAATGTTCAGAGGATTTGGAGGGTTGTGCTAAGGTTGAACTAGAAAAACCTTCAGATGAATTGGAGAATGCTGCTGTTCAGCTCGAAAGGCAACCTTCTAATGTGTTGGAACAATTCAAGTGTGCCCCAGGAGTGGAAACCTTTAAGGTGCTTGCTCGCTCCCTTTTGCTGTTGGCTGTTGTGCTTGGGTGTTACTTTCTCAATTGTTTTGTCCTTGTTCAAATACCACAGGAAGGCGATGATCTAGACATGTTACACTCTAAGGTGAAGTCAGGAAATTCAAACATTGGGAGATCAGCTAATACTAGCAACCCACCAATATCCTTGGAAATGGAATCATCAAAGGTACTTTTCCACCTTGTTCTTTGGTTTAGTAGTGGTCGCTTATTACTCACCTACTAAAATTCCTCGGCTCAAATTCTGCAGAACCTTGATAATCAAGAGAGGTTGAGCTCAAAGACCAAGAAGCTACCATGTTCAAAATCTAGAATACCACCTTATTGCAAACCGCCCCCAATCTCTTTCGGCAGAGCTGTTGCTTCTCACTCTACAAAGGAAGGGTGTGTCACTCCTAGTAACAAGAGGCAGGCAAAAGATATCTCACACTTGAAAACATTGCCTTTCACATCAGTACATAAGTCAAATAATTTTGGTCCCCGTGCTGATGTCATAAGGAAGAGCTCTCGAATTATACAAAAGAGTCTAATTGAGAATCCTCTTACACCATCAGCTAAGGTCATGAGAGGCAAGGCAACTCCTATGCAAACTCCCAATAGGGTGTGTGATTTTTGTTCATGCCATCACTTAAAGGAAATGTTTTTTTTTCCTGCATTGTAATATTGTCCTAAACTGGCTTGTGCTAAAAAATGAAGGCATCTGTTGTTGGAAAACTAAAGCAAACCCCTGCAACCCCTCAAACAAAAGTTGGAAGGTAAATATCTCACACTCACTCTGGAGTTTAGTGTAACAATTTATATGATTGGAGTTGAAATATGAGGTTGCAATGTTCACCGCAGGAGTATATCAACGCCTGGTCGTTCTTTATCTAGGGGCAGAGTAGGAGGCCCGGAGTTTCCACCACTTTCACTCAAGTAAGAAGCTGATATGCTTTAATTTACTAGCCATTCCAAATGGAATTTAATCTTTTTCAATTGATTTTTTGTCCTCCTTACTCAATGATGCCATAGAAAGATATGAGCTGCTTTTTATATACCTGTCAAATTATAATTTGTAAGGATGGAAGTTAGTTTCTCATCTTTGGAGCATTGTGTTGACTTGCCTGAATTGTTTGATAATCTGACAGCAGCGTGAAACCCTCTAGTTCATGTGGATTCAAAGAACGTGCTTCTATCACATTCTTGCCTTTTAACTTCAGAACTGAAGAAAGAGCTGCAAAACGTAGAGAGGCGAGAACCTTCTCCAAATCTAATGTGTAAACATACGGCTCATTCACCAACTGATAGCTGATTTTATTTTTGTTGCTTCTTGTACTAGTTCTTCACTAAGCAGCAGGAGAAGGAAGCTGAGAAGACCCAGCAGCTAGAGAAAACCAAGGTCGTTGCTCTACAGAAAGTCTGAGCTCTGGCTTGCATTTTAACATATTTGAATTGCTGAAAAAAGCTTTTCTTATGACTCTGCTAGTTGTTAGAAAGCAGGGAAGAAAAAAAATTCATTTCTATTTATTTTGTTGCAGCAGGAGCAGGCGAATACAACCAGGAAACTGCTCCATACCATAGGCCTAAAAGCTAAATCATCAGTAGATAGAAATATCAAATCTTCAAGGCAGGAAACATGCGTGCCTCCTCAGCCAAGGCCTCTCAAAAAGGGCGACCCAATCAAACTGAAGGACAGGAAGAATGACCTTCGATGTTATCAGTCCAAGATCAGACATGAGAATGCATCACCAAACATCATTTGAGGTTCGAGTTACCAATGTTCCCCTCCCCCCTAAACAAAAAAGGGGCATATACGAAGCGCAAGTCCACTACTGTATCCTCTTCTGTACTAAACACTCATATATTGCTTTTGTACTAAAAGCTGAAGGGATTCAAAATGAAGAATGTGAATACCACTGATGATAATCAATTGCATTCATTCATATATTAGACCATTTAATACAAAAGAGGCATCTTACATAGTTATAGATATATAAAATACAAAAACACACATATACAACTGATAACGATATACATGTTAGCTTATTATACTTGCTATATATGGCACCAATCACCAAATTTAGAATTAGGAGCATGTCTCCTCACCAGTCTTGGAAAGTGGTCATGAAATGAACAGAGCTTGATGTATGGAGCGTATTCAATTGAGTCACCAAAATATTCCGAGTTGAATCTTGGTTTCCCATACGTGCAGATTGGGTGACCCCTCATTGCTAAAATCAGGAAAATTGTACTCTGAAAACCCTGTGTCATCAAGTCCCATGGTTGATGATTCACTAACTGAAATATGGTTTCTTTGTTCTAACTCAAAACCCGATGGACCATTCTGAGCTGTAGTCTGACTAATGTCAACTGAGCAATTGGCAGAGAGTCCAAATATGTCAAGTGGTTGCTTGATTCTGTTGTTGCTGATGTCAGGACTCATAAGCTTGGTGTCTATGATTCCTAGATTGTCTCTCTTCAAAACAGATTTCCTTTGGCAGAGACAGGTATCTGGCTGCTGTGGAACATGAACTGTCATTTCATTGCAGAAAGAGTCCTTTAACCAGCTAAATACCTTGCTCTCGTTCGCAAAGGGGATCTCTAGCACTTGTTGATGAGGCTTGTACTCAAATTCTGACGGTGAATGTTGTACTTGTCTGCTCCAAGTGAGCTCAGGGGCACGGATATAATCAGCCTCCGGATAACTGATCTTGGATTTTTGTGATCCAACAGAATTGTCAAGTCCCATCTTGGGACCGCATGTGGTTATGTGAACATCTGAAATGTCACTCGTGAAAGGATCCCTGGGTTCTGGCAATGGCCATGTGGTGATGCCATCTGGACCAATTTCATACGGTTTTGTATCTACACTCTGTACTACTGGTGGTTTATGCTCTGGAGATGAAAAGTTGACAACACCGGCCTCAGATCGTTGCAGAGCTGTTGGGTTCTGAATTCCAGAACCTCCCCCATAATCCTTCGGAGACTGATGAGAATACTTGAATCCTCCCCCACATGAATTCTTCATTTCATCTTCTATCCCCAACCTAGTCAAATAGAGGCGATACTTCTGCATCAGGGAAAATTTTGGGAGTTACAGGAGTCCTTAAGGAATTCTTATACCACTAAAAAAAGTGGATAGAAAAGCTCAAGTGGAAATATGGCGGCATATTCAAGAAAGAGTTAGACAAAACTTGTGGCTTATCCAACAAGGGAATATGGATGCAATACGAGTTATTTCCACGCTCATCTAGAGATTTGAAGGAAATGCAATTTTGAACAACTGTTGTAATGCAAAATGAAGGTTTGTCAACACACGAAAGTCACCTGCAAATGGCTCGCTATGTTTTCTCTGGTTAACCATGGTACATTCATCATGTCAAGTACCTTTTTCGGTACTACTTCTGCAAATGAACGAGAAGGATTATGCTATATGATCCACTCACTAGTAATAGTAGATGTAAGCTGAATTCAAGTTTAGAATTTAGCTAGACAAAAGCCTGTAGCCGTTGAAAACGAGTGAATCAAGTTATAAAATAATTTGAAAACTTACTGTCAAAACCTATTTGGCTCACAGCTTTAACAAATTTCTGATGCAAATCGATAGACCAAACAACTCTAGGTCTCTTTGCAGAAAAATCAGTCAAGTCTCTGTCACCGTGTTTCCTGTCTAAATCCTTCCTTTTCTTTAAGAAAGGACGATCAGCACAGCTTAACAAGTGTCCACCATCTGACACGTCAGCCGCATAGCTGAATAGTTGAAAGCCATCACCATCATCATCACCATCATCAAGATTGTCATGGCTTTCCTTGTCTCTAATTTCATGCATCCTCTTTCTCAACACATGCTGCCATATGTTCTTCAGCTCTTTCATCCTTATGGGTTTCAGCAGGTAATCACAGGCTCCATGTTGAACACCTTTCATTACTCTGCTCGTTTCTCCATCCACTGACATCACTGTAGAAATTGTACCAAAACAGTTAGAAGACTGTAAGGCTATCTGCACAACATCATATCACTTGCTAATCAGCAGTGAATACAAAGATAAACTTACTAATAACTGGTAGATCCATTCCAAGTCCAACTTGCTCAAGGAGCTTGAAACCATCCATGTCTGGCATGTTGACATCACTTATAACGATATCAAATCCACCTCTTCTTTCCCGGAGTAGTCTAAGGGCCTTTCTTGCAAGGCCACATGTAGTGACTGGACATAAATAGTTGAGAAGGGCAAGAAAATCAGTAAAATCAAGGTTAGACTCCAGTTCTTGATGTTGGGATGAAGCAAAGAAAAAAGACTTTGCACCATCAAATAACAGTATAGCTTAATCTACCATCTAGAATTGAGTGTAACCTTGATTTTCTTGAACTGAGGATAGCTTAATCTACGATAGATTATTCCTTGGTTAGTATTTGTCAATCTTGGTTTTCTTGTCTCAGCAATTCTTGTCAAAACCAAAAGCTCTTCCAAGAGCCCAAATGTTTAGACAGTTACAAGGAATCCTAGTCCTAATCCTTCCCTAATGAATCAAATCCTTATTTAACTCTGAAAAGGATAAGAGAAGAGAAGAATATTTTGTTTCATAGCAGGATTCCAATTAGGCAGACTCCAAAATAAAGTTGTAGATCATATGCAGAAGTGTCACATCAGATTCACAAATAGCTTGAAGTCAACAGAATTTTTACAGCACAGTACAACCCATTATTGGCACTAGACCGACTTGTATACTACTCCCTCCGTCCCATAATGTTTGTCTACTTTCCTAATCCGTCGTCCCAAAATGTTTGTCCACTTTCCTTTTATATCAATAATTTTCTTCCAATCTTACCCCTATTCAATCTCTAAATTTACACTTATTATCCAACTTTTCTACTTACTTTATCTCTTTTCCACTTTTTCCCCCTACAAACTTACAAAAATACCCCTATGCAATCATATTATCTACCTACTTTAACCCACTTTTTCATTTCCCAACACCACTTTATACCTTGCATTAAAAACCGCAAAAAGTGTCCTTTTGGACGAACATTATGGGACGGAGGGAGTACAATAACCGAAAAAGGAGACCTTTCCACATAGCATCATTAGCACAATTTACCTCACTCTGTACTCAATAAGAGTGAATTTAGTTGTTAGATTTCAGCCAACAGTTGAAAGCTGCTGATATAGCATTTGCACTATCCTGTCAAAGCATATATTCTCTCATATTATTACTAACTAGCAAGCAAAAACTTTGAAGTCAAAAACTGAAAACTGTAAATAAATCCACTATTAAGAGCCATCATTATTAAGACCCACATAGCAAACTAGGAAAAAGAGAGCATGCAACCTTCATAGGAGCATTTCTTGAGCATCTTCTCAAGAATCTTCAACCAGGTAGGATCATCGTCCACCACAAGCACTCGAAGGCCAGCAGGGAACGATAGCCCACTTTCCACCACCACCATGTCAGCGCCACAGACGGACCCAAAATAGGACAATCAGAGGGGTTTAATCTGCAAGTTGGAAGAAGGGGCTAAATCTTAACTCATCACGTGTCATAAGTTTGTAGAACCATAAATGGGAGAATTTTGTTGGGTTATAAAAAGTAGGGTGGAAGAAGAAATTCCTTCTTTTTGTGGGTATCACTTTCTGATAGGATCCAAGCTGATACCAATCGCCAATCAACACACCCAGAGAGAACCCCAAAAAAAAGGGGGTTCCTGGTCGTTTTTACCGTTTTTTAAATTTATGGAGAAAATGCGGACAAAGAGGACTGGTTTCTGCCTTTTTTTTTTTTTGATTGAGGAGCTACTAGCTCGAACAAGCTAAAATAACGCCACCTATTTATTATAATGATAGCCTAAATTATCACAACGGACGATTTTTAAAAAATCAAATAGCAAGGGTTGTTGACTCAACAAACACCTCGACTAAGTTACAAATGAATTAGAAGCGGAGAGAGACGAAGATGAAAGTTGGATGGCTGCATTAAGACTCTGAATGTTGACTGGTCTTCTTGCAAGGAAATCAGCAGCAGCGTTGGATTCCCTGAAACAATGATAAAAAAACACACAGGGGATATTTGCAATGATATTTCTAATATTATTTATAATTGAATGTATTTCCCAAGGGACTTTCCATTGACATTTTAATGAATTAATGACAGTTAGGTTATCTCCTTCAATGATTAATTTGTGAATGTTAGAGCAGTCAGTATTTCTAAAGGCGTATAAGAGAGCAGAGGCTTCAGCCTGGACTATTGACATAGGTGGTAGTTGTTGGCGACCAAGCGACTGAATGATCCCATTATATTTTCGTAGGATGAAGCCGGCGTGGGTAGTGCCATTGTTTAATCTGGACGCATCAAAATTTAGTTTAGACCATGACCATTGATAGCACGGTTTCTTCCAAATGGAGTTATTTTTTCTTTTACGTGTGGCGCTATAAATTTTCCTAATTGGGTTGTTTATACACTCCCATTCAAGCGTACCTGAAAAGGCTAGTTGAAAAGGCAATTTTTTTGGGTTGATCCTTGCTGGGTCAAAGATTTTAGCATTCCTATGGGCCCAGATAAACCACCAGAGGAAGTAGAGTTGGTTATTATATTTTTTAGTTGCTAAGGTATTTTGAATATTATTGTGGAATGTGTCATTCATGGCAATGTTAAATTTATGATTTAGTAGATTCCCTAATTTGGCGATTGATGACAGGCCCGATGTGCTATACCAAACTAAGGATAGGGCCCCGGGTCAATCAACAAAAGAAATTTGTATCACGACCCCGTTGTAGTACGGTCAATTATTTCATGCGCGTTTGAACGGTCGATTTGTCTAACACAAACACAATGGGGAGAGAAGACACGAAGCAACTCGGGACCGAGGTTGTCAATCTCGGGACCGAGGTTGTCAATCTCGGGACCGAGGTAGCTAGGCACAAACAAAGTCGGGCTCGAGGCTAGGGGACTCGGGCTCGACACAACAATCAATACGAAAAGGAAGAAACAAGCTAGGCTAAAGGGATCTCGGGCCTTGGGTTCCTTCTCTAGCTAGATATGGATAATTCCACCTCAATTCAAGCAATAAGTGTCGATTCTCGTGAGATCGAGGTTGTTCGCCTTCGATCCCTCCAATCTACACATCGACCATGGGAGGCTTTCACCTTCCCTTCGATGCAAGGTCAAGTGATGGGCTCGAGATCGCTTTCGCTTACTCTTACCAATCACAAGGCCTTGATCCCTTGTTCTCACAAGAGAATTGAAGCTCAATGTAGAGAGGATTCATAAATCAAGCACTCAAGGCTTATGGAATTAAGGGTTCAAACCCAACCTAGCTAGAGGTTTCCCCCATAGCCTAAGATCAAGCTATCTACTCACTAATCATGGATTTAAAACTAGCAATCATAAAAGACCAAAGGCAAATCATGATTCATGCAAGTCAAATCCACAATCAACAACACAAACTCAAAATCAAAGCCAAAGCAAACTCGAATTAAACTAAGAAAGGGGAATTCTTACAATCTCTACTCCGCTCCAAGCCTAAGGGTTTCTTTCCTCTCCAAGGAAAGGAATTCACCCAAATCCTCCTCTAGATCTTGGGTTCTTTCCCTCCCTTGGAGAAGAGTCCACCCCCTTCTTCCTTCTACCCTCTCAAACGTCCCTCTCTACTCTCTCTCCAAAGTGTATGTGTTTCTAGATTCTTCCTCAAATGAGAGATTACAAGGCTTTAAATAGAGATTTTTCCCCCTACTACAAAGACTAGATTACCCTTCTAAACTCCTTGGGCTCCAAGGCAAGTCCTTGACCTCCAAGTCTTCTAGAACTCCTTGCTCTCCATGGCTTCTAGACTCCTTGACCTCCAAGGAAGCAAATATAATTATGGGAATTAACAAGAAAATCCCCAAAAGAAAGGAATCCGGAGCCACGACCGACATGGATCGACACGGAGGAACCTCGGGCCCGACTTGCTTCAACCTCGGTCCAAGAGTATACGTTTCAGAAACCTCGGGCCCGACTTGCCACACCTCGGGCCACCACCTCGGGCCACCATGGTACCTCGGGCCCGACATGCTGGGTACCTCGGTCCTAAGGCAAATTCCAGCTTGTTTTGCTCCGTTCTCTCTCGTTTTAGCTCCGATTGACTCGATTCTTTCGCCATTCTCTTCGTCTTCACTTGAGGCTTCTTTCTATGCATTATTAGCTCCATTTTGGCTCCTTTTCCATCCTTGAATTTCTCCATGATTCCATGCTCCAATCTCCATGATTTTTGCTCCGAAATGCCTAAAAAACACACAAAACGCGCATAGTCTCCGAATCTTATAGAAAATCGGAATCTAAGCTAAAAAGGGACAAAACACACAAGAAAAGAAGGAAAAAGGACTAAATCTACCAAGGAAAACACACTTAAAACACTACCAAAATGAGAGACATCAGAATACCCCATACTTAAACTTGCTTGTCCTCAAGCAATAACTTGGATTCAAAACCTCAACATGATCTTCAAGTAAAGCATTAAGTCAAAACCATTTCAAGCACGTATGAATCCAAAGATAAGCAATTAAACGTCATCACATGTGTATGCATGCTTCAAGTATGAAATGCTACCACCTAGCCTCACTTTAGGGAAATGTAATCAAAGCACAACTCTCAAGTGTGTATGGTTTAATGCATAAAAGTGATGCATCTCTCCACTCATGCCTTGTGCAAAGTCTACTTTTGTCGATGAAGATAATATTACCAATCTCTCTACCTAGGGATGTCAAAACAATACAAATACAAGATGAACTTGGGCTCAATGGAGATCCTCATAGAGAATTCCATTCGGCCGGGTTGTAATGGGGCTTTTGGTGTTTCATAAGGGAAGGATTCGTTTGGCTATGTGGTGCTCACAATGGGACTCGAACAACCTAAAATACTCACCAGCATCACCAAAGATTCCACATCTCACTACTCCTCCAAACAACTCTCAACGATCAAAGGCACTTACCCAACATTTTACCCACACTTTCCTTATTTTACATCTCTACACTTGGATTTTTGATTGCACTTTCTTTGTTTTCTTCTTCATTTCTCTTTCTTTGCTTTTTTTTTTATATATATGGAGGTCGGGCCCGAGTCTACTAGACTCGATCACAGATTGATTGACCCCATACTTGCATTTTGCTCATTTTTTTCTTCACATTTTTGACTTTGTGCAAAATTCCCAAAAATCCATCAACTTTCTCCTTAGGAGATGCACTACCAAAATATGTTTTCCACACTCTTGCCTTCACCCAAAGTATTCCACAAAATCATCTCCACAACCACTTAACTATGTTCGAATCCTATAAGGGTCAAGCTTTCATCGGCTAGGAGTATGTTTTTGAGGAGCTACAAACAAAGGCTAATAGGCTAGAACGGGGCTACAAATCAAGGATTAATGCAAGGTAGGAATAAGGATATTTATGTGGCTAAAAACATACAAGTTCAATCTTAATACTAGCATGCATGATCAATTCTCATAGCGGCTTCAAGAAATAAATATACACTTCAATAACAAAGAGACTATGACACAAGAGAGTACACTCACAAAACAAGAGAGGGATATGCAAAGAAAAATCCCAAAAGGCCAAAATCAAATCTCACAAGGTACACTCAATACTAGGTAGCAAACAAGTCATCTTTTAGCACACATGCTCAATATAGAATGCAAATCATGGATCATGTATAAAAGCAACATCATAAGACTAGGCTTAACCATTCAAAACATGCAAAGGAATTACATGAACACAAGCCATTTCATAGGACACTTAAGATGGGGATTTCTTAGTCTAAAACAAAATCTTTTTGTTGTTTTCAACACAATTTTTCAAATTTTTATGGATTTTTGCAGAAATTTTCTCAAACAAAGCAAAAGACACACAAAAGACACACAAAGCACACATATGTACAAACACTAGGCACAAAAGAGTTTCCTTTTCCCATACCCCATACTTAAAATATGCAATGTCCTCATTGCATCCAAATAAGACCAAAAGGGAAAATGAAAAGGGAAACTCACTAGATAAGGCGTTTGAAGCTAGGAAGAATGGTGAATTGTTGACATCGGCACATGGGGAGGGGAAGGTGGAGCACCTTGTCGAACTTCTTGAGAGGTGGTCGAGACCGTTTGCTCGTCTCACATCCTAGTTGTTCGTCCATTTGCATCATACACCTTGTCCCTTCGAGCTCATCATTTGAATCAAGAAGCACCTACAAGATCACACCAAAGATACATCCCAAAATACTTGCATTCAAGGGGTTTAGAGAAAGGGTTAGCACAATAAGCTCAAATCCTAGAAATAAGAAAACAAATCAAAAGAAAACAAAGGATACGAAGGATACGTCGGGTTGCCTCCCGAAAAGCGCTCTTTTAACGTCATTAGCTTGACGTGCCACCTAATCTTGTTAGGGTGGAAAATAAGGCTCGGGGTCCATGAATTCTCCAAGGACCATCTCATCACTCAAGTAGAATTGAGGCCATTCTCTATAGTTCAACCAAACATGTGCCTCGGCCTCGTCATAATGGCGGGGGACCCCATACTTAGACCAAGAATAATCGGAAATCACATCCACCGAGTATGGTCCATCCTCTCCATATGACTCATAAGAAATCTTCACAAAAGAGCAAAGGAGATAGGGCAAACGAGTCTCACACATGATTTTGGAGGCTTGCTTCTCGAGTTGGACCGACATAGGAGCTACATCGGGCCCGACTTGTTGCGTCTCCTCCAAAGCTTGTTTGAACCGAGACTCGACTTCTTCTTTAATCATAAGAGAGGGAGAGATTTCCTTCACTTCCATCCTTGCACGCTCAAGAGCCATGAGATAGTTTTCCGCAATTGTCACCATCTCACTAGCAACTTTTCAGACTGGACCGACATTGGTGCCACTTCGGTCCCGACTTCCTTTTTCTCGGGCTCGGGGCAGAGTGGAAGTAGGGGAGGTGGATGATGTCTCTCATTTTGGAGGTGTTTTAGTAGTTGAATTCCCTTGTAAATATGTGTTTTTCATTCCTTTCTTTGTTAGATTTGTTTCCCTTTTAGCTTAGTTCCCGGTTTTCTTCAAGAGTCGGAAACTATGCGAGTTTGTTTGTTTTTGTAGGTAAAATGGCAAGAATGAGGATGATTTCGAGGAGCTAAGGAAGGAGCCAAGTCAAGGAGTGCAAGAGCCAAGCTAAGAACGAAGTGGAACCAAAGGAAACCAAGGAAGAAGGCAAGCATCGAGGCCCAGGACCGAGATACACCAAGTCGGGCCCGAGATCGAGCGTCCAGTGAAAGGGACCGACGTTCCCAACGTCGGGCCCGAGGTCACCCCGTGTCGGTCCAAGTCGTCGTGTGAGAAGATTGTTCCCCAAGGCATATTTTTAGCAACTTTCCACATTTGCCCCTTTCTAAATTGGGATTCCTTGGTCCCCAATCCAAAGAGAAGGATAAGAGAGGTGATTGGTGATCAAATCAAAGGGGGGAGTGTGAGGGGGACGAGTGGCACACACACACACCAAACCCAATTTCACTCTCAAAGGCTCAAGGAAAGCTTGGAGAGCAAGGAGAAGAAGGAAGAAGGAAGAGAAGGAGAGGTCGGTGGAGAAGAGAGGAGGATTTGTGAGTTTTGTACTTTGTTTTGCTTTGATCTAGTAGAATTGAACTTGGATTTTGTAGACACTTTGAGTTTGAATGCAATTGGAGTTTGATTGGATGTTGATGATTGAGTTTTGCTTGATTTCCATTTTGATTATGCTTTTCTCTTACCATATGGAGTAGATTCCATAGTCTTGGGCTATGGGGGAATCCCCCTAGCTAGATTTGGGTAGAAAACCCCAATTCCATAGCCTTGAGTGCTTGATTTGTGAATCCTCTCTACATTGAGCTTCAATTCTATTGTGAAAGCAAGGGATCTAGAGCTTGTGTTTGGTAAGAGTAAGCAAAAGTGGTCTCTATTCCATCTCAAGTCTCTAGCATCGAAGGTGAGTGAAAGCTCTCTTGGGTCGAGGTGTAGATTGGAAGGATTTGAGGTGAGCAACCTCGATCTCACTAGAATCAAACACTTATTGGTTGAATTGAGGTAGAATATCCAAGTCTAGTTGAGGGAGGAACCCAAAAACCCAAGACCGATCTACTATTTTGCTTAGACCGAGTTACCCAGAACGTCGGGCCCGACTTGCTTCACGTCGGTCCCGTGCAACTCAACCTCGACCCTACCTCGGACCGAAGTGACCCTGTGTCGGTCCGAGGAGATCTCTCTTGTTTTCCTTCGTTTGTCTTTATTTTCTCCTCAGTTTAGTCTTTTCGGGTACTCTCGACGCACGAACTCCCGTGTGTTCGACACCCTACCTCTTTACTACAAGTGAGGTTCGGTTTTTATAAATTTAAATTGTGAGACCCTCCGATCCCGGACCGATCAGAATTTTGGCGCCGTTGCCGGGGAGTTCTACTTGTTCGAGGTACCCTCTTTGTTGAGCCTTTGCTTTTTGGTAGTGATTTGGGTGAGGGACTAGCCCAAACCCCTTGTTTGTTTTGCTTTGGTTTTTGTTTGTGTCTTTGGTTGTAGGTGCATGCGAGCTAGTTCCGTCCGAGGAACCCTTGAGCTCGACTTTATGTGTGACGCGGAGAGTATTCTAAGGCAAGCCCGAAAGAAGAAGAGGATGGCGGACCAAGCCCGAGATGAGGAGTTTGATAGGATGAGAGCCGACATGGCTCGAATGCAAATTGAGATGGCAAATCGAGATGCCGAGGCCCGTAGAGAGAGGGAGCAAAGGATAGGGTTGGAGGCCCAAATCAACACTCAACCCCGGAATGCTAGACAATACATGCATCCGGAGTTGAAGGTCCCGGAGCCGGCCATCGTCTTGCCGGAGGTGTCAAGGAATTTTGAGATAAAAACTCAATTTATCTCACTCATCAAGAGAGAGCAATTCCAAGGGAGGCCGAATGAGTGTCCGATCGAGCATGTGAAGCAATTCAAGGACCTTTGTGAGACCATTTCCACGGATGATGAGACACTTGAGTACGTGCTACTCAAAGCCTTCAAGTGGTCTTTGGGAGGCAAGGCTTTGCATTGGTTGGAGAGTCAAGCACCTCGATCCATCACATCATGGAGGGCCCTTAATGAAGCGTTCTTGATGAAATTCTTCCCGCCCACCAAGACGACGGAGCTTAGAAGGAAGATTGCTAGTTTCCAACAAGGAGCTCATGAGCCACTTTTTGAGGCGTGGGACCGGTTCAAGGAGATGTTGAGAGCATGTCCGACACATGGTCAACAACCTTATGTCCTTCAAGACATATTCTTCCAAGGGATCATCACCGCCACAAAGGACAAATTGAACCTCCATACCGATTGTGGGTTCATTGACTTGCCGCCGGAGCAAGCATGGGAGTTGTTGGACAAACTCTCGGATTATGAGGCGATGTATGGTACTAGCAATGTGAGCAAGGAAGCTAGAGTCCATGGAGAAGGTCCAAAGAAGCTCTACGATCCCAAAAGTGAAGAGGTGGACAAAGATGTGAAGATCCAATTCTTGGAGGATGAATTGAACAAAATGAGGAGTGGACGGAGTTTGCCCGAGCCACAAGTTCCAAGAACAAGAGAAGAGAGTCGGACCGAGGTTCCCAGCACCTCGGGCCCGACGTGCCCAGATATCGATCCTATAGACGGAGGAAGTCCCCTAGAGTGGACCGAGGTTGAACCCAACTCGGGCCCGACTTGCCCAGAAGTCGGCCCGACGTGCCCAGATGATCTTTGCCTTGGGACCGATGTCCCTGAAGTCGGTCCCGAGGTACTTCCAACGTCGGTCCAAGGTGGAAATGTTGAGAAAGATCGATCCAAGGAGGATCCAAGCAAGAAGCAAGGTGGCACTACTCTTCCATATCCTATGAAGAAGCCCAAGGAGATTGTTGAGGGCAAGTTCAAGCGGTTCTTAAAGCTTTTGCAAGGCTTGAACATCACCATTCCTTTCACCGATGCTCTAAGTGAGATGCCATCTTATGTTGAGTTTTTGAAAGAAATCTTGAGCAAGAAGAGGTCAATTGTTGAGATGCAAGACGAGGTGAAGATATTGGAGTTACCTCAAAAGCTTGGTGACCCCGGAAGATTTGCCATCACCGTAGGGATTGGTTCTCAAAAATTCAAAGCTCTTTGTGATCTAGGAGCAAGTATTTCGGTTATGCCCATGAGCATATGGAGAAGGGCTAACCTTGGAGATATGGAACCGGTTGATATGAGTCTCACCATGGCCGATGGTTCTTCAACAAAGGCCACCGGAATTCTTGATGACGTCCCGGTTAGAGTGGGAAGATATTTTGTGCCCGATGATTTTGTGATCTTAGACATGAAAGAGGATCCGATGGTGCCCATTATTCTCGGGAGGCCGTTTCTAGCCACGGCGGGTGCCAAGTTTGACGTGAGGAATGGGAAGGTCACTTTCGAGATTGGAGAGGAGAAAGTGGAGTTCCATTTCAACAAAGCCCTTAATGAACCGGACGCACTAGCGATTTTGAATCTAGAGGAAAATGCCAAGTGCAAGAAGGAGAAGTTGGAGTCCACAAGAGAGGAAGCACCATTGAGAGACCATGACATGGTCGATATTCAAATCCATGATGAGACAAGAGATGGAGATAGCCCACCAAATCATGAAGAGTATCCTAATCTATATCCTTTTGATGTGGGAGATTCTTTCATGTGCTTAGATGATTTGAAAGAGGATTTAGGAGATGATTATCTTTGCTTAGATGATTTGCAAGATGATTTGAGTTATGATGTCATTGAGTCTCCTAGAAATTCTTTAGACTTTTGTGGTGTAGGTGATAAGATGCAAGATGAGAAGATGCAAGAGATGCCAACCTACACTTTGGAGGATGATGGAGATTTTGGATGCCACACTTTCATCAAACACAAATGGTGGAATTTTGGCTACGAGGATTGTGGAGATGTCCATGGCAAGAAGGATCAATTCACCGTTTTTCACCCTCCTTGAAGGGTAGAGGTTAGACGTCAAGCTAATGACGTTAAAGAAGCGCTCCTCGGGAGGCAACCCGGGTTTGGTAGATTCATTTTCGTAGTTTCTAGCTTGTTCCTTTTTGTCTTAGTTTAGATTAGTCCTAATCTCTTCTCTAGCTTGTATTTTGTGGAAATATGTGTTGTGTGAGCTTCATTAGCATGTGTGGTATTTGTGGAAATGATGCAAGAACTTGTGGATAGAAGTAACCAAGGTGCGGAAATTTTAGGAACCAAAATCGGGTGGGACCGAGGTACCCAGTACCTCGGGCCCGAGGTGCCCGACGTAGGTCCAAGTATGCCGACCCATGTTGGACCTTGACCTTGTGGAAATTCCTACTATACCCTCTTAACCCACCTTTGTCTTCTTCCCCATTTAAGAGCCTTTTCCCTTACCTAACATCACCATCCCCATAACTACTTTCCCAAAATACCCAATTCTCTCTCAAAATCCCAAAATCGATCCTTCCCCCCCACCATTGTCGATCCTCAAGCAACCTCACCACAAGATCTCGATCCATCCCCTAGCATACCCAAACATTGAACCAAAAGCCAAAAATCCCACCCAAATCCCATAGATCTACATCCTTCTTCTAGATCTAGAAGAGGAAATTTGAGTTCTAAAAGTTGCTTGCTAGAAGTTCTTAGTTTCTTCATATTTGGTATGTAAATCTCAATCTCTACTTGATTTTTTGTGAATTTCATGCTTTCATTGCTAGATTTGAGATATGCCATGATTGAGTGAGCTTGAACTTTGAGCATCCATGGTGATTTGCATGCATTGTGAAATTTGTGCTTAATTGTTGCTAAATCCCGCTTAGAACTTCGATTGATGTTGATTGATGGTAGAATTTGGATTTTAGGGGCATGATTATGAGTTTTGTGGATAGATCTAGGAAGAGAAGTCGGAATAGATTCGGTCCGAGGTACCCAGTACCTCGGGACCGATGTTCGAAGTCGGTCCAGTGACTCGGACCGAGGTCCCCAACCTCGGGCCCGTTGTTGTTCGCATATCGGTCCGATGTTTTTCGAGCTTCTTTTGTGTGATTTTAAGATTTCTTGCTCTTGAATGTTGGTTATAGCATGCTATTCATGATATGATTTGAGGCTTGACCATTGATATGAGAATCTTACTTCATGCATGATTGAATTTTGTGGATTGAGTGTGTTAAGTTCAAGTATGGGGTTATCTCTTTGCATGATAAGTTGTTTGTGATGGAAGCTTGTGTTTTTGTGGATTGTATGGATTTTATCTTGTAGTTCTTTGGTTTTGATTGTGTGTAGGTATCATGTCTACCCGAGCATCTTCTTCTAGGATGGAGAAAGCCACTAAGAAGTCCAAGAAGTCGTCCAAGAGAGTCCAAAGAATGGATGATGTGCGTATTGAGGATGAGGATGATGCTAGAGAGTATGAGCGTCTCATGGGTTTATCTCACCACACTCGGTGGTTAGATTGGGAGTCAATTCAAAAGATGAACATGGATGAAGCTCTTGCTCGGTGCTATAATCACATTGGGCTCAATGTCTTGCTAAGGTGGAACAACACTCATTACCCCGCCTTGACGTCCGAGTTCATGGCAACATTCAAGTGTACGTATGAGGGACCCGAGAGTGAAGGCATGATTTCCTTCCAAATGGGCAACGAATTGCAAGAGCTCTCTCTCCGGAACTTGGCCACCTACTTCGGGTTCCCATTTACGAGAGAGGAGGCTTATGTTGACAATGAGAAGGTTGATTACCTTTGGACGTTTTTGGCCGGGAAGAGCGAGATGAGGAAAGGAGCATCATCGAATGAGATTGCAAGCCCGCTCTTCCGAGTCATGATCCGAGCCTTGGGATCTTCTATCTTTGCAAGGCATGAATTGAGTAAACCAATGAAGGAGGAGGCCATGATTCTCTATGAGATGTTGTTTGAGAATGAGAAGCCGATGAACCTCACATGGGAATGGGTGAAGATGGTGAGGGACTTTCAAAGTTCTTCATGGATCTATTTCGGAGGTATGATTGTCCGGTTAGCTCACCGTCTTGAGGTGGACTTGTCTACCTACATACCGGCCCCAAATGGCGTGGAGTTCATGGACTTGAAGTACTTCAAGAAGGCCAACATTATCAAGGAGAAACTAGTGACCGGCGCCTCTACTTACCTAGCCCCACACTCCAACTTCAACAACGTGCATGTTCCTTTGGAGTCTCGACTCTTCGACCTCACTTCTTACTACAATTGGTATCAAGTATGGGCGGGGAACGTCAATCCTTATGGAGAGCCGGAGGGGACACTTGAGGTTAGGAGACGGGCACAACACATCCGTTTCACTACACCTCAAGCATCCCCGGACACCGAAGAGGAAGAGCCCAACCGTTATGAGTTTGTGAGGAGAGACGACATGGAGGTGGACGCGCTGGGAGGTGAAGAAGAAGAAGAAGAAGGAGGTTACCAACATTTGCTCACTGACCACGCCCCAACTCTCTTGGACCGAGGAGCATCCTACGTCGGGCCCGATGTCCATCAACGTCGGTCCGACGTGTTCTTGCCCGAACCGGTCCCTAGTCACTTCGAGCGGGGTGAGGGAAGTGGAGCACATCAAGTACCACCTAGCTATGGAGGATATGAGGGGTATGCCCAATGGTACGGCCCCGGAATGGTGTTCCCCGAGCCTAACCAATCGGTGGACATGAATTTCTTGGCAAACCAATTGTCGCATCTCCAACTTCAACAACAATCAATGCTCCAAGAAGCGCACCAACTCAACTTCCAACAACAACAACTTTTCCAACACCAAGAGAACTTCCAAGTACGATTTGATGAGGTGAACCGCAACATCGCCTACACGAGACGTGAGGTGGAGGACTTGAGGGCATCCGAGGATCAAAGGTGGACCATGCAAGCAAGTTTCAACGAGTGGATGTCCGGGAATTTCTCATCCCGTGAAGACCAATGGACAGCTCCCGGGCCACCACTACAACCGCCAAGCCAAGATCCCTTCAACGATCAAGTGTATGAGCGAGAGCGGCACGCCCGGATTCAAAGGAGACAACGCCGTGGCCACCCTCCAAACTAAGCCTCAAAAATGCCATTCAAGAATAAGGAATTGTGAGCTTTCTCTACTCTTCTCTTTACTTTTGAGTGTTGATTTCTTTTGATGGGGACATCAAAATTTTAAGTATGGGGTGGGTTAGTTGCTCATTAGTTCCATGTGTAGGTTGTTTGTTTGTTCTTGTTTAAGGGATGTTTCATTTTGGATTGTGGCATGACATGTATGAGAATGATGATCGATTTTATGGCATGAATGGATGAGTTTGTTTTTGGTTTGAGAAATTTTTGCAAAAATCCTAAAAATTTGAAAATTTTCGGTTAAAAACAACAAAAAGATTTTGTTTTTGGACTAGGAATTCCCATCTTAGATGTCCATATGAGAGCTAATGATGATGTGAGCATGTAAAATCCTTGCATATTTTTGGATAGTTTAGCCTCTAATGGATGTTGTTTTTGATGTGATATGATATCTTGCATGTTTTTATTGAGCACATGAGTTCTTGGATGAGTTATGATGCAACTAAGCTAAAGTGAACCTTGTGAGATTATTTTTGGCCATTTTAGGGATGCTTGTTCATATTTGCATATCCCTCATTTTCTTGTGTGATTAGCTCATGCGTGCTTAGTAAAACTTGCTATTGAGGTGTTTATCTATTTTCCAAGACCAATATGAGAATTGTTCTATGCTTTGTCACATTGATTTGAACTTTGTTTCATTTAGTCACAAAATCTTCCATATCCTACCTTGAAGATAAACCGTTGTTTGTAGCCCCGTTTTAGCCTTAGACCTTTGTTTGAAACTCCTCAAAAATATGATTCCTAGTCTATATGACTTGACCCTTATGGGATTGGACTTTAGTGAGAGGTTTGGAAGAATATTTGGAGAGTTGAGATTCTCTTTGGTGAAGGGCAAGAAATGGAGTTATAAACCAAGTGGGTAGTGCATCTTTGAAGTGAGAAGAAAAGAAAGAAAAGTTGGAAAAAGTAGTGGATTGAAAGCAAAAAGCTTAAGTGTAGAAAAAGGGCACCGACCGAGTTAAAGTGCACATCGGGCCCGAGTAGTATGCAAGTCGATCCTAGTGGAAAAAGTGTGAAAAATCCAACAAAAAGTGTAGTGCAAAGATGAAGTGGAAAGTTAAGTGAAGTGTGGGTTGAAGAAAAGAAAATCAAAGTCTTTTGGATGAGTGAAGTTGAAAGAGGAATGATTTGGTGAGTTTGGTGAGAGACTAGAAAGTTCAATCCCCATTATAAGCACCACAAGACCAAAATGATTCCCACCTTGAGAAACACCAAAAGCCCCGTTACAACCCGGCCGAATGGAACCTCTTTGAGGACCTCCATTGAGCCAAGTTCATATTCCTTGTGTGCATTGTAATAGGCATCTCTAGGTGGAGGAATTGGTGATATTAGCTTCAATGGTAAAGTCTTTACTTGCATGTTTATCGAGTTTGAGTGTTCATTGCTAAGCCTAAACACATGATGAGTGATACACATTTTCACATTCCTAAAGTGAGGCTTTGTTGCATTAGACTTTATTCCTTGAACACTTGATCATGTGTGATGACGTAATCTTGCTAGCATATCTATCACTTGTGCTTACTTGTGTTTTCATAAGAGGCTTTACTTGAAGATTGTGCTTCGGTCTTGCTTACTTTGTTATTGCTTGAGGACAAGCAAGTTTAAGTATGGGGTATTCTGATGTCTCTCATTTTGGAGGTGTTTTAGTAGTTGATTTCCCTTGTAAATATGTGTTTTTCATTCCTTTCTTTGTTAGATTTGTTTCCCTTTTAGCTTAGTTCCCGGTTTTCTTCAAGAGTCAGAAACTATGCGAGTTTGTTTGTTTTTGTAGGTAAAATGGCAAGAATGAGGATGATTTCGAGGAGCTAAGGAAGGAGCCAAGTCAAGGAGTGCAAGAGCCAAGCTAAGAACGAAGTGGAACCAAAGGAAACCAAGGAAGAAGGCAAGGATCGAGGCCCAGGACCGAGATACACCAAGTCGGGCCCGAGATCGAGCGTCCAGTGAAAGGGACCGACGTTCCCAACGTCGGGTCCGAGGTCACCCCGTGTCGGTCCAAGTCGGCGTGTGAGAAGATTGTTCCCCAAGGCATATTTTTAGCAACTTTCCACATTTGCCCCTTTCTAAATTGGGATTCCTTGGTCCCCAATCCAAAGAGAAGGATAAGAGAGGTGATTGGTGATCAAATCAAAGGGGGGAGTGTGAGGGGGACGAGTGGCACACACACACCAAACCCAATTTCACTCTCAAAGGCTCAAGGAAGGCTTGGAGAGCAAGGAGAAGAAGGAAGAAGGAAGAGAAGGAGAGGTCGGTGGAGAAGAGAGGAGGATTTGTGAGTTTTGTACTTTGTTTTGCTTTGATCTAGTAGAATTGAACTTGGATTTTGTAGACACTTTGAGTTTGAATGCAATTGGAGTTTGATTGGATGTTGATGATTGAGTTTTGCTTGATTTCCATTTTGATTATGCTTTTCTCTTACCATATGGAGTAGATTCCATAGTCTTGGGCTATGGGGGAATCCCCCTAGCTAGATTTGGGTAGAAAACCCCAATTCCATAGCCTTGAGTGCTTGATTTGTGAATCCTCTCTACATTGAGCTTCAATTCTCTTGTGAAAGCAAGGGATCTAGAGCTTGTGTTTGGTAAGAGTAAGCGAAAGTGGTCTCTATGCCATCTCAAGTCTCTAGCATCGAAGGTGAGTGAAAGCTCTCTTGGGTCGAGGTGTAGATTGGAAGGATTTGAGGTGAGCAACCTCGATCTCACTAGAATCAAACACTTATTGGTTGAATTGAGGTAGAATATCCAAGTCTAGTTGAGGGAGGAACCCAAAAACCCAAGACCGATCTACTATTTTGCTTAGACCGAGTTACCCAGAACGTCGGGCCCGACTTGCTTCACGTCGGTCCCGTGCAACTCAACCTCGATCCTACCTCGGACCGAAGTGACCCTGTGTCGGTCCGAGGAGATCTCTCTTGTTTTCCTTCGTTTGTCTTTATTTTCTCCTCTTTTTAGTCTTTTCGGGTACTCTCGACGCACGAACTCCCGTGTGTTCGACACCCTACCTCTTTACTATAAGTGAGGTTCGGTTTTTATAAATTTAAATTGTGAGACCCTCCGATCCCGGACCGATTAGTGGACCGATGTCTAGGCAACTCGGGCTCGACATGTCCTCCAACTCGGTCCTAGGTTGTAAAGTCGGTCCCACTTGCGAGCTACTCGGGCCTGACACACTGGGTACGTCGGTCCATGCTTGCTCACTCTTCTCGACTTGTGGTGGATCGACTCGGACCTCATCATAGTTCTCTTCTTCATGATAGCTTGGAACTTGCTCTTGGGAACTCGAGAGGGATGCCCAATAATCAAGTTGGGTGTTGACGCTCATCCTCCATGCACCAAACTCATTGAGTTGAGTGCTCAAATCATCAAATCTTCTCTCCATATTGGTGAATTGATTCTTTAAGTCTTGAGCCCATGGTGGTTCCTCATCAATTTCCTCTTACAACATATGTTCCCATGGAGGAGTTTCTTCGTAGCTCGGAGGTTGGTATGGAGGTACTTCTTGCATTTGAGTGTAAGTGGGACTCCCCAATAAGATTGAGCACCACCTCGTCCATCAAAGTGGTCTCGGTTCCCATACACCTCTCTCATGTAACACTCCTCCTCATAGGCTCTCTCCTCTATCTCTTGTTGCATTCTAATCCGGGCATCAAGTTGCTCTCGAGCTTGAGCTCTCCTTTCTCTTTCCGCTTGCTCATCTAACTCGTGGAGTTTTCTTTTTAGACTTGACATCTTCATTTGAAGGTAGAAAAACTCCCACTCATCATCACTATCATAGAACTCCATTTTTTTTTTTGATGGAATAACCTACAAAAAAGACAAAAAGAAACAAATCAAATAACACAAGAGGGTTCGGGCTAGTCCCTTAGCCAAAACAAATCAACCAAACAAGCGCACAATCGCAATAATTCCCCGGCAACGGCGCCATTCTGATGACAGGCCCGATTTGCTATACCAAACTAAGGATAGGGCCCCGGGTCAATCAACAAAAGAAATTTGTATCACGACTCCGTTGTAGTACGGTGGTCGAGGTCGATCACAGGGAATTATTTCATGCGCGTTTGAACGGTCGATTTGTCTAACACAAACACAATGGGGAGAGAAGACACGAAGCAACTCGGGACCGAGGTTGTCAATCTCGGGACCGAGGTAGCTAGGCACAAACAAAGTCGGGCTCGAGGCTAGGGGACTCGGGCTCGACACAACAATCAATACGAAAAGGAAGAAACAAGCTAGGCTAAAGGGATCTCGGGCCTTGGGTTCCTTCTCTAGCTAGATATGGATAATTCCACCTCAATTCAAGCAATAAGTGTCGATCCTCGTGAGATCGAGGTTGTTCGCCTTCGATCCCTCCAATCTACACATCGACCATGGGAGGCTTTCACCTTCCCTTCGATGCAAGGTCAAGTGATGGGCTCGAGATCGCTTTCGCTTACTCTTACCAATCACAAGGCCTTGATCCCTTGTTCTCACAAGAGAATTGAAGCTCAATGTAGAGAGGATTTATAAATCAAGCACTCAAGGCTTATGGAATTGAGGGTTCAAACCCAACCTAGATAGAGGTTTCCCCCATAGCCTAAGATCAAGCTATCAACTCACTAATCATGGATTTAAAACTAGCAATCATAAAAGACCAAAGGCAAATCATGATTCATGCAAGTCAAATCCACAATAAAAAACACAAACTCAAAATCAAAGCCAAAGCAAACTCGAATTAAACTAAGAAAGGGGAATTCTTACAATCTCTACTCCGCTCCAAGACTAAGGGTTTCTTTCCTCTCCAAGGAAAGGAATTCACCCAAATCCTCCTCTAGATCTTGGGTTCTTTCCCTCCCTTGGAGAAGAGTCCACCCCCTTCTTCCTTCTACCCTCTCAAACGTCCCTCTCTACTCTCTCTCCAAAGTGTATGTGTTTCTAGATTCTTCCTCAAATGAGAGATTACAAGGCTTTAAATAGAGATTTTTCCCCCTACTACAAAGACTAGATTACCCCTCTAAACTCCTTGGGCTCCAAGGCAAGTCCTTGACCTCTAAGGCTTCTAGAACTCCTTGCTCTCCATGGCTTCTAGACTCCTTGACCTCCAAGGAAGCAAATATAATTATGGGAATTAACAAGAAAATCCCAAAAAGAAAGGAATCCGGAGCCACGACCGACATGGATCGACACGGAGGAACCTCGGGCCCGACTTGCTTCAACCTCGGTCCAAGAGTATACGTTTCTGAGACCTCGGGCCCGACTTGCCACACCTCGGGCCACCACCTCGGGCCACCATGGTACCTCAGGCCCGACGTGCTGGGTACCTCGGTCCTAAGGCAAATTCCAGCTTGTTTTGCTCCGTTCTCTCTCGTTTTAGCTCCGATTGACTCGATTCTTTCGCCATTCTCTTCGTCTTCACTTAAGGCTTCTTTATATGCATTATTAGCTCCATTTTGGCTCCTTTTCCATCCTTGAATTTCTCCATGATTCCATGCTCCAATCTCCATGATTTTTGCTCCGAAATGCCTAAAAAACACACAAAACGCGCATAGTCTCCGAATCTTATAGAAAATCGGAATCTAAGCTAAAAAGGGACAAAACACACAAGAAAAGAAGGAAAAAGGACTAAATCTACCAAGGAAAACACACTTAAAACACTACCAAAATGAGAGACATCAGCGATCATGTTTTTGGTAAAGGGACACTCAAAGAATAGATGTTTAAGATTTTCATTTTGTAGCTCACAGAGAGAACAAAGATTTGGAACAGAGTTATGGAATCTATTAATCCGGTCTGTGGTGGGAAGACAATCCGAAGTTGCCTTCCAAAGAAAATTCTTAATTTTGGGAGGTAGATTTGTTTTCCAAATCCAAGAACAACCGTCATTATGAGCTATTGTGTTGTTGTTTATTATTGAAGTTGACGATTGAACAGAAAACTCCCCGTCAGAGGACGGAAGCCAAATTAGTCGGTCGGGCTGATTTGTAATCGGTATTCTAATTGTGGAAATGATATCAACAATCTGTAGTGGTAGCAATTGCATTTCTGCCTTTCTTTGAGTGGGGGAAGAGAAGCTATTTGTGTAGATGGAAGGAACGCAGAATAACGAATACTGGCGCCTGCTATAAGGGGGGGGGGGACTGTTGCAGACTTGGAGTACTCTCAATAATGGGCATGGCAACGGGTTGGATCGGGTATGGATTGACTAGATCCGTGATCCGACCCGACTTTGAAAACCGTCAATCCGACCCAATTTATAAACGTTGAGTGTTACCTAAATCGAACCACCTAAAAAGCATTAATTTTTGGGTCGGATCAGGTAATTTTACGGGTACTATCGAGTATCGATCCTATTATATCCAATTTAAATACTTGTTGAAATTCATATTATGAAATCATTAAATTCTACCATGCTTAATTTTTTATCCAAAACATATCAACCTACTCAAATCTATATAACTTGTAAAAATTTAGTCAAAACAAAAAACAAATAATACTTCTACCTCTTTAAATAGAATACATTACTATATTATTTACATTAAAATTATAACCAAATTTAAAAATCAAAATATAAGATGCTAAGAGGGTTTGAAAATTTGTTACCCAAATATTTAAATTTAAACTATAAAATTACGCTGAATAAATAATACAAATCCATATTATTAGTATTGTATTCATTTTTAATACTTCACCTAAGATTGAGATAAACTCCTTCTCCTTCAAAAAGGAAATCCTATAGTTCAAGAAAAACATTAGCATATAGTTAAATAAAATTGATAAAGTGATGAATTGATATACAAAACTATATAGCTAGTTAATTAAATTGCATCTTGACTAGCACTATTGACTTGCTCTTCTTTGTTAGTATTAGTATCACAAACTTCAGACTTTTCGAGTGGTAATCCTTGTAAAAAAAAAAAACAAACAAACATTAGTACATAACACAAAAGAATAATAGAATATTTAATCATAAGTATTATATCGGTTGGACTAGATGACGATCGAATATTAGGGGACACACTATTTGTATTATAAGTAAAATTTAGAATAATATATATGTTAAAATATAGCGGGTAGGCGGTTCGGGTAGTCGGGTCGGGTTAATGGGTCGGGTTGGTGGGTCCGATCGTGTCGGGCATATGACTACTCGAACCGAGTCCGGTCCGTAACCCGAAAACCCATAACCCATTTCAACCCGTGTTTTTTCGGGTTTTTGTTCGTTTTGTCAGATACCCAGTTCAACTCCCTTTCCATTTTGCTTTTTCCTTTTTGAAATTCTTTTATATGCAGATGATTCTGTCTTGTTTAAGTTGAACTCTTGGTTTATGTCTGAGTGCCAAATAAATCCGGTTCAGTGTCTAGATCCCAATAAGGAATCCTAACTAAGTTGGTATAAAAAGCTAGCGTTATATTCAGGTCCGTCATCAATAAAATATAGTTTCTTCTCAATCTCAACGCTCTTAGTTTTATTCACTATAAATCAAGGTTTAGGACGGCTCATCAGTTGGTGTTCTAATCTCTTGCCGACCCTTTGCTCCTCCCCAATCGAATTTTTTGAACTCCAACGTTCCTAACTCAGTTGGTGATCTGAATATGTTGTTGATATCTCCATGACCTAGGACACATTGACAGTGATCTCGATACTTTTTGAGAGAGCTTTCACCAGTTCACCCCAGTCCCTATCTCCGAGAATTTAATTTGTTAGCCAATTTGAGCCCACAAATGCAACTCCATGTGCGCCAATTTTTACCCTCCATAATCCACCAAGTTGTGAAGCTTATTAAACTCAAAGAAGCCTCCTCAAAATACCCTTATACCTCCACTACGTTAGCCTTTAATCCCTCCACAAAAAGCCCCACCTCCACTACCGCCCCCAACCAACCAACACCTTTATCCATCTTGCCTCCAAACAAACCGACTATCTTCATGCAAAACACTGAAAAACAGGGGAAGTTGTACATCTTTTTCGAAACGCAAAAAAGACAAGCCAAAGGCCTTTGTATGTACTTGATGAGTTGTTTAAACTAGGGCACCAAGTCCATTTTATGGAAGGTGACTATGACTGTGAGGGTGATAAAGAAGGGGAAAACCTGTCGAGGAAGGGGGAAATGCAAGGTGGCAAGATATTACAATGGTCATTCGTTGCATATAGTCATTGATTATGGTTGTACACATAACCTTTTGGACTTGGAGATAGGAAAACGTCTAGGTTGTAAGGTAGAGGAGATAAAGTCCTTTTTAGTTTCTATGGCTAATGGTAGTCAACTCAACACCAACTGTGTTTGTCAAGGCTTCACTTGGAGGATTCAAAAATCTTCTCCTCGGATGTGGTAGATCTCCCATTAGATCATCGTGACCATGTTTTGGGAATCCAATGGCTCGCTACCTTGGGGCAAATATTTATGGGACTTCTCCAAGCAGATAGTGGACTTTACAGTGGATGGATATAGGCATGTTGTCTGCGAAATGATAAATTATGATTACAAGACTATGGTCATCTCCTCCATGAATAGGATTCGTGCTCGTGGCCCATAGCACTACCCTAGATCAAACAACAAATGCCCCACCCGAGTTGGATGTTTTGCTTGGGGAATGCAAAACCTTAGGCTCTACACCTAAGGTTTGATGACAAAATAACTCTCAACAAACGATCCTACCGATATAATGCTTTGTAAAAAGATGTTATTGAGACGCTTATCTTTGAGATGCTAGCTAATGGAGGAGTGTCAGACTAGAGTCTCAGACCTTATGCTTCCCCTATGGTCCCTGTCAAGAAGAAAGATATGAGTCAAAGCCTTTACATCGACTATAGGGACTCAAATATCCATACTATTAATCACAAATACCCTATCTTCTATTGGAAGACCTGTTGAACGAATTAGGGGACCCAACTCTTTTCTCTAAGTTGGACTTGAGAGTTGGCTTTCTACAAATTCGGATAGACTTTAGGGATGTCTACAAAATGGATTTTAAAACTCATTCTAGGCACTATGAATTTCTTTTTATGCCATTTGGGCGTACAAATGCCTCATCTAGCTACCTTCTATAGCCTCAAGAATTGGTTTGAGACTCGTTAAGGAAGTTCAACCTAGTGTTTTTTTATGATATCTTTTTCTTCTATAAAATTGGTTTGATCATCTAGTTCACATTCAAGCATTATTTAGCCTTTTATACACATTTCTTTCTCAAAGCTTCCAAGTACACCTTTGGGCGTACAAATGTCTCATTTTAAAAACTCATTCTAGGCACTATGAATTTCTTTTTATGCCCTTTGGGCGTACAAATGCCTCATTTTGAGACTCGTTAAGGAAGTTTAGCCTAGTGTTTTTTATGATATCTTTTTCTTCTATAAAATTGGTTTGATCATCTAGTTCATATTCAGGCAGTATTTAGCCTTTTATACACATTTCTTTCTCAAAGCTTCCAAGTACACCTTTGGTGCCACTAAGATTGAATATTTTGGTCACTTCATATCAATAGAAGGGGTTAGCACCGACCCATCCAAAATCTAAGCAATTGTAGTCTGGCTTCTCCCCAACATTGTCAAAAAAATTTAGGGATCTTTGGGGTTGGAAAGTTGATTACAAAAGGTTCGTGAGGGGTTACACCCTAATTTCAAAGTCGTTGACTGTATTGCTAAAAAAGGGAGGATTTTTCTAGACACCAGAAGCTATTAAATCCTTCAGTAAGCTCAAATCTGCTTTGTCACCCACCCTTGTGTTAGCCTTACCAGACTTTGGGGAAATGTTTGTGGTGGAGACTGATGTTTTAGGCAGAGGAATTGGCATTGCATTGATGCAGCAATACCACCCCATTTGATTCATTAATGAAGCTTTGAGCCCTCGACATCAGCTGTTCTATGTCTATGAATGAGTACTCCTTACAACTGTCTACGTAGTCCAAACATGGAGCTCTTATTTGACTTAAATGCACTTTGTTTTACACACAAATCAAAAGAGCATTAAATTCATTCTTTACCAAACTATGATAACACTGACCCAACACATGTGTATAGCTAACTTGATGGGATTCGATTACAAAAAGGCTTAGAGAATCATGTTGTTGAGGTTTTATCAAGTATTTCACATGCTAAACTATTACAAATACATTTTTCCCTCAACTCAAATGAATTATACGTCATGATTCAAAAGACTTACGTTGAAGTCTAAACCCTTTAGAGGATAATATGTGATCTCCAAGTTGACCCGACATCTCACCTTAAGCTTAGCTTAACTAACAATGAACTTAGGAGAAGTGTCAAGCTTATTATGGGAGATGATCCACTTCTGAAACCAAAATACTCAACTGGCTGCATGACTCACCAATAGACCGACATTTGGGCTGAAATTCAACCAAAGAGAGTGAAGATTATCTTCTATTGGAAGGGCCTATATAAAAATGTGAAGCACTATATGAGGAATTGTGTCATCTATCAATGTCATAAGCATGATCATGTTGCATCCCCGAGTGTCCTCAATGCTTGCCAATCACTAAAGCGATTTGGGAAGATGTGAACCTTAATTTCATTGAGGGCTTGCCAAAATCCACCAAAAGGTTCATTGCGATTCTCGTTGATGTGAATAGATTAAGAAAATATGCACACTTTTTGCATCTGAAACATCCATTCACTACTTTGGATGTAGCATAACTCTACTTAGACAACGTATCCAAACTCAATGGCTTCCCTAAATCGGTTGCTAGCGACAAAGACCCAATCTATCTCAATGAAGTGGGGCAAGACCTCTTCAAACTTCAAGGAGTACAGCTAGACTTTTCAATAACCTACCACCCCCTAAGTGATGGGAAAACCAAAGGCACAAATAGAATCCTTGAGATATGCCTCCACTATATGTGTTTAGAAGCACCTACTACTTGGAGCCTATGGCTACTCTTAGCCGAATGGTACAATAATACTATCTTATTTTATGATTCATCATTCTTGATGAGCAGATGTGGCCTCCTCAATTGGAAGAAATTAAAGAAGTGAAGTTCCCTTATCTTATCCAAAACAAAGTTGTTATAACATGTGTTATATATATTCTTATATGCCGAAGTCCTGAAACCACGAAGACTATTTAACAAAAATATTTTGTTACATCTTCTATGAATTAATGTAAACCTCAATTGAATAAATTGATAAATCCTAAGTTTTTAAATAACTAATCCCTCCTTTTCACGATGTTAGAGATGTTTAACTATAAGTCTCTCTTTACGATATAAGCTCTTATATCAATTACTCAATGTTAAACTTTCTTAACAGAAATCGTTTATTTATCTATTGAATATTTATTTACTCAAGACTCTTGTGACTATGAATCATGTGCCACATCATAGTCGAAACAACCATGGCACCGAGATAGAGCACGCCAAAGACGAGAGCGCTAGGTGTGCCCAAACGAGGCTCGACACTGCCAAGCAAGCGGCCTTCCCCAAGGCATCTTCATTTGTTTGAGCCGCAGCCACGAAGGCGACTTGAGAGGTGATTTAGAGATAGATGATGATGGGAGTGCCGGTCAAAATTCCATCAAGATAGTGAGTGCCACTCACTCATTGGTGCCGCCGACGCCCGTGGCCCAATCAAACAAGCTAGCGGGGGTTTGCCTTATTTAGGCCGAATCAGAAGGGCCCGGGCTCGTGCCTTGCAAGAGGAGCTCCAAGCTAGCCTTGTTGCCCTATGATTGCCAAGCAATTATGAGGGAGGTGTGGTGTGCTCGTTGATGGTCACTAGGCATGCCTCACTTGGGCCAATCGCCAAGCATTGCGCCGAGCTTGTGTGGGCCATAATGTGCCACTGGTGTCCCACGTCCAAGGTGCTTTTATTGCCAAGTTTCTAAGGGTCTTCTAGCCTCGTTTTTGATATTAAAGCTGGATGGTCAAGAGTCTTGGAAGATGACCCATTTTTTTTCTATAAAAGGGGAACCCCTCTCCTTTCGAGAACACACTTGATTTTGCTTTGTACTCTATTTTATCATGTTTTTGTCTATGGTTTCGGTATCTAGCTTTTAAATAAAGTTGTTTTGTTAATCTTGTTTTCAATCCCTGATTCATGAGTGATATCGAATCACATTTGAGATCCAAGAAGAAGGTGAGTCAAATCCTTGTCCTTGAATCTCTTAGTTTGAGTTTCGAGTATGGTGTGTCATATCCAACCCCTAAACTCATCCATAACTAAACTATTTTCAGTCTCCACCCTCCACACCTGATTCTTCAACCCTTCCGACGTCCACCAAAATCAAACACGTACATTGAGAAGCCCCTTTGAACAATCAATTCCACGACGTAAGGAGAGCGATGAGGTGATCTTGCACCAACTTCACCAAATTTTATATGCTTAAATACATTCTCCATTCTATTTAAGCTTGTATTAAAATATGTGAAAATGAAAAAACATAGTACCATATTGCTAAATGGATGTAGTATAATTTAGCCAAATAATTTTCACTTTAGTCATATGATGGTGATGTTGATTATTGGATGTCAGTATGTCACTAATCAATGGGGACATATTGCATCTAGTAGTTTAGTATACTTGTCACTGGTTGACACCACATGCATTTAACTAAGATAAATTCTTGTGATAATAATGGTATTGATCCCTGACATCCGACTAACTAGATTATTTTTGTGTACCATTTGCCTTTAAGCAATTCATTATGAAAGAGATTTAATTCTCCATACCCAGTGACACCATTACAAACTTGCTTGGCCAAACAACTAGAGGGAATAAAAGAAGCTGATGTCATACTCCACAATGCAGTATGTGGGGAAAAGAGTGGTGCTTAGTGCGTTAGTTCAACGGTTTAGCCTCAAGGGTATATCATGAGGTCTTAACTTCGCGCTTTTAGGACGACGATTTACCCTCTTCTCTTTGTACTATTCTTTTTTCTTGTAAATGTTCTAGACGAGTTCAAGTAATACGTGTGATGACCCTAATCTTTATCATATCAATAAAATGTGGGGAAAATAGTGAATATAGACTAATACTTATATATTAAATTATAGCATCGTTAGTGGAACCTACACCTATCCACCTTCCACAAATTTATGATTAGATTTATTTAAGTATTTGATTATGATATTTGTAAAATGAAATGATTAATTAATCATCCAAAAAGTACTTGTGAGTGGCCAAAACACGTATACTTAAATTTGATCGAACTTTAGTTTTCACTTTAAAAAGAGAATGTAAGGGATGCGTAACAACTAGCTAACAAGTGTCGTCTAGTATTAGTGGCTTCGTACTCAAACGATGCTTAATTATAACATATTAAATCATAACAAAAGTTAGAAATGTGGATAGATACCTTCACAGAATTCTGCGCTTTTGGGAAAAATGAAGTTTAGCCTATAAGGCTTCAACAAGTTGGGGTATTCAACAATTTGGCAAATTCTAACTTCTTGCACATGTAGCAAACTTGGTGGATGATTATTTTTCTTTTTATTTAATTATTGAGAAGTAGGTTCTAATAAAACAATTATTATAGTGATACACAATGAATAAAGACAAAGCATTAGATCTAAACTTGTCAAAAACTTGTCAAAAACTAACAAACCCTACCTGAAATTTTTGGGTTTCAACCAAGAATTTTAAACCCGAGACTTAGTTTCAACCCGACTCGATTGAATCCGAAACCGTTGGGTTGAAAGCCGAACTCGTTTGGTTTGAACCGATTTATTGTATTTTAATAATTTTTTTAAATCATATTATATTATAGAATATATGAAAATTCTTTTGAAAATTAAATTAAATTATATTATTAAAATATAAAAAAAGAATAATTTTACTGTTAAACTTTATTATTTAAATAATATTTTATTTAAATAATGTTTAAATTTTTGATACTCCAGACCCGTTGGGTTGACCCGACCCGACCCAATAGACCCTTGACCCGTTATCAACCAGAACCCGTTTCAACCCCAACCCGAGATGACCCGACCTGAATCTGACTGGGTCGACCCGATTCACAGGTCGAATTGGATCTAAACAAATAAATGGACCAAACTTAATTTTTAAATTATAGGAAAGAGAAAAAAATCTACAAAATCCATAATCATAGAAGCCGAAATAATGATTATACATATGTAGGATTATAATACATTATATGCATGTTTATAATATACTACATTATATACATATTTGTAATATACCTATACGTGCTATTTTATTGATTACATTCACGATTTTCGAAAATACCATTGATAACCTTCAAAATTAAAAATAAAATAAAAATCCATGTATATCAAATATTATACGCATGCATGCACTAATCATGCGTGTATTTGATTTTTTGGCTTTCTACTATTATCAGATTGTTTAGATTTTCTTCTTCAAAAATTTGAAGATTACATAGGGGTCATTTATTATTTATAGATCTAATGCTCTATATGTATCCATACTGCATAAATATACGATAGTGTATCAATATAACCTAAATCTATTTACTTATTACATAAAAATTATCATTAGACTTATAACACTAATCATTAGATGTGTCAAACTAATCAATTTCGTTGGGTCTAGATGCAATCACTTTGAATTGGCTTAAGCATGAGTTTGGGTCATTAAAATTTATTGAGCAATTAACCCTAAACAATTATGTCTCAGTTGATTGATATTACACTTAGGTCCGAATATAAGTCCACTGGGGTCCATCCCAAACTCAATTTGAAAAATGAGAAGTAGTCCACTGCCTATATACTAGGCATATTTTGTATCCGACTTTAGAAGTGGGATAGTTTTTGTGATTTTGTTTTCCAAAACACCCCCTCAAGTGCAATTGAGGCCCGATTAAACTTGAAAAAATTGACCGAACCGACTACCGAATCAGGGTTATCAAAAGTGTTTTAATTCTTATTATAAGAAGGAGAGACTATGAAAAAGAAAGTAGGCAAACCCTAACTAGTTAGATTTGCAAGATGATAAGAATCAAACAAAGAATTCAATTGTAAGTCATATACTTAAGATCAAGAGCAAAGGACATCACAATAAGGAGATAGTAATAAGAAAGATAACATGCAAGGCCAAAAGCAAGAGATAAGGGCTATCAATGTGCATGTAAATATGCGAATTACTAAGATGCAAAATGCACGCTCTAGAGAAACAAGAGATGCATGCAAGTTCCGGTTTCGAGCACAATAAAGCAACACAAGGGTGAAAATAGATGCTTCAACCAGACAGGGTAATCCGAATTTAGCATGCAATTTTTCAATAAGCCAAATTACTAGGATGGCCAAAGAAACTTGATCAATAAGCAAGCAACGATCCAAGTAATGATCGAAAGTATTCAGAAAAAAGTATGCTATTGATGAAATATTCAGAAAAAAGTTACCAATGAAACTATCTAGAAGCAAAATCAAAAGAAAGGGCAATAGGCTAATTTATGTGGAACAAAAAAGGGACAACAAAAGCATGACTATCAAGCAATTAAAATTAACCATATATGAAACCTACAACAACATAGAAAGTAGGTAATGAGCATGCAAACTTGGAGAATAATTAATGAGCTTTTTACAAAAAACCACCCGTTAAATACCCCATATTACTAATAACCACCCGTTATTCGCAAATTTATTTTAAACCACCCACTAAATCAAAATCGTTAACAAATAGCCACCCAAACACTGTTCCGTAAAAAAAATCCCGTTAAGTCGTATGCTTTTACCGTTTTGCCCTCAACTCAACTATTCATCCGTCTTCTTCCCTCGACACAATGGACTCTCCGGCCAACAATACTATTCACATCTATGAAAATCCACACAGTTTCTTTCTCAGAATCAAACTATACATCAAGCTCAACAAGAATGATCATCTCACAATCAAATGCTTTTCTTCCTCAATTACACCATCTTGTTTACTGAATCTCTAAAAGCACAGTACTATTCACATTGACAGCTAGTGAAAGAAATCCAAGAGTCGGTTACCAAGATTCATTCAACCCTGCGACATGATCAGAACAGAGAGGCGACCATGATACAAGCCAGTGAATGCAACAGTCGCTCAGATCTCATGCTCTTACGGCCCTTTGCAACCGAGCGTTCACCAGATTGGACAGGACACTCCAAATTATGGCTACAAACGGGGCTAATCCTAGGATTCTCGAACCTCGGGCTCAGATTGGGGCTCAATCGCTCGCTTTCCATGTGAGGGCTTAGATCGGGGCTAATCGACGGCACCGACTCAAAGCTAGGGTTTGGATCTGAGTTAGGCGGAGAAATTTGGGGGCTAGGGTTTCGAAGGTCGAAATCGAGGTCAAAGAAGTCGGCCGTAGTGAAGACGGTGAGGGATCCGTCGTTGTAGATCGGCGATCCGTCGACTCGGAAGAAGTCGATGGAGACGCCGTCGTCGGAAGGGCGAGTGGTGACGGTGAGCGAGCGGGAGGGGGAAAGGGAGGAATCGGAGCTCGTCCAAGGAGTAGGCGATAGGGGAGAAATGGATCTGGACGAGAGCGAGGAAAGGCTGGCCGGTGTCGGAGAAGGCGTCGTCGGAGGGGGAGAAGATGGTGGCGACGGAGGCGTTGGAGAGGAGCTCGGGGTAGAGGAGCTGGAGAGTGAGGGACATGGATGTGTAGCCGGAGTCGGAGAGGATTTCGGCGGCCTTCTGGACGGTTGATTCTTCGATGGAGGACGCGAGCGAGCAGAGGCAGAGGAGCGCGACGGAGAGGAGGAAGAAAGTTCTGGAAGACGCCATGGATGGGGTGTTGAAGCTTTTTCTAAGTGGGGTTTGTGTATGACTCTGAATGGAGCGGATCCGAAGTTATAATGCTTGACAAATTGAATAAAATAAACAGTTGAATAATATTGTCAAAGAGTCTCCCGGCGGCAGAGGCTCAACGGGATCGGACGAGACGGAGAAAGAGAAAGAAGATGAACAGTCGAAGGGCAAAATTGTCAAAGTACATGAGTTAACGGATTTTTTTGACGGAACAGTGTTTGGGTGGCTATTTGTTAACGATTTTGATTTAGTGGGTGGTTTAAAATAAATTTGTAAATAACGGGTGGTTATTAGTAATATGGGGTATTTAACGGGTGGTTTTTTGTAAAAAGCTCATAATTAATTCAAGTCAATCTAACAATAAAAATCAAAAGCAAATCGAAAAGGAAAACACAATCTAACAAAATCTTTACTAAGATGAAAGAGAAAGTCAACAACCTAATGGCCAAGTAACAAGCATCCACACGAAAGAGGGGAGAGAAGTCTCTCGTGTGGATCAGGAAGACCTAAGGTAATGTCTGTAGAAATTATAGTGGAGGATGTAGTGCCGGCAGTGGGTAGGTGGTGGCGTCACCGTGAGGGTGGCGCACCAAAGCGTGGGTTTTTGAAGCCTTGTTATGAGGAGGCAAAAAGTTGTTAACTTTCACAAAATCAATGGTATCAAGTGATTATGCAACTAAATTTGAAAGTAAGAACTTGACTAAACGAGGGAATCTGAGTACCACTTGATATGTGATTGCCTAGCAATGCTTAAATGCCACCAATTTCTTGTAGAACAACCCACAAGTCTCGATCATGCCAAGTCCATCTTATTCTAAACTCTCAAGCATAAGAGGGAGAGAAGAGTTAACAATGGCTTGTCCTTAGATTGGCTAGGCCAACAAGGGTTGAAACTAATACAAACGAACAAAGAGAGAAGAGTCTCTCTCGGCTCACACCTATGAACCACACAAATAAACCACGTTAAATTCAATTCGATATTATCAAACTAATTATGAAAGTAAACTTGAAAATAAACATGTATTGATGAGAGGTAGAAGAGAGAGTTGTATGTTGCTCGAAGGTGGTGAGAGATTTGGTGGAGTATGCTTGCAAAAAAAGAACACGAAAACTTTGGACTTTAAATCCGAGGAATAAAATTATCTCAAGTCTATTCCAAGGTTTAACTTTGAATTCTATTGAATGAAATTGAAAGGTATATAAAGACAAAAGTTAGGCCAATAATTCTATCTTTTCTAACAAGCTTATCCTAGAAAAGAGATATAATTATAGTTTAAGATAAGAATACTAGCTATAAATAGAAATCTAGCAAAGGGTGCCTTATCTTCTAAGTAGGTGTGTCCACCCCCCTCCTTGAATGGGCTTGGCAAGTGGTATGGAAGAAAGTTTGGCCTTTGTTCTATTTTAGGCCCAAACAATATCGACTCAAAATAGAAACCTATTATGACAAGTGCCAAAACAAAACATTTCTAAAAGTACCAAGTTTCTAAAGATAGTAAGTCTGATAAGCTTGTTCAAACTCAGCCTTGAGCATGAGTAATTGATGTCGTCCGCCTTAGCTCACTAGGTTCGCTCGTCATATATGGCCGGAATCCGGGCTAGAAGAGCTGTTATGGCTTTCCTCAATTTCTTAGCTTTATCTCTTATGATTGGTCCATTGAAAGGAACATGAGCTAAGTCCTCGATCTATTTTGAAGTCAGGGGTGCATAAGATGCATCAAACAATAATGACCGTAGACAGGGACGCACGTAGAGATTATTTTAAGTGGGGGCACCATGTATTTAATATAAGAGATTTTTACCTCAAAAAATATTACTAACACTGATTAAAAATATAAAAAACTACTTAAGCATTATATAGATAAATATCAATAAAAACGTTCACTACAAAAAATTTATATAACGAAATAGTTAGCTACTAGAAAGATTGCTATTAGTCAAATTATCATGTCCCTTTTGACTTTTCAACCACTAAAGGGTTAAATCACGCCTACGAGTTTTCATATTCCGAAAATGTTGGATGATATCTTCGTTGTCAATCTCTGAAAACCTCTATCTCGATATAGCATAATAGACAATCATTCAGAAATTCATCTCCCATCTTGTTATGCAAATCTGTCTTGACAAAACTCATTGCAGAAAAGGCTCTTTCCACTGTAGCAGTAGCAAAAGGTAACACTAAAGCCAACTCAATGAGGTGATATACCAACTCAAAGGCATTTTGAATACCAACCTCAATCATCTTTTGAGCAAGATCTCTTTACACTTGTGCAAACTTTTCATTATCTCTCACCTCATAAATCCACAACTCCAATTGTCCTTTAAGCTCCATTCGATCACCTATTGAAAAATCTTACGGGTAGAATTCTGCAAGTCGAAGTAGCTTTGACACATCAAAGTTAATTAGAGAGAATTTTTTGGATCAAGACATGATATACATTTGAGTAATTATGTGCTTGACTCGCTAAAACAATGCTCCATCTCTTGGTCAATTTGATCAAGAACCTCAAAAACACATCACAAAATTGATTTATTAACAAAGGAAAATTATAAATAGTTAATAGAGAAATAAGAAGATACTTGACTAAATATCAACTTTAAAGTGATGGTTATATGTTATCGCATATCCAGCACGTCTGTTGGGACGCTATCAAGAACGCTTGCGTACTTGTTAGTGTACCACACAACCGTCCCTTAGTTTTGATATGACAAACTCACTTTGATTCTAATAAAGTTGTCCAAGTGTTCAGGAATGCCAGTGACCAAAACGACAACAAGTGTGTATGGGCATCCCACAAGCTTAGGGACGCTAGCTAACAGGAAGTAAGGACCAGCTAGAGACTACTTGAGCAAGGATGGAGTCCCAAGCAAGTAGGAACGCAAGAAAGGAGTCCTTACTCACTAGCCGACAAGATGACATCACTCGACAATGTTTGATCATCCAAGGACAGGTGGAGACCGATCCTGTTGCAGAGTTCATCAACACGTGGCGGCCGATCCTGTAGCGGAGTTCATCATACACAGCTGGATACAGGAAGCTTCCTCATCACCGCCCTACTACGTGGAGGAAGATCCTGTAGCCACGTCCATGAAGGGCATGATCGTCCCAAAGAAAAGACGCCCTTCCCCAAGTCCTATAAATAGCCCCAAGGCATTTATTGTGACGTTAATGCTTTCAGGAATATTCAGAGAGAATCAGAGGAAAGCGACTCACTCAAGAACACGAAGAACTAACTCAAGAACTCAAGAACAGTGCTAGAACTTGTGTTAGATCGAGTGAGACTTGTACTCAAATCACAAAAACAGTTTGTAACAGAAAAACCCAAAAAGAGAGAGAGAATTCTGCGAAGTACTGCAGAACGTAGGAATAGAGTCCTTTAGTAGATTGAACTAGCTTAAGTTGTAGGCTTAAAGGAGTTCTTTACAAGTGAACTTAGGGAAAAGCTAAGTGTCAGAGAACTGTAAAGGCTCGCCAGTACAACTGTAAGAACGTTCAATAGAAAGGAAAGAACTATTCAAAAATCCTCCAAGGAGGTAGAGGTTTACACTCAAGGACTACTTGGTCTTGAGTGGTTCCTCTATAATTCACTGCGTTCATCTTTTATCTGTTTAGTACTTAATTTCCGCTGCATTACTCAAGGACGCCCTTACTCCTCGTAGGGACGCCTAACCTAAGGACGTCTTTACCAAAGTAAAGGACGTCCCTCAGTACTAACGATCCAACAATTGGTATCAGAGCAGGCGCTCTAGATTCTTACTGAGTTGCAGGTAAAGATGGACATGGAACCCATTGGAATCTCTTTTGTGAAGCCTCCGCTCCTGACGGACGGCAACTTCAACCGCTGGAAGACAAGGTTTGAGAATTTCTGCATAAGTCAAAATTATCAATGCTGGAAGGTCATTATGAAGGGAGATCTCAAGGTTCCCGCTGACAAAGCTGATAAAGAGGACGAGTGGGGTCCTGACGAGTTTAAGCTGATGGAAACCAACGCAAAAGCTATTTGGTTCCTTCAAGCGTCCTTATGCGAAAGGGACGCCACTCGAGTTAGCAACTTGCCAACAGCGAAACAACAGTGGGAAGCTCTTGAGAAGTTCCATGTGGGAACCGCTGAAATGAAGGAGGACGTCCAGCTGAAAATCAAGAAGGAGTTCTATGCTTTCAGCATGCTGCCAAACGAAACGGTGAACGACTACTCATATCGTTTTGAAGCCCTTGTCACCAAGATGAGGAACTTGGGCATCCCAGAAACAGAAATATCCATGAGGAATAGAGTTCAAGTGGTCATTGATGGTTTGACCGGAGTCTGGAACTTTGATTGGACAACGTTCAAAGAGAATACAGCCAACAAAACTCTAGATATGGAAGAAATCTATGGGAAGCTCAGGCAGTACGAAGAAAGAAGGATCTCTGACATGGCTAAACTTGGACAGAATCCTCAAACTGATCTTGCTTTAGCGTCCACAACACCAGAGTACGCTGAATACCTTCGTCGTCAACAAGAAATCTCCTTAATGGTGGAAGCCAATAAGAATGAGAATCGCGAAAGGATGCGTGTTCAAGCTTTAAAAGAGAAAGAAAGCAAGACTAAGGAACAACTTGAAGAAGAGGAAGGACTTGTTCTCTTCAACAAAGTTCTGCGTTCTTTTGGCAAAAGAAACAAACAATTCAACAAACATAAGATGCCTTACAAGAAGGAGAGTCCCAAGTATACTGAGGCGGAGATGAAAGAACTTACTTGTTATAAATGTAACAAGAAAGGACACTTTGCCAAAAGGTGTACAACGGGAATGTCTGCAAAAGAAATGAAGACAAAAGCACTCATCGGAGCGCTCGCATCTGCATGGGATAATGGTAGTTCTTCCGATGATGATGATGATGAAGAACCTGATGAGCAAGTAGCGTACATGGCCATGGAGGACGCCACAGTTGTTGAGGAGGACACTTCGAAATCTGAAAATGAGGTAACCCGTGAGTCTATGATGAGTTCCTTAGAAAATTGTTCTAAATCCAAGCTCATTAAACTTATCGGAAGAATCATGGAAGAAAGTGTTATCATGCAATATAGAATGGATGAACTTGAACTTGAAAATGAAAATATTGTGGTTGAATGTGAAAATAGTAGTTCTATGACCATTCAACTAGAGTCCTCATGTGAAGAAACTAAGTCCCTAAAAACTGAAATCATGTGTCTCAAACTTGAGAACGCTAAGCTTAGGGAAGAAGTGAAAGTGATGGGTAAGAGTCCTATAGTTGAAGAAGTGAGACCAATGGTCTTTGTCCCAGCTAAGAGAGGTCTAGGTTATGAATCTGACACTAAGAACTCTCTTCCTAGTGACTTTGAGGCAAGTAAAACTTCAGAACTTGAACTTGAAAGGGAGAAAACCAAAAATCTTCTTGAAAGAATTAGAGTTCTAGAGAGTGGAGAAGTAGGAAAGGAAGACTACTACACTAACTCCACCAGTCATAAAATTTACAAGAAGATTGCTAAAGGGGACGGTTCAAAAGTTTGTAATCCTCAAAAGATGAAAGAAAACAAGATCCAGCGTCCCAATAAGAAGTACTATCTCGGTACTTACTATAGGACGTGCTGGTACTGTGGACAAGGAGATCATTTCAAATATGATTGTTTAAAACTAAAGGAAGATGTTAAAAATGGAAAAGCTGCTAGGACTAACAATGAAAATACTGAGTCCGTTCCTAAGGCTAATCCTAGGCGTTCTAGACGCTCTAGGAACTCTTTCCGCAAGCATGCTATCTCAAATGATGTGAATATTAATGACTACATGCCAGAACCAGAGTTCTATTTCTGTAACGAACCAGGTAAGGAACAGCTTGCCTGGGTCGCCAAACACTAACTTTGTTATGGCAGGTGGAAGTGAGGGGACGCCCATGGATCATTGACAATGGCGCCTCAAATCATATGACAGGAAGCCAGATCCATCTCACTTCTATCCAAAGTAGTGCCACGGGAGGAACTGTCTCGTTTGGCAACAAGGGCAAAGGAAAGATCAAAGGAACGGGAACTGCTATTCTCAACCCGTCCATCAAAGCAACAAATGTCAGTCTTGTTGAAGGACTTGGCTTCAATCTTCTTAGCGTCTCCCAGATGTGTGATCAAGGTGAAAATCTAGTCACATTTGACTCAAAGGAGTGCCTAGTCATCAACAAGAAATCAAACAAAGTCGTTCTCAAAGGAGTACGCCAGAACAATGTCTATATCTTTAACCAGGAGTTCAAGCCTAAATCAGAGTTGTGTCTATCTGCTTCAAAGGAGGACGCTGATCTCTGGCATCGCCGACTTGGCCATGCTGGACCAAGCACAATTCTCAAGCTACACCAGCGAAATCTTGTGAAAGGACTTCCTCGAATTGATCTTGAGAAAGTTGAACAGTGTGAAGCCTGTATCAAAGGGAAGCAAACAAGAACGGCCTTCAAATCCAAGAACGAAGTAAGCACAAAGAAGCCTTTGGAACTGCTCCATATGGATCTTTGCGGACCAATGAAGACGTTGAGCTACGGTGGAAAGAGGTACATTTACGTTCTTGTAGATGATTTTTCTCGATTCACTTGGGTTCTTTTCTTGGTGTCAAAAGCAGATTGTTTCAATGCGTTCAAAGTCTTCATCAAACAAGTGAAAGTTGCCCTTGAGACGCCTCTCAAAGCCATAAGATCAGACCATGGAACGGAGTTCCAAAATTCAGAGTTCCTGGCCTACTGCGATCAACATGGAGTCTCTCACAACTTCTCAGCTCCAAGGACTCCTCAACAAAATGGAGTTGTGGAAAGAAAGAACGGGACGCTAGAGGATATGGCAAGAACTATGCTCTTGGCTAATAGCGTTCCCAAGTACTTCTGGGCGGAAGCTATTGCTACAGCATGTTACATCATCAATCGTGCCATGATACGTCCTTTGCTAAAGAAGACGTCTTATGAGTTGTTGCATGGAAGGAAACCTCGTATTGACTATCTCAGAGTTTTTGGATGCAAGTGTTTCGTTCACAACAATGATAAAGAAAAACTTGGAAAATTTGATGCAAGGAGTGATGAAGCCATATTCCTTGGGTACTCTCTTACCAGCAAAGCATATAGAGTTTTCAACAAAAGGACTCTAAAGCTTGAGGAGAGTATTCATGTTGTGTTCAAAGAAAGCTCTTCTTACAAAGAAAAACCAAGTAAGAAAGAACGCTCTTCTTCACAACAACAAGACGACTCTGAAGATGAAATTGAAGATTGGACTTCGGGAAAATACTATGTCTCTAAGGACGCATCTCCAAATCCTGAAGAAGTCTCAGTGGACGCTCCCAGTGTTGTTGAAGGAGTTCACTCTCGTAGTGAATCCCCAGTTCAACAAGATGTAGCTGAATCAAGTCAACAAGGCGAGCAACGTCAATGTGTGGACGCTCTCTCTAAGGGGGAACACGTTGAGGACGATGCTCAAAGTGGTAGTGATGATTCTGATGAAGACATTGATCCAAGGTTTGCTCAGTTGTTTCAAAGGGAGTCCCGCTTCTCTAAGGACCATCCAACTTCTCAAATTGTTTCTGATCCTTCTCAAGGAGTTCAAACAAGGTCAGCCGCAAGCAAGTCCCAGAGTGCAAACTTAGCGTTCTGTGCTCTCAATGCCTTTGTCTCTATGGTAGAGCCAAAGAATATCAAAGAAGCACTCCAGGACGCTGACTGGATTCAAGCGATGCAAGAAGAACTCAATCAGTTTGAAAGGAACAAAGTTTGGACTCTCGTCCCTCGTCCCAAAGGCAAAAATATCATAGGGACGCGATGGGTGTTCAGAAATAAGCTTGATGAGAGTGGACGTGTGTCAAGAAACAAGGCAAGATTGGTGGCTCAAGGATTCAAGCAAGAGGAAAGCATAGACTATGATGAGACCTTTGCTCCTGTTGCTAGAATTGAAGCCGTTCGTCTCCTCATTGCCTTCGCCGCTCACAAAGGATTCAAGTTATTTCAGATGGACGTCAAGACTGCCTTTCTCAATGGAAAGCTAAAGGAGGAAGTGTATGTTGCTCAGCCGCCTGGCTTCGAGGACGCCTCTCACCCAGATCACGTATACTACTTGGACAAAGCACTCTATGGACTCAAGCAAGCCCCTCGTGCATGGTACGATAGGTTTCCGTCCTTTCTTTTGTCTCATGGGTATACTAGAGGTTCAATTGATAAAACTTTGTTCATAAAGAAAGTTCACAAGGACATTTTAATTGCCCAAGTCTATGTTGATGATATAGTCTTTGGTAGTACTAACATGAAGCTTGTAGATCAGTTCAAGTCCTTAATGAGTAGTGAGTTTGAGATGTCCCTCATTGGAGAACTCAATTTCTTCTTGGGACTTCAAATCAATCAACTCAAGGAAGGGACGCGCATTCACCAACAAAAATATGTTCGTGAAATGCTTGAGAAGTACGGAATGAACACGTCCAAACCTGTTGCAACCCCTTGCTCTCCAAACTCGCGTCTTTACGCAGATGAACAGGGAAAGGACGTTGATCAAAAGCTGTACAGAGGAATGATTGGTTCTTTGCTCTACTTGACCGCAAGCCGTCCCGACATTATGTTTGCCGTTTGCTTGTGTGCACGCTTCCAGGCAAATCCAAAGGAGTCCCACATGCAAGAAGTCAAGAGGATCTTTCGCTACCTCAAAGGACGCGATGATCTTTGCCTTTGGTACCCCAGGAAGACGTCCTTTAAGCTAGTTGGCTACTCGGACGCTGATTATGCCGGTCATGTAATTGATAGAAAAAACACTTCAGGAATGGCACAGCTCCTTGCTTCATGCTTAGTCTCTTGGGGATCTAAGAAACAGAACTCTGTGGCGCTTTCAACTGCGGAAGCCGAGTACGTTGCTGCTGCCTCGTGCTGTTCACAAGTTATCTGGATCAAATATCAACTAGAGGACTACGGTATCAATCTTGAAACTATTCCCATTCGTTGTGATAACACAAGTGCTATTGAAATTTCTAAGAATCCTGTTTTTCATTCACGCACAAAGCATATTCATATAAGGCATCATATCTTGCGTGATAATGTTGAACTCGGACTCATTAGTATGGAGCATGTAAGGACTGAACACCAAATAGCTGATATTTTCACTAAGGCACTTGATAGACGTCCCTATGAGCATCTACGGCTACTCTTGGAGATGATAACTTTTAAATAGCAAGTCCCGTTCTACTATTCCCTCAATGATTGGCTATGTTTTGTAGATTCTAAGTATTTAAGGACTGTAATGCATTAAATTCCTCTATATAAGGCCAGAACAGTCGCTATCAAAATTTATTACGCTCAACCACTTTCTCGCTCTCAAATCTGCTCTGACATCTCTCTAGAACTCCGGCGACTTTCTCTCACTAAAGCTCATCTGAAAACATGTCTCAAAGACAGTTGAACGTGGCCGGATCTTCTACCGGCGGGAAACGAAGAAAGCTTGTGAAGTCCCACTACATCGAGAAGCCCAAACCCATCGTTCTCAATGAATCTCTACTGGACTTCATCAACAAGAAGCCCAGGATGTTGTACAATCTAATCAGGGAACGCATGGAACTGCCAGAAGTTAAGTCCGATGCAGTGAAAACAAAGAACTATAAGAAGTTCAATGAACGCTTCGTCGTTCCAAGCCTCCACCACACAGACTTCAAAGACTTACCTGGACGCATGGACGATGTGCTCTTCTTCTCACAGTTTGGAGGTGAGAATCTTGGCCCTCTACTTGAGCTTATCCCAGACTTGCACAATGCAGTCTTGCCCGAGTTTCCTATGTACCCAAGGAACTCCTTAGCCTTCCAAATGACCAAGAACCGTGTGCCAAGTCCATCTCCACCTCCTCCCGCCGTTCCTACCATAACCACCAAAAAATTGCTAAAGCGTTGGCCCCATCCTCTCCCCTCTCAAAATCTTCTCAACCCTTCTCCACTTCAAAACCAACGGAGATTGTAGATAAGTTTCCTTCCCATCTCAAGGAGGGACGCTCCAAGAAAGTTCACGACCCAAGGCCCCTCAAAAAGGCCAAGACCTCGAGCGTCCCCTCCTCCAAACCCCCCACAAAAAGGCCTAACACCACAAAAAGGCCATCTAACCTTTCCAAGGAATCCACTCCTCCCCCTCAACCCATCTCAATCGTTCAACTCCCGACTCCCCCACCGTCCCCTCAACCATCCAAGAAAAATGCCCTCATTCCATTTCCTCCCAAACCCTACTCTCCTCTTAATCTTGCAAACTTCCCAACAGCCCCGGCCCACATCTCGCCCCCCAAAGATCCCGAGACCCCCAAATCTCGCCGTCCCTCCTCCGAAAGTGGACCAGAGGACGTTGAGAAGCGTTCAACCATTGAGCGCACCTTCAAACGCCGCAAAGCTGGCGAATCTCCAAAGGTTCTCATGGTTCAAACTGCTACAGACACTACTACAAAAATGACAATATATACCATATAATATACACCGGGCTTATAATTTATGAGGTATAAAGCCTGAAAAAAGTAATAGAATAACATATACACCGGATATATTATACATTCGGGGTATATGTCTAAGATAAATAGTTGGTTTTTTATCATATACCCCATAACAACCATGTCCGGTGTTTTAAATTAAATAAAATATGCCAGATATATAAAAACCGGAATATTTGGTTCAATGGAAAAAAAAAAATCAAAACCGTATCCGGTGTATATGGTTTGCGCAAAATCTAACACGATCACTTATGTACTCAGATCTAGCACCCTCGCCATTCTCTTCCAAACCCTTGTTCATACATTGCAATTTCAGATCCCCTCTTTGCCAAGTGTTGAGAAATATCTTCTATCAAAAAAAAATTATTTAGAGAAATATCGAAGGCCGGTTAGGGTTGTTGATCGCGTCATTCATGGTGAACATCAGTGATCGATTTTGAGTTTAAACGAGCGGTGGTATAACTCTGATCGAAAGATGGGGCAACAACAATCGAAAGAGCATAGGAACTGATCTTCGAGGGCTCGGAACGAAGAGCACAGGGGCGTGAGTCGGGAAGTTTCCAGATCTGCGAAGGATTCAATCTCGGGGGTGGTTTGGGGTTAATCTTAGTGTGAGAGGGAGAGCGGAAGAGATTAAGGTCTAGAAATCGTCGACAATGGCGCCGATGTTCGAGTACTTCATAGTTTGCAGGATCGGGCCCGATATTCGGACTTTGGAGGAGATTAAGGGCTTCCATGGGATGGAGTACAGGTACTTGCCTTCCCTGCTTGATCAATTCCCTCCCCCCAATTACAAACTCTATCCCGATCCGCCTTCCCAGCTTTCCAGGGTGAGTTGATCGATCATCCGCTGAATTTCGTCTAATTTCTAGTTTGCTGTTTTTGTTTGGTCGCTTTGCTTCGTTGAACATCAGCATCATAAGAATTACCTGTGAGAAACCTGACTCCGAACTCCTAATTGCTTTTATAGGATCAAGGAGGATGATAAAATGATTCAAACTTCGTTGAACATCAGCCCTGTCAGAAGCTGAACTGCGTGAAGATTGTAGAGAAAGAGGCATGCTGGGATTAACTTCAGTCGAAGAAATGCGACAACAGGTAATGTTGTGCATCTTGTTGTTTAATTGGGGAGAAATAATTTTGTAGCTATAGCTTCTTGCTTATACTAGAACTTAAATACGCATTTTAGCGAGTTACTAGGAAGAATTTGTTCTGAAAACAAATGAAAAATTAGGCACTGATGGCTACATCACCACAGTTTATTGTGCATGGAAATTCAAAGTCGGCTTGTGATTTGATTCCCGTGTTTTTGCCATATCCTTTATTTCCACATTTAGTATTTCATTAACTCTATGTGTTACTTTAGAATGTGGCGCATTTTATAAAATCAAAATTTGAGCAGAATCATCTACTGCTCAATGCCCCTCCTGATGGGTCTATGATGTGTGTGGTGTTTGATTTTATTGGCACTTCATATGACTCTTCTCTTCAATTTGCAGCTTCGGGATGCTGCTGCTCAATGCCCCTCCTGTGTGGTGTTTGATTTTATCTCTCAACCATTCTGTCCCTTCTTCCTTACTAATTCTTTCTAGGTACCGTTAATCTCATTGTTCTTTTTATGGGCCTAGAAATTTGTATGTTTGTTACCTTTTATATTGCATATGCTTACCCTGTTTCTTGAATTGTCTGAAACCTTGATTTTAGAGCGTTTATGGTTTCTGGAAGGTGAGGCCAGAAGAATCAGTTCAAGACGAGGTGGTATTAATTGTTGGTGTCACATCTTTGCCTTCAGAAGATTCCGTTTCAGAGAGGAGAAGGAAGTTAGAGTTCCTCAAATGAAACCTAAATCTTTTGTTCTCAAATCTGTCCTGTTGAGTACATTTTGGTGGCTACTCATATTATTGATTGAACCCTCTTGCTTTGTTTTCTTGCTATGTACTTGTAGTCAGTGAGCAGAGAACGTGAAGAGTTCCTGAGGCTAGTAACAGACGAGGTATTTACCATTAAACCTTTTCTGAGGCTTTATTACTCGATTATATATATTATTTATATTCCACTTGGCCAATTGTTCTGTGGCATAGAAAATGAACTTCTTAATCCTTGGATCTCCCTCCTCCCCCAAACTGTACCTGGTTTATAGAAGACTAGCAATTAAACTTTTTCCCCAAAAACAAAAGAAAGTAGCCAATCATAGGTTGTTATATGTGCAAACTAAGATGAAGATAAACATGATTCTCTTAAGTTCCGTATATATAAGCCTTCAGTAATCATTATGTTGATAGAGCAGTGGCTATAGTTTGAGTGCATATTAAACTTACACAAAAAAAAAAGGTTTCCTAATTTTCTTCAGATGAAGAAGTGCTTAGACATTCAGATGATATCTAACAAAGGTGATAATGCTTATAAATAACCAATCAAATCCAGGAGCCTTTTGCTTCTCCTATTCTTACTCACAATCATATAGAATGCATATCTTTCGATCAAAAGAATTATATAGAATGCATATCGATCTTCTCTTTTGATATTAGAATTTGATGTATGTGGTTCATGTATGATAACTTTATATATTTATTATTTTCTTTTGTAGTTTCTTTTTTGTAAAGCGTTTTAAAAAAAATTGTGTTGGTTATAATACTTATGCATGCCCTGTATATTAGTACTTGGTTTTCCTGCATGTCATACTTGCTATTTTGTTCTTGTTTATATCAAATCTGTCCTGTAAAACTTCTCATATATATTTGTTCTCATTTAATTTCTAACATGTGCAGATAGAACTTTATAATAGCATGGTAGAAAAAAAGGGCACTGAAGGAGAAGCAGATGCCATTAAAGTCACTGATGCAATTAAAGACCCGGGTAAGCAAATCAATCTTTTCCTTGTATGGTGCAGATAGGTTATGGCATCCATGATCTGAATTGAAATGTCTAATTTAATATATATTTTTTTTCAGATTGATGTTATGCTTCACACACTTGAGAAGGAAATTGACGATGTGGATGCGAGAAGATTGGTGACAGATGGCAACTACTTGACTGTAAATTGTGACATTGATCATGTTAGTGGATTTTGCATTTTGATATTGTTTGCTTTGGATCAACATTTGTTGGTTATGATCATTAGACTGGAACATGTTAGTGGATGTTGCATTTTGATATATGTGAAAGACTCGTTGGGTTATGACGTTTTTATATATCTAGTATTACATTACAGATGTTAATGGTTAGTGCAGCAAATACAAATTGATTATCCAAAATACTTGCATATATAAACCGGATTATAATGGTCTGGAATATAAGGTTGATGTGGGAACTTATTGTACTATATAGACCAGATCAAAATGCCCGGTTTATTTTTACTCAATTAATATGCCGAAGATATATGCTTTGGTGTATAAAGTTTTTCTTTTTAATAACCCGGACATCTATTCAACCGGTTTTGAAAGTCTACCTAATAAACCGGATAAAGTGCATTATATATCCCGGAGAATTTTCGCACCGGTGTATAAGATACACCAAATACACCGGATATGTCTTCTGCGCTCCAAATTTGGACAAAAATCAATAGGCAATATACGCCGGGCTTGGAAGTTTAACATCCGGTGTATATAAATAATCACAATATACACCAATAATCTATATGCCGGACCATCTCCGGAGTATATATTGCGAAACGCCCGGCGTATATAGTCATTTTTGTAGTAGTGAGAGCCCGAGCACATCTCCTTCTCCTCCTCTAGCTCATCTGAGAGCCACAGAGGAACACCTCAAAGCTGCTGGTCAAAGCTCCCCTTTTATAGATGTCGTTGGGGACTCTGATGACGAGGCTGAAGGAGTTGAGAATGCTCCAACTGCAAAACAAGTGGCTGAGGACGCTGGTGAGCATCAGGTCCCTCAAAAGAACGCCGAGCCAACTCTTTCTGAAGAGCTCGAGCGTGATGCTCAAGAAGTACCACCCTACAACCAGTCCCTCCCATCCTCAATCCCTCCCAAGCTCCACAAGAAAACCCCTCCCCCACAATCCAAACAGAATCCCATCAAGTCCCCGCGGACGCTGAGCCAGGAACCGAAATTCAATTAGAGGCTCAGGACGCCGAGGGCACGTCCCAAGGTCAGACCTCAGGTGCCGATCAAGCCACAGCTGGTGGCGATGCAGAAAATGAGCAAGGCACAGAGGACACTCCCTCAAAGGACGCTTCTGACAGTGACTCTGAGAACGCAGATGAAGAGTCAGATGATGATGAGGACTCTGAGTCCCCCAAGGGCAAGCGCAAAAGAAAAAATCCAGATGTGCCCGTTAAAGTTCTTAGCCCGCTAATTTACTCAGAAGATTGGCTTGCCTCCTTCGATGATGAATCCGTTCAGGAGTTCCTCGAACTTCTGAGATTCCAAGGATGGCTGAACATTGGACCTGCGCCGACCACTGTTGACAAAGAACAGGTGAAGGCGTTCTACAGGGATTTGCGCTTCAAAGCTAAAGATGGCTCACTCCAATTCAAAATTGACGGTGAGAAAGCCTCAGTAACAGAATGCCAAATCCGATCATTCATGGGTCTAGGTTCTCGCAAGCCGCCGTCCGATGCTCTTAGCTCACTTCCTGAAGGCGGATTTGAAACAACAGATCAAGAACTGCCTCTTGTTGAGCACATATTTCAGGGCAAAAGGCCAATGGGACTTGACAGGGTAGCTCACGTTCTGAGCAAGGTTGGCGCCATCGTTCATTACTTCATATGTCGCGCCATACTTCCAAGGTAGGAGAAGCGTTCAATTGTGCAAACACATGACATCATTCTCATTGATGCTATCCTAGAACGCCGCCCAATCAACTTAGCCAGAATTGCTATGCAATACATGGCCAAGTGTGGAAGGAAGAGGCATGCCTTGCCATACCCTGGATTGGTGAAGTCGATCTTGCAGTCCCAGGACGCTTATGATGAGAGCGCTCCATCTGAAGAACTCGGCTTGAAATGGAATGCTAAGAAGGGACTTGTCGAGATAAGGCACAATGAAGAGTTGCCCTCCGTGATCAAACAGTTAGAAGTTGAGGCTGAGGAAGCCAGACTGAAAGCTGAGGAAGAACGCTTAGCTGCTGAGACTGAGGACGCAAGGCTCAATGCTACGTCTCAAGAGTTCCCTCAGGACCAAGAGCCAGCAGTAGATCTTGCCACTCTTGATCAAATGCTCTTGGGCACCTCTTCTCCTTCAGCTCTTCCAACGGACGCTCCCTCTTCGAGTACAGGTCCCGTGCCCCGTTCTGCCCCTGCAAACATTGCCCAGCATCCTTCCGCAGAACTCATGGGCGCAATAATGGACAACCAGTGCCTCATCTTCTCTGCTCTAAAGGACTTGTCCTCTGCATTCTCCAAGGCTGTTGAACTTCAAGAACAATTGCTTAAGTTTTATCAAGGCCACAGCCGTTCTCAGTGATTGCCGTCCACCCCTTTTATCCCCCACTATTTTGCTTGTGCTTCTTTTGAATTTCAAACACTATGATATTGGTTTGTAATAACCGTACTCTTAATTCTGTTTGAATGGCAATCCTTTGTTTGTATTCACATGTGTGTTTAAGCGTTCCACTGCCTTTAGTTATGTGTTTGTGCTAACGTTCTTATCACTTGTTATCCTTTTCGATGATGCCAAAAGGGGGAAGTGTAGTTTTGCAGAGATGCGCTACAAAATAGTTATCTAGAATAAGCAAGTGTTAAGGGGGAATTATTAAGTGAAAGGTCTAAAGACCGCTTATGCTAGAATAAAAGAGAACGCTCAGAAAATCTTCTAGGTAGCGACTCTCTCCTTAAAATCCAAAAGCTGAAGAATCAAAGATTGAAAACTTGTGCTTATTAAAATTTCTCTAAGTGTTAGAGAACGCTTCTAAGTTTTCATGCATCCTAAGTTCCAATGTCAAAACTATTTTTCTAAAGAGTTTGTCATCATCAAAAAGGGGGAAATTGTTGGGACGCTATCAAGAACGCTTGCGTACTCGGGTACCCTCAACTCCGGATGCATATATTGGCGTGCGTTCCGGGGTAGAGCGTTGAGTTGAGCTTCGGCCCTTATCCTTTGTTCTCGTTCTCTTCTCATCAACGCCTCCTGGTTGTCCTTCTCAACTTGCAATCTAGCCATCTCGGCTCTAAGACGAGCCAACTCATCATCACCATTGTTGGGACGCTATCAAGAACGCTTGCGTACTTGTTAGTGTTCCACACAATCGTCCCTTAGTTTTGATATGACAAACTCACTTTGATTCTAATAAAGTTGTCCAAGTGTTCAGGAACGCCAGTGACCAAAAGGACAACAAGTGTGTATGGGCGTCCCACAAGCTTAGGGACGCTAGCTAAAAGGAAGTAAGGACCAGCTAGAGACTACTTGAGCAAGGACGGAGTCCCAAGCAAGTAGGAACGCAAGAAAGGAGTCCTTACTCACTAGCCGACAGGGTGACATCACTCGACAATGTTTGATCATCCAAGGACACGTGGAGACCGATCCTGTTGCAGAGTTCATCAACACGTGGCGGCCGATCCTGTAGCGGAGTTCATCATACACAGCTGGATACAGGAAGCTTCCTCATCACCACCCTACTACGTGGAGGAAGATCCTGTAGCCACGTCCATGAAGGGCATGATCGTCCTAGAGAAAAGACGCCCTTCCCCAAGTCCTATAAATAGCCCCAAGGCATTTATTGTGACGTTAACGCTTTCAGGAATATTCAGAGAGAATCAGAGGAAAGCGACTCACTCAAGAACACGAAGAACTAACTCAAGAACTCAAGAACAGTGCTAGAACTTGTGTTAGATCGAGTGAGACTTGTACTCAAATCACAAAAACAGTTTGTAACAGAAAAACCCAAAAAGAGAGAGAGAATTCTGCGAAGTACTGCAGAACGTAGGAATAGAGTCCTTTAGTAGATTGAACTAGCTTAAGTTGTAGGCTTAAAGGAGTTCTTTACAAGTGAACTTAGGGAAAAGCTAAGTGTCAGAGAACTGTAAAGGCTCGCCAGTACAACTGTAAGAACGTTCAATAGAAAGGAAAGAACTATTCAAAAATCCTCCAAGGAGGTAGAGGTTTACACTCAAGGACTACTTGGTCTTGAGTGGTTTCTCTATAATTCACTACGTTCATCTTTTATCTGTTTAGTACTTAATTTCCGCTGCATTACTCAAGGACGCCCTTACTCCTCGTAGGGACGCCTAACCTAAGGACGCCTTTACCAAAGTAAAGGACGTCCCTCAGTACTAACGATCCAACAACGTCTAGACCATAAACAACCAGGAACCCTATCAACCATATTTGGAATGGCAATATCATGTTTAGCACAAAAACGGTTGACTTCTTCTAGCTCTTCCCATCCATTATTTCTCACATCTTGCAGCTTCTACGTATGAAGTGCTTGAAAATAAATTTGATGATGCCACTGACCCGAAAACATGAAATTGGTTCAGAGCACTAAAAAGAAGCTGCAAGATGTGAGAAATAATGGATGGGAAGAGCTAGAAGAAGTCAACCGTTTTTGTGCTAAACATGATATTGCCATTCCAAATATGGTTGATAGGGTTCCTGGTTGTTTATGGTCTAGACGTTGTTGGATCGTTAGTACTGAGGGACGTCCTTTACTTTGGTAAAGGCGTCCTTAGGTTAGGCGTCCCTACGAGGAGTAGGGGCGTCCTTGAGTAATGCAGCGGAAATTAAGTACTAAACAGATAAACGATGAACGCAGAGAATTATAGAGGAACCACTCAAGACCAAGTAGTCCTTGAGTGTAAACCTCTACCTCCTTAGAGGATTTTTGAATAGTTCTTTCCTTTCTATTAAACGTCCTTACAGTTGTACTGGCGAGTCTTTACAGTTCTCTGGCACTTAGCTTTTCCCTAAGTCCACTAGTAAAGGACTCCGCTAAGCCTACAACTTAAGCGAGTTCAATCCACTAAAGGACTCTATTCCTACGTTCTGCAGTACTTCGCAGAACTCTCTATCTCTCTTTTTGGGTTTTCTGTTACAAACTGTTTTTGTGATTCGGTTACAAGTCTCACTCGATCTAACACAAGTTCTATCACTGTTCTTGAGTTCTTGAGTTAGTTCTTCGTGTTCTTGAGTGAGCCGCTTTCTACTGATTCTCTCTGAATATTCCTGAAAGCGTTAGCGTCACAATAAATGCCTTGGGGGTATTTATAGGACTTGGGGAAGGGCGTCTTTTCACTGGGACGATCATGCCCTTCATGGACGTGGCTACAGGATCTTCCTCCACGTAGTAGGGCGTTGATGAGGAAGCTTCCTGTATCCAGCTGTGTATGATGAACTCCGCTACAGGATCGGCCGCCACGTGTTGATGGACTCTGCAACAGGATCGTCCGCCACGTAGTGTTGGACTCCGCTACAGGATCGGTCTCCACGTGTCCTTGGATGATCAAACATTGTCGAGTGATGTCATCCTGTCGGCTAGTGAGTAAGGACTCCTTTCTTGCGTTCCTACTTGCTTGGGACTCCGTCCTTGCTCAAGTAGTCTTTAGCTAGTCCTTACTTCTTGTTAGCTAGCGTCCCTAAGCTTATGGGACGCCCATACACACTTGTTGTCCTTCTGGTCATTGGCGTTCCTGAACACTTGGACAACTTTATTAGAATCAAAGTGAGTTTGTCATATCAAAACTAAGGGACGATTGTGTGGAACACTAACAAGTACGCAAGCGTTCTTGATAGCGTCCCAACAATTTCCCCCTTTTTGATGATGAGTTGGCTCTTCAGCAAAATAGTTTTGGCGTTTGAGCTTAGCATGCATGAAAACTTGAAAGCGTCCTCTAACACTTAGAGAAAATTCATTTAGCACAAGTTTTCCTTCTTTGATTCTCTAATTTTGGATTCTAAGGAGAGAAAAGCGTCCTAGAATTTTCTAGACGTTCTCTAGTTCATTCTAGCATGACGTTCCTTAGACCTTTCACTTAATAGTTCCCCCTTAACACTTGCTTATTCTAGATAACTATTTTTCAGCGCATCTCTGCAAAACTACACTTCCCCCTTTTGGCATCATCGAAAAGGATAACAAGTGATAAGAACGTTAAGCACAAAAACATAACTAAAGGCAGTGGAACGCTTAAACACACACAATGCAAGCAAACAGTGGAGTTGCCATTCAAACAAAATTAGAGTTATTACAGACCAATGTCATAGTGTTGGAAATGCAAAAGAAGCAAAAGCAACAAAATAGGGGATAAAAGGGGTGGTGGCAATCACTGGGAACGGCACTGGTCGTGATAAAACTTTAGCAGTTGCTCTTGAAGTTCAGCAGCCTTGGAGAACGCAGATGACAAGTCCTTTAAGGCGGAGAAGATGAGGCACTGGTTGTCCATAATTGCTCCCATGAGTTCTGCTGGAGGATACTGAGCTATGTTTGCAGGGGCAGAACGGGGCAAAGGACCTGAACTCGATGAAGGAGCGTCCGTGGGAAGAGCTGGAGAAGAGGGAGTCCCTAAGAGCATTTGATCAAGGGTTGTAAGGTCTACGGCGGGCTCTTGATCTTGAGGGGACTCTTGAGGCGTGGAATTAAGCCTTGCGGCCTCAGCCTCAGCAGCTAAGCGTTCTTCTTCGGCTTTCAGTCTAGCTTCTTCAGCCTCAGCTTCTAACTGTTTTAGAACGGACGGGAGCTCTTCATTATGCCTTATCTCAACAAGTCCTTTCTTGGCATTCCATTTTAAGCCGAGTTCTTCAGAAGGACCACTCTCATCATAAGCGTCCTGGGACTGCAAGATTGCCTTTACGACTCCAGGGTAAGGCAAGGCGTGCCTCTTCCTTCCACACTTGGCCATATGTTGCATAGCAATTCTGGCTAAGTTGATTGGACGGCGTTCTAGGATAGCGTCAATTAGGATTATGTCGTGTGCTTGCACAATTGAACGCTTCTCCTGCCTTGGAAGAATGGCGCGACAAATAAAGTAGTGAACGATTGCGCCAACTTTGCTCAGAACGTGAGCTACCCTGTCGAGTCCCATCGGCCTTTTACCCTGAAATATGTGCTCAACCAGAGGCAGTTCTTGATCTGTCGTTTCAAAGCCGCCTTCAGGAAGTGAGCTAAGAGCATCGGACGGTGGCTTGCGTGGACCTAGACCCAGGAAGGAGCGCATTTGGCGTTCTGTCACTGAAGCTTTCTCACCTTCAATTTTGAAGTGGAGGGAGCCATCTTTTGCCTTGTAGCGCAAATCCCTGTAGAACGCCTTTACCTGTTCTTTGTCAACAGTGGTCGGCGCTGGTCCAACGTTCTGTCATCCTTGAAATTTCAGAAGCTCGAGGAACTCCTGAACGGTTGCATCGTCAAATGAGGCTAGCCACTCTTCAGAGTAAATGAGAGGGCTCAGGACTTTAACGGGCACATCAGCGTTCTTCCTTTTGCGCTTGCCCTTGGGGGACTCAGAGTCCTCATCATCATCTGACTCGTCCTCAGCTTTCTCCGAGTCACTGTCAGAAGCGTCCTCTGTGCCTTGTTCTTTTTCAGCGTCGCCACCAGTTGTGGCTTGATCGGCACCTGAGGTTTGTCCTTGGGACGTGCCCTCAGCGTCCTGAGCCTCTGTCGGATTTTCTGTTGTGGTTGGCTCAGCGTCCGCTGGGACTAGATGGGATTCTGTTTGGATTGTGGGGGAGGGGTTTTCTTGTGGAGCTTGGGAAGGGTTGAGGATTGGGAGGGACTGGTCATAGGGAGGGACTTCCTGAGCATCACGCTCGAGCTCGTCAGAAAGGGTTGGCTCAGCGTCCTTTTGAGGAACCTGGTGCTCGCCAGCGTCCTCAACCACTTGTGTCTCAGCTGGAGCATGCTCAACTCCTTCAGCCGCATCATCGGAGTCCCCAACTACGTCAATAATAGGGGAGACTCCTTCAGTAGTTTCTTGAGGCGTTCCTCTGTGGCTCTCAGATGAGCTAGAGGAGGAGGAGGAGATGTGCTCGGGCTCTGGAGCAGCTTGAACCATGAGCACCTTTGGAGATTCGCCAGCTTTACGGCGTTTGAAGGTGCGCTCAAGGGCTGGACGCTTCTCAACGTCCTCTGGTCCACTCTCAGATGAGGGACGGCGAGATCTGGGGGTCTCGGGGTCTTTGGGGGGAGAGATGTGGGCCGGGGCTTTGGGGAAGTTGGCAAGGTTTAGGGGGGAGTAAGGTTTGGGAGGAAATGGAATGAGAGCATTTGTTTTGGAAGGTTGGGGGGACGGAGGAGGAGTAGGAAGTTGGACGATTGAGATTGGTTGTGGAGGAGGAGTGGATTCCTTAGAAAGGTTGGAAGGCCTTTTAGTGGTGCTAGGCCTTTTTGAGGGTTTGGAGGATGGAACGCTTGAGGTCTTGGCCTTTTTGAGAGGCCTTGGGTCGTGAGCCTTTTTGGAGCGTCCCTCCTTTAGATGTGAAGGAAACTTATCCACAATTTGTGTTGGATTTGAGGAGGAGGTTTTGGTTGTTTTTGAGAGGGGAGATGAAGGGGTTGGACGCTTGGATGGGAGGATTGATTTGGTGGTGATGGTAGGGACTTGAGGTGGTGGTGGAGAAGGACTTGGTACTCTTGCTTTAATCATTTTATAAGCCAAAGAGTCCTTTGGGTACATCGGGAAATCGGGAAGAACGGCGTTATGGAGGTCGGGGATAAGATCAAGTAAAGGACCCAGATTCTCACCTCCAAACTGTGAAAAGAAGAGAACGTCGTCCATCCGTCCTGGCAAGTCCTTGTAATTGGTGTTGTGGAGGCCTTGAATGACGAACCGTTCGATGAACCGCTCGTAGTTCCTTGTTTTGACGGCGTCATTCTTTACATCAGGTTTGTCCATGCGTTCCCTTATCAAGTTGTACAGCGTCCTTGGCTTTCTGTTGATAAAGTCCACTAGAGATTCATTGAGAACTATGGGTTTGGGCTTCTCTATGTAGTGGGACTTCACCAGCTTTCTACGCTTCCCGCCGGTGGAAGATCCGGCTACGTTCAACTGTCTTTGAGACATGTTTTCAGATGAAGTGTAGAGAGAGAAAGTCGCCGGAGTTCTAGAGAGAAGTCAGAGCAAATTTGAGAGCGAGAAAGTGGTCGAGCGTAATAAATTTGATTGCGACTGTTCTGGCCTTATATAGAGGAAACGGTGGCACAAATGATAATTAACACTGTTTTACTGTGCGACACGTGGCAAAACTTCCCCCTTAAGATTTGAGCAAAAGTAACGGTCACTGATCACACTTTCAAAAGTTCAAAAAATCTGACTCTTCAACTGCTCCTCAAAACTGAATTGGCGTCCTTTGCAACAAACACTGAGCGTTCTCTTATACTTAGCAAAAATTAACCTCTTCAAGCAAACTTCCTTAAGCAAACCAACAACCAACTTACCGTTCTTGTGATTACCTTTCGAACCAGTTGAGAACAACGCAAGTACGTCCCGTAAAAGAAAATATGAAGCTCATAGAACGCTTTTGCGGAGTTCTCGGCTAGGGTAAGCTTAGAGTTCCCATCATTTCGGCTTATAATGAGGGTTGGGTGATCAGGGATACTCTTTTCAAGACAAAATAGAGACAATTTGAATGGCGTTCCAAAGTAGCAAACACATGAAGTTTTAGACTAGCGTCCTTGCAAATATGAATTCAATGCATAACAGTCCTTAAACACTTAGAATCTACAAAACATAGCCAATCATTGAGAGAATAGTAGAACGGGACTTGCTACTTAAAAGTTATCATCCCTAAGAGCAACCTGAGATGCTCATAGGGACGTCTATCAAGCGCCTTAGTGAAAATATCAGCTATTTGGTCTTCAGTCCTTACATGCTCCATACTAATGAGTCCTAGTTCAACATTATCACGCAAGAAATGATGCCTTATATGAATATGCTTTGTGCGTGAATGAAAAACAGGATTCTTTGAAATTTCAATAGCACTTGTGTTATCACAACGAATGGGTATAGTTTCAAGATTGATACCGTAGTCCTCTAGTTGATATTTGATCCAGATAACTTGTGAACAGCACGAAGCAGCAGCAACGTACTCGGCTTCCGCAGTTGAAAGCGCCACAGAGTTCTGTTTCTTAGATCCCCAAGAGACTAAGCATGAACCAAGGATTTGTGCCATTCCTGAGGTGCTTTTCCTATCAATCACATGACCTGCATAATCAGCGTCCGAGTAGCCAACAAGCTTGAAGGACGTCTTCCTGGGGTACCAAAGGCAAAGATCGTCGTGTTCTTTGAGGTAGCGAAAGATCCTCTTGACTTCTTGCATGTAGGACTCCTTTGGATTCGCCTGGAAGCGTGCACACAAGCAAACGGCAAACATGATGTCGGGACGGCTTGCGGTCAAGTAGAGCAAAGAACCAATCATCCCTCTATAAAGCTTTTGATCAATGTCCTTTCCCTGTTCGTCTGCGTAAAGACGCGAGTTTGGAGAACAAGGAGTGGCAACAGGTTTGGACGTGTTCATCCCGTACTTATCAAGCATTTCACGGACATATATTTGTTGGTGAATGCGCGTCCCTTCCTTGAGTTGATTAATTTGAAGTCCCAAGAAGAAATTGAGTTCTACAATGAGGGACATCTCAAATTCACTACTCATTAAGGACTTGAACTCATCTTCAAGCTTCATGTTAGTACTACCAAAGACTATATCATCAACATAGACTTGGGCAATTAAAATGTCCTTGTGAACTTTTTTTATAAACAAAGTTTTATCAATTGAACCTCTAGTGTACCCATGAGACAAAAGAAAGGACGCAAACCTGTCGTACCATGCACGAGGGGCTTGCTTGAATCCATAGAGCGCTTTGTCCAGGTAGTACACAAGATCTGGGTGAGAGGCGTCCTCGAAGCCAGGTGGCTGAGCAACATACACTTCCTCCTTTAGCTTTCCATTGAGAAAGGCAGTCTTGACGTCCATTTGAAATAACTTGAATCCTTTGTGAGCGGCGAAGGCAATGAGAAGACGAACGGCTTCAATTCTAGCAACAAGAGCAAAGGTCTCATCATAGTCTATGCCTTCCTCCTGCTTGAATCCTTAAGCCACCAGTCTTGCCTTGCTCCTTGACACACGTCCACTCTCATCAAGCTTATTTCTGAACACCCATCGCGTCCCTATGATGTTTTTGCCTTTGGGACGAGGGACGAGAGTCCAAACTTTGTTCCTTTCAAACTGATTGAGTTCTTCTTGCATTGCTTGAATCCAATCAGCGTGCTGGAGTGCTTCTTTGATATTCTTTGGCTCCACCATAGAGACAAAGGCATTGAACGCACAGAACGCTAAATTTGCACTTTGGGACTTGCTTGCAGCTGACCTTGTTTGAACTCCTTGAGAAGGATCAGAAACAATTTGAGAAGTTGGATGGTCCCTAGAGAAACGGGACTCCCTTTGAAACAAATGAACAAATCTTGGATCAATGTCTCCATCAGAATTATCACTGTCACTTTGAGCATCGTTCTCAATGTGTTCCCCCTCAGAGAGAGCGTCCACACTTTGACGTTGCTCGTCTTGTTGACTTGATTCAGCTACATCTTGTTGAACTGGGGATTCACTACGAGAGGGAACTCCTTGAACAACACTGGGAGCGTCCACTGAGACTTCTTCAGGATTTGGAGATGCGTCCTTAGAGACATAGTATTTTCCAGAACTCCAATCTTCAGCTTCATCTTCAGAGTCGTCCTGTTGTTGTGAGGAAGAACGTTCTTTCTTACTTGGTTTTTCTTTATGAGATGAACGTTCTTTGAACACAACATGAATACTCTCCTCAAGCTTTAGAGTCCTTTTGTTGAAAACTCTATATGCTTTGCTGGTAAGAGAGTACCCAAGGAATATGGCTTCATCACTCCTTGCATCAAACTTTCCAAGTTTTTCTTTATCATTGTTGTGAACGAAACACTTGCATCCAAAAACTCTGAGATAATCAATGCGAGGCTTCCTTCCATTCAACAACTCATAGGACGTCTTCTTCAGCAGAGGACGGATCATGGTACGATTGATGATATAACATGCTGTAGCAATAGCTTCCGCCCAGAAGTACTTTGGAACGCTATTTGCCAAGAGCATAGTCCTTGCCATATCCTCTAGCGTTCTGTTCTTTCTTTCCACAACTCCATTTTGTTGAGGAGTCCTTGGAGCTGAGAAGTTGTGAGAGACTCCATGTTGATCACAGTAGGCCAGGAACTCTGAATTTTGGAACTCCGTTCCATGGTCTGATCTTATGGCTTTGAGAGGCGTCTCGAGAGCAACTTCCACTTGTTTGATGAAGACTTTGAACGCATTGAAGCAATCCTGCTTTGGTTGCCAAGAAAAGAACCCAAGTGAATCGAGAAAAATCATCTACAAGAACGTAAATGTACCTCTTTCCACCATAACTCAACGTCTTCATGGGTCCACAAAGATCCATATGGAGCAGTTCCAAAGGCTTCTTTGTACTGACTTCGTTCTTGGATTTGAAAGACGTTCTTGTTTGCTTCCCTTTGATACAGGCTTCACATTGTTCGACTTTCTCAGGATCGATGCGGGGAAGTCCTTTCACAAGATTTCGCTGATGTAGCTTAAGGATTGTGCTTGGTCCAGCATGGCCAAGTCGGCGATGCCAGAGATCAGCGTCCTCCTTTGATGCAGATAGACACAACTCTGATTTAGGCTTGAATTCTTGATTGAAGGTGTAGATATTGTTCTTGCGAACTCCTTTGAGAACAACTTTGTTGGACTTCTTGTTAATAACTAGGCACTCCTTCGAGTCAAATGTGACTAAATTTTCACCTTGACCACACATCTGAGAGACGCTAAGAAGATTAAAGCCAAGTCCTTCAACAAGACTAACATTTGTTGCTTTAATGGACGGGTTGAGAATAGCAGTTCCCGTTCCTTTAATCTTTCCTTTGCCCTTATTGCCAAACGAGACAGTTCCTCCCGTGGCACTACTTTGGATAGAAGTGAGATGGATCTGGCTTCCTGTCATATGATTTGAGGCGCCACTATCAATGATCCATGGGCGTCCCCTCACTTCCACCTGCCATAACAAAGTTAGTGTTTGGCGACCCAGGCAAGGTGTTCCTTACCTGGTTCGTTACAAAAGTAGAACTCTGGTTCTGGCATGTAGTCATTAATATTCACATCATTTGAAATAGCATGCTTGCGGAAAGAGTTCCTAGAGCGTCTAGAACGCCTAGGATTAGCCTTAGGAACGAACTTATCATTTTCATTGTTAGTCCTAGCAGCTTTTCCATTTTCAATATCTTCCTTAAGTTTTAAGCAGTCATACTTGAAGTGATCTCCTTGTCCACAGTACCAACACGTCCTATAGTAAGTACCAAGATAGTACTTCTTATTTCGACGCTGAATCTTGTTTTCTTTCATCTTTTGAGGATTACAAACTTTTGAACCGTCCCCTTTAGCAATCTTCTTGTAAATCTTATGACTGGTGGAATTAGTGTAGTAGTCTTCCTTTCCTAATTCTCCACTTTCTAGAACTCTAATTCTTTCAAGAAGGTTTTTAGTTTTCTCTCTTTCAAGTTCCAGTTCAGAAGTTTTGCTTGCCTCAAAGTCACTAGGAAGAGAGTTCTTAGTGTCAGATTCATACCCTAGACCTCTCTTAGCTAGGACAAAGACCATTGGTCTCACTTCTTCAACTATGGGACTCTTACCCAAAACTTTCACTTCTTCCCTAAGATTAGCATTCTCAAGTTTGAGACACATGATTTCAGTTTTTAGGGACTTAGTTTCATCACATGAGGACTCTAGTTGAATAGTCATTGTACTACAATTTTCACATTCAACTACAATGTTTTCATCTTCAAGTTCATCCATTCTTCTTTTCATAGCAAGACTTTCCTCCATTATTTTACCAATGAGTTTAAGTAGTTTTGGTTTTGAACATTTTTCTAAAGAACGCATCATGGAATCATGAGTTACCTCTTGTTCATTGTCGGAGGCGTTCTCTTCAACAACTGGGGCGTCCTCTACTGCCATGTATGCAACTTGATCGTCACGTTCATCATCACTTGAACTGAGATCATCCCATGCAGCTGTACATGCTCCAATGAGAGCTTTCTTCTTGTCTTTGGAGGACGTTCCCATAGTGCATTTTTTGGCAAAATGTCCTTTCTTGTTGCATTTGTAGCATGTGAGTTCCTTCATTTCAGCCTCTGTGTACTTGGGACTCTCCTTTTTGTAGAACTTGCTCTTACTACTATGCTTGTTCTTCTTGTTATAGTACTTGAGAGCCTTGTGAATAAGAGAAAGTTCCTCATCTGAGTCAATCTCTTCCTTTGGCTTTCTTTCTTTTTCTTTGGGACGCAAGTTCTCAAGTGTTTCTTTGTTTTGCATCATCATTGCTAGATCTCTTTGGCCACGTAAGTACTCGGCGTACTCTGGTGTTGTGGACGCCAAAGCAAGATCAGTTTGAGGATTCTTTCCTAGCTGAGCCATGTCAGAGACTCTTCTTTCTTCATACTGCCTGAGCTTCCCATAGATCTCTTCCATGTCTAGAGTTTTGTTGGCTGTGTTTTCTTTGAACGTTGTCCTGTCAAAGTTCCAGACCCCGGTCAAACCATCAATGACCACTTGAACTCTATTCCTCATGGAGATTTCTGTTTCTGGGATGCCCAAGTTCCTCATCTTGGTGACAAGGGCCTCAAAGCGGTATGAGTAGTCGTTCACCGTTTCATTTGGCAGCATGCTAAAAGCATAGAACTCTTTCTTGATTTTCAGCTGGACGTCCTCCTTCATTTCAGTGGTTCCCACATGGAACTTCTCAAGAGCTTCCCACTGTTGTTTCGCTGTAGGCAAGTTGCCAACTCGAGTAGCGTCCCTTTCGCACAAGGACGCTTGAAGAAAACAGATAGCTTTTGCATTGGTTTCCATCAGCTTGAACTCATCAGGACCCCACTCGTCCTCCTTATCAGCTTTGTCAGCGGGAACCTTGAGATCTCCCTTCAAAATAACCTCCAGCATTGATAATTTTGACCTCTGTAGAAATTTTCAAACCTAGTCTTCCATCGGTTGAAGTTGCCGTCCGTTAGGCGCGGAGGCTTTACAAAAGAGATTCCAATAGGTTCCATGTCCATCTTTACCTGCAACTCAGTAAGAATCTAGAGCGCCTGCTCTGATACCAATTGTTGGATCGTTAGTACTGAGGGACGTCCTTTACTTTGGTAAAGGCGTCCTTAGGTTAGGCGTCCCTACGAGGAGTAGGGGCGTCCTTGAGTAATGCAGCGGAAATTAAGTACTAAACAAATAAACGATGAACGCAGAGAATTATAGAGGAACCACTCAAGACCAAGTAGTCCTTGAGTGTAAACCTCTACCTCCTTAGAGGATTTTTGAATAGTTCTTTCCTTTCTATTAAACGTCCTTACAGTTGTACTGGCGAGTCTTTACAGTTCTCTGGCACTTAGCTTTTCCCTAAGTCCACTAGTAAAGGACTCCTCTAAGCTTACAACTTAAGCGAGTTCAATCCACTAAAGGACTCTATTCCTACGTTCTGCAGTACTTCGCAGAACTCTCTATCTCTCTTTTTGGGTTTTCTGTTACAAACTGTTTTTGTGATTCGGTTACAAGTCTCACTCGATCTAACACAAGTTCTATCACTGTTCTTGCGTTCTTGAGTTAGTTCTTCGTGTTCTTGAGTGAGCCGCTTTCTACTGATTCTCTCTGAATATTCCTGAAAGCGTTAGCGTCACAATAAATGCCTTGGGGGTATGTATAGGACTTGGGGAAGGGCGTCTTTTCACTGGGACGATCATGCCCTTCATGGACGTGGCTACAGGATCTTCCTCCACGTAGTAGGGCGGTGATGAGGAAGCTTCCTGTATCCAGCTGTGTATGATGAACTCCGCTACAGGATCGGCCGCCACGTGTTGATGGACTCTGCAACAGGATCGTCCGCCACGTAGTGTTGGACTCCGCTACAGGATCGGTCTCCACGTGTCCTTGGATGATCAAACATTGTCGAGTGATGTCATCCTGTCGGCTAGTGAGTAAGGACTCCTTTCTTGCGTTCCTACTTGCTTGGGACTCCGTCCTTGCTCAAGTAGTCTTTAGCTAGTCCTTACTTCCTGTTAGCTAGCGTCCCTAAGCTTATGGGACGCCCATACACACTTGTTGTCCTTCTGGTCATTGGCGTTCCTGAACACTTGGACAACTTTATTAGAATCAAAGTGAGTTTGTCATATCAAAACTAAGGGACGATTGTGTGAAACACTAACAAGTACGCAAGCGTTCTTGATAGCGTCCCAACAATGGTGATGATGAGTTGGCTCGTCTTAGAGCCGAGATGGGTAGATTGCAAGTTGAAAAGGACAACCAGGAGGCGTTGATGAGAAGAGAACGAGAACAAAGGATAAGGGCCGAAGCTCAACTCAACGCTCTACCCCGGAACGCACGCCAATATATGCATCCGGAGTTGAGGGTACCCGAGCCCGCTATTGTGGTTCCCGAGGTTGCCAAGAATTTTGAGATCAAGACGCAATTCATCTCCCTCATCAAGCGAGATCAATTTGAGGGCCGTCCACACGAGTGTCACATAGAGTACGTCAAACGCTTTGTGGACATGTGTGAGACCATTTCGACCGATGAGGAGACTTTGGAGTATGTTTTGTTGAAAGCATTCAAGTGGTCACTTGGGGGCAAGCCCGCTCATTTGCTCGAGAGCCAAGCCCGAGATCGATCACTACTTGGCGAGCTCTCCATGATGCTTTCTTGATGAAGTTCTTTCCGCCCTCAAAGACTACCGAGCTCCGAAGGAAGATTGCTAGTTTCCAACAAGGCCCGAGTGAGCCTCTCTTTGAAGCTTGGGACCGATTTAAGGAGATTTTGCGCCAATGTCCCACTCATGGCCAACAACCTTATGTGCTTTCAGATATTTTCTTCCAAGGCATCAACCCGGCGACGAAGTACAAGCTCAACCTCCACACGGATTGTGGATTTATTGACTTGACACCGGATCAAGCATGGGAGCTCCTTGACAAGCTCTCCGATTATGAGGCCATGTATGGAGTTAGTCAAGCTAGTAAAGAGGTGAAGTCTCAAGGTGAAGGTGCAAGGAAGTTGTATGATCCGAAGGGTGAAGATATTGACAAGGATGTCAAGCTCCAATTTCTTGAAGGTGAAGTGAGTAAGCTCAAGAAGCAAGTTCACTACTACAAGCAAAATGCCCGAGCATGTGAAGAGTGTGGATCCTTTGCACACTCGACTCAAGTGTGCCCGAATGAAAGCCAAGTGCGCTTGGCCGAGCAAATTGAAGAGGCAAACTATGTTCGTGGCAACTTTGGTGGTAGAGGCAACTACAACAATGGTGGTAATGGTCGGTGGAACAATGGGCAAGCTCAAGGCTACAACAACAACTTCAACCAAAATGAGCCAAGGGCGCCACAACCACCTCCATATAGGCCACCCGGATTCAATGAACAGCCACAATGGGTGCAAGAGATAAAAGAAGGGTTCAAGGAGATAAAGACTCAAATCAATGAGTTCGGAGCATGGAGAAGACAAATCGACAATCAACTTGTCCAAATAGCAACTAAAGTCCCGAGAGATTACGGGAAACTTCCGGGCCGCCCAGAGGAGAATCCCCGAGCTCAACACAATCAAAATGAAGTCCGGGCAATTGGATTGAGAAGTGGCCGAAACCTACCCGAGCCACACATGCATAAGACGAATGAAGAGAGCCGGACCGACTTATCCAGCAAGTCGGGTCCGAGTTGCACTGAAGTCGAACCAGCAGGACGATCAGCTCCTCTGCCCAGGAACGAGGTAGAGAGTGAGTCGGGCCCGACTTACCCAGATGTCGGACCGACTACTCTGCTTCAGCTCTGCCCCAGGCCCGTGATGAAGGAAGTCGGGCCCGACATGGTGCCCAAGTCGGTCCAACTAGAGAAAGGTGCAAGTGTGGGAGACAAGTCCAAGGAAGTTGATCCGAGCAAGATTCCAAATGCAACAACTCTTCCATATCCCTCAAGAAAGCCGAAAGATGTTGTAGAAGGCAAGTTCAAGAGGTTTCTCAAGCTCTTGCAAGGTTTGAACATCACTATTCCGTTCACCGATGCATTGAGTGAGATGCCGTCATATGCAAAGTTCTTGAAGGAGGTTCTTAGCAAGAAGCGGTCAATTGTTGAGATGTAAGATGAGGTTAAGACTTTGGAGTTGCCGCAAAAGTTAGGAGATCACGGTCGGTTTGCTATCACCATTGGCGTAGGGTCTCAAAACTTCCAAGCCTTATGTGATTTGGGGGCAAGTGTATCGGTGATGCCCGCTAGCATTTGGAGAAGAGCCAATCTAGGAGAAATTGAACCGGCCGACATGTCCTTAACTATGGCCGATGGTTCAATCATCAAGGCTAAGGGTCTTTTGGATGACGTGCCCGTGCGGGTTGGAAAATATTTTGTGCCCGATGACTTCGTTATCTTGGACATGCATGAGGACCCTTTGGTCCCGATCATCTTAGGACGACCATTCTTAGCTATAGAGAGAGCCAAGTTTGATGTCAAGAACGGAAAAGTCTCCTTTGAAATTGGTGATGAGAAGGTCGACTTCCATTTCAACAAAGCCTTAAATGAGCCCGATGCGTTGGCTATCCTCAAGCTCGAGGAGAATGCCAAGAGAAAAAGAGAAGAAGTAGAAGTTGCTAGAGAGGTTGTGGCTTTGAGAAGCGATGTGAGATTCAATGAACAAGTGCAAGCAATGGACTCCCAAGCTCTAGGGGAGTTGATGAAGCAAGTTGAGGAACAAGATCAACCAAGGATCAATCCGAGCCCAAATAAAGATGAAGAGTATCCTTACCAATATCCTTTTGATGTGGGTGATGACCATTCTTCTTTCAAAACTTGTGATTCCTACATTTGTCTTAGTGACTTGAAAGATGACTTAGGAGATAGCTATATTTGCCTTAGTGACTTGAAAGATGATTTAGTAGAGTCTTCTAGGAATTCTTTGGATAACTTTCATGTAGGGAAGTTGGAACAAGATAGAGCAAGCAAGGAGGTGAAATCTAATGCTTTGGAGGAGTTGGATGTGAGAGCCCCGGGATGCGAGAGTCATGCCTATATAAACCATCGTTGGTGGTTTTATGGGTATGAAGATAATGGGGATGAGCACAACAATGGCGAACAATTCACCGTCTTTCACCCGCCATGAGTTGAAGGTTAGAAATTCAAGCTAATGACTATAAAAGAGCGCTTCTCGGGAGGCAACCCGTGTTAGTAGCTTTTTTTTTCATAATTTGAGTTTGATTTTTCGTAGCTTAGGCCTAGACTTTCTCTAACCAATCTCTATGTAGTATCTAGTGGATTTTCGGTGTTGTGTATACTTCAAGGTTGAGTAGGATTTGAGGTGATCATTAGATGGAAAGTTGGAGATAGGAGTTGCAAGAAGATGGAGTGAATTGGATAGCCCGAGCAACCCCACGTCAAGCCCAGGTAAGTCGGGCTCGACATGGGAACGTCGGTCCATAACATCGGTCCAACTCGATCGGACCTAGGTGGTATTCCCAATTTACCCTTTGACCTAAATTTGTCCCTTTCCCCATTAAATACCCCTCCCACCTACCTACCTTCTTCATACTAACCACCATTCCCAAAATACTACTCATCCCTCACTCTCAAAAATTCGGCCCCCCTTTACCCAACTCGATCCACACCTTCTTCCCTTCCTTCATCTCGATCAAACCACAAAAAGGCCTCCCTCACCCGATTCCAAAGAAGGATTTCGAGTTCATACTCGATCTTCATCCCAAATCTCAACCTAGGTTGAAAAGTTTGAGTTCTTACCAATTGTTTGCTTAAAAGTTCAAATCTCTTCAAATCCGCTATGTGTTGCTTGATCTCTACCTATTTCTTTGGAAATTTTATGCTTACATTGCATTGATTGAGTAATACCATGTTTGATTGAGAGCTTGAGCTTGAGCATCAATGGTGGATTTAGCATGATTTGAGAAATTGAGTTTTGAAGTTGTTTATGCATGCTTGAATCCATTTAGAACTTCGATTAGGGATGTTTGATGGTTGAAATTGAACCTTAGGGGCATGATAGTGTGATTTGGGTTGATTTCTTAAGAGAGTCGAAGCATGAACTAGGTCGAGTTACCCAGGTAAGTCGGGCCCGACTTGTGGAAGTCGGTCCACAAGGTCGGACCGAGGTTGAGAGTACATCGGGCCCGACATAGTGTGCAAGTCGACCGAGTTGTTTTTATTCTCTTCTTGTGATATCATCTGGATTCATGTGTTTTATTGTTGGCTATAGCTTAATAATGATGTAGTATATCCATTTGCTTAGCCATTGCTTGAGATATCCATGATGATTCATGTTGGATTGTGAGATGTGTGTTTGGAAATTAAGTATGGGTACCTCTTGTGTTGATGTGTTTTTGGAGTGTCATTGTTGTGTTGTATGGAGCTTATCTTGTGTCCCTTTGTTTGATTGAGTGTGTGTAGGTACAATGGAGACCCGTGCATCCTCATCTCACTTGGAGAAGCCGAAGAAGAAGTCCAAGAAGTCAAGGAAAGAGCCAATGTTGGATGATGTCCGTTTTAGTGATGGGGAGGTCGCCGAGAAATATGCAAGGTATAGGGCGCTTGAGCATCACACAAGGTGGCTTGATTGGGAAACCGTGAGGAAGATGGCAATGGATCAAGCTCTTCCAAGGTGTTATTCCCACATCGGTCTCCATGGGATGTTGCGGTGGGACAACCCCCACTATTCCGCCCTCACATCGGAGTTCATGGCGACCTTTGAGTGCACTTATGATGATGTAGAGGATGAAGAAGGCGAGATCACCTTCCAATTGGGCAACGAGGACTACAATGTCTCTCTTGCGGACTTGGCTACCTACTTTGGGTTTCCATGTCCAAAAGAAGAGGCTAATGTAGATAACGAGAAGGTGAACCAAGTATGGAGGCATGTGGCCGGGAAGAGCGAGATGAGAAAAGGCGCCACCACCACCGAAATAGCTAGCCCTCTCTTCCGAGTCATGGTGCGAGTCTTGGGATGTGCAATTTATGCACGTCACGAGTTAAGCAAACCGATGAAGGAGGAGATTATTGATGACAGGCCCGATGTGCTATACCAATTCTAAAGATAGGGCCCCGGGTCAATCAACAAAAGAAATTTGTATCACGACCCCGTTGTAGTACGGTGGTCGAGGTCAATCACAGGGAATTATTTCATGCGCGTTTGAACGGTCGATTTGTCTAATCACAAACACAATGGGAGAGAAAACACGCGAAGCAACTCGGGACCGAGGTTGTCAATCTCGGGACCGAGGTAGCTAGGCACAAACAAAGTCGGGCTCGAGGCTAGGGGACTCGGGCTCGACACAACAATCAATACGAAAGGAGAGAAACAAGCTAGGCTAAGGGGATCCTAGGGCTAGGGGTTCATGCCAACATCAACTTCACATGTTATCATATAGACCAATGAACTAGAGACTTTCGCCTTAGACAAAGATCAACAAATCCAATCAAATCATGCCATTAATCACAAGGAACTAGGCTTTCGCATTCATTCAAGTCAATTGACTCTCTATCTACTCCTATTCGACCGTGGGATCAAGAGGCTTTCTCTTCATCCCTTCGAACCAACTTTCCTAGGCTTTCGACAAAGGATCTTGCTCATAAGGTAAATAGACATGGATCTAGGCAATCAAATCATGAAATTGGTTCAAGCACATGCAATTGAGTTAGGGTTTTCGCCCCCTACCCTAAGATCAAGCTAACTACTCACTAATCATGGATTTCAAACTAGCAATTATCAAAGACCAAAGATAAATCATGAATCATGCAAGTCAAATCCACAATCAACACACAAAACTCAAAATCAAAGCCAAAGCAAACTTGAATTAAACTAAGAAGAGGGAATTCTTACAATCTCTACTCCCGCTCCAAGCCTAAGGGTTTCTTTCTTCTCCAAGGAAAGGAATTCACCCAAATCCTCCTCTAGATCTTGGGTTCTTTCCCTCCCTTGGAGAAGAGTTCACCCCCTTCTTCCTTCTACACTCTCAAACCTCACTCTCAATTCACTCTCCAATCTTCCTCCCAAGTTGTTCATCTTAGAATGAGAGATTACAAGGGCTTTTATAGAGATTTTTCCCCCTACTACAAAGACTAGATTACCCCTCTAAACTCCTTGGGCTCCAAGGCTTATCCTTGACCTCCAAGGCTTCTAGAACTCCTTGATCTCCAAGGCTTCTAGACTCCTTGACCTCCAAGGAAGCAAATATAGTTTTGGGAATTAACAAGAAAATCCCAAAAAGAAAGGAATCCGGAGCCATGACCATCATGGATCGACACAGAGGAACCTCGGGCCCGACTTGCTTCAACCTCGGTCCAAGGGCATACGTTCCAGCGACCTCGGGCCCGACATGCACACCTCGGTCCACCACCTCGGGCCACCATGGAACCTCGGGCCCGACATGCTGGGTACCTCGGTCCTAAGGCATTTTTCAGCTTGTTTCGCTCCGTTCTCTCTCGTTTTAGCTCCGATTGACTCGATTCTTTCGCCATTCTCTTCGTCTTCACTTGAGGCTTCTTTCCATGCATTGTTAGCTCCATTTTGGCTCGTTTTTCATCCTTGAATTCCTCCATGATTCCATGCTCCAATCTCCATGATTCTTGCTCCGAAATGCCTATAAAACACACAAAACGCGCATAGTCTCCGAATCTCATAGAATACGGGAACTAAGCTAAAAAGGGACAAAACACACAAGAAAAGGGAAGAAAGACACATATTTACAAAGGAAAATGACCTATAGAACACTACTAAAATGAGAGACATCAATTATGTTGCTCCATGAGATGCTCTTCCACACCGAAAAGCCCATGAACCTTGTGTGGGAATGGGTCAAGATGGTCCGAGATTTCCAAAGCTCTTCTTGGATCTATTTCGGTGGGATGATTGCAAGGCTAGCCATGCGCCTAGAAGTCGATCTTACCAAGTATTCTCCGGCTCCTAATGGTGTTGAGTACATGAACATGAAATATTTCAAGAAGGCCAACGTCATCAAGGAGAAGCTCTACATGACTTCTTTGGCTCCTCACTCAAGCTTCAACAGTGTAGCCATCCGGTTTACGTCCAACCTCTTCGATCTCTCAAGGTACAACAATTGGTATGGTGTTTGGGCCTCCAAGCCCCACTCCTTTGGTGATCCGGTCGGTACTCGGGAGGGGAGGCAACAACCTCATCACATTCGGTTCACCACCCCCTCATCTTCACCGGATTCCGACCAAGATAACTTTGTCTTGGCACCTCTAGGAGAGGCCATGGAGATCGATCAAGAGCAAATCGAAGAGGATTAGCGCTTCCAAAACTTGATGCAGAACCTCCGAACCATGAACCATCCCCCAGCAGCAGCGGACCGAGGTGCACAGGACATCGGGCCCGACTTCCATCAAAGTCGGTCCGGTGCCTTCTTTGGTGGTGAGGTCCCAAGGCATTTTGAGCATGGAGAGGGGAGTGGTGCAAGGAATGAGCAGGCTCACGGTGGCGGTTATGAAGGGTACGCTCAATGGTATGGTCCGGGAATGGTGTTTCCTGAGCGGCAACAAACGGTGGACATGTCGTTCTTGGCAGTCGTTGAGAAGTCTTTGGATCTCCTCCGGGCAGTCGTGAATAATGGCCCTATGACAGATATTGCCCAAGGTTTTGGGCTCACGTTCCAGACAGTCCTTCACCAATAGGTCAAGTTTAGGATGGCACACGAGGTTAGCACGGAGTCCTTTAAACTTGCCCTTTGAGGCATGTGAGGAATCAGGTTTGTAGGGTTTGTTGAGGAAGGCGAAGCGTTTAGTAGAGGGGGTGGTAGATTGGGATGGTTTCTTCTCAAAGGAGGGAGGAGTGGTGGAAGGGCGTCTATGAGGTGGCGGAGGAGGGAGTTGGGTGTTTCTCATTGGACCAGCCCTCCTTATATCTCTCGATCTTGAATCCATCGGTGATCGGCCTTTAACCGGAGTAATGGGTTTCGCCGCCGAGGATGAAGGCTTTTGAGAATTGCTTGTGTTGGTCATTTGAGAGAGAGAGAGAGAGAGAGAGAGAGAGAGAGAGGTGAGAGCGGTTTCTAGATTTGGGCAAGAAGTCGAAAACGGCGAAGAGCGTAAACAGATGTTGCAGGATGGTATTTATAGGAAGAAGATGGGCTAGAGAAGGTAGGGGTAACAGTGTCTTTTGGTATCCTCCACCCACTTTCTTACACGTGGATTCTTAACCACGAAGAAACCAGGTGTAATACACCGTTATGCGTTTCCCGAGATCTTCGTCCTTTTTCTCGCGACGGTTCATCTTTCCTCTTTTAAAGTTCAAATTTCAAATCACTACAAAGGACTCTAACTTGACGTCCTTAACACAGCACAAACCTCTTTCTGAGAACTCTGACCCTGCGTCCTAACATTGAACTCATCATACTGACTCTTAAAACACCACACAAATGTCCTCACAACCTCGACTAGCGTCCCTTTAATCACTAAGAACCATTTTTGAGAATCAACCAAGTACGTCCCGTAAAGAAAATGTAAAGAAGGCTCATAAGACGCTTTTGCAAGATTCTCGGCTTAGATAAGCTTAGAGTTCCCCTCATTTCGGCTTATAATGAGGGTTGGGTTGTAACGACCCCGTCTTTACACCGGGATGTTACTCAGTAGTAGGCCACCCCTGGTCTACACGAGCTAACCTGACAACGAGTTCACCCAGATCTTGCAACTCGGGCACGACGAGAAAACACAATTAAAACATCCAACCTGTATTTACAAAACCATAGTATCGAAAACATGCATGAACCTCCAACTACTTAATTTACAATAACCCATCCTACACCTCATTACCCACCACGAAATTCTAACCAAAAGTATTATACATAACAAAAGTTACTTTACAGTGCTCCCTAAAATATCACCGACTAGCTCCCACAACCCAACTTAATGACAACGTCTTCAACAGTCCGCTCCACCAAGTTGTTGAGGCTCCACCATGGGTCCCTTGTCCCTACCTAGGCCTAGTTAGAGAAAAATATGCCCCCGAAGGGTCAGAACCTATCCTAGCAAATCAGAGTCAACATGACAACTATAAGACGTTTCAAAACATTTTTCTAAGGTCAGCAACAAAGTGTCCACAAACACACACATAACTCTAGTCCATTCCTAAATCTAGTTAGTCACACAATCATTCCCAAAGTCCATATCTAGGCAACGAAACCATTACTCACATGTTCACAAATTCACACATCCACACACACACATTCACACTTCAACACATTCACACACACACACACCGCAGCACACCCCGTGCAGATAATGCAACTCTACTTTCACCGTCGCACTACCATCCAACGCTTTTCCCACCTAGCGTTTTGAGTGTCAGAGGCAGGCCCTCCCACTCCTTATCCTTTATTGTCTTCCAACCCCTGGTCAAGCCTCCTCGGGAGCACTTGCCAAAAACACAGATAGCTTTTTCGTTTTGAAAGTGGCTCGTCCGCCCCACGATCCCACATCTAAGCATCACTTCTTCACCGATTGTCTACACATATGGGTGTGTCGGTACGAAAGCCCATAGAGAAATTCATTTGAAACTTTATTCAATGAAAACACTTTAAAACCGATTTTCACACATTATCACACACGCATAAGAATATTCGATAAAAGATTCCAAAACAATTACACATACCACACATATCCAACCCTTTTCAAGATCGATCGGGACTAGTTCCCAAAACCAATCTCATAACTACCACGCAAATCCTAACAGGCTAGAACAGAACCGAGCAAGTCGAAAATCGACTTACCTGAAGAACGAAGGAATTTCTTTAGGAACGGGAAATGGCAACGACCCAACGAAATCAACGTCCTAAAAACGATAATTAATAATAGTGTCTTAGATCAAGACGAGTTATAATATTAAAAGAATTTACAAAGACCCGAACCAACCCGACTAACTCCGACCCGTCTTAATCCGGCTAGCCCGACTAAAACGAGTATCTTAATTATTACACTCATAATCATGGCTTAGCTAGCTCCTGAAAATGTACATATGTATATATACGCTCTAATTGCATTTTCCTAATCACTGGATTAACCTTAATTATGAATAATCTACAACTAGGACCTAAACTAACTAACTAGCTATACGCATAAACTTATTCACAACCTTCCTATTGTCTTTGCTCAGCCACACACTTCAACCTTCTGCGATCAAATATCTGTACGAACACAAATATAGCTCTCTCTACTAGAGATTAAAGGCCATCTCCTCTTTATTTAACAAATTAATTGTTCTACTTCTCTTTGACCAATTAATCACAAACTATTATATACATAGACAATGAATTCAAACTACAACTCCCGTACATACATACCTATGAAATCCCATGACCTGTATGTATTAATTATTTAATTCAAACTTAACCCACCCAACAGATCAAGTCAAGATGGAGCTCGGTGGAAAAATACCGGGATGGAGCACGATACCGGACTGAACAAACAAGGTCGAGACGGTTCCGATCAACGGGCTGGGTCTGATGCGTAGCAGCTCAAGAGAACACGGGAGCTAGGCATGGAGGCCGCTAGGTGCTGTTCCAAGGCAACCACTAGTTGCTAACCGAGAAGAAAGATGAGGAAGAAGATCGAGGTGATCAGAAGGTGGTTGCTGGCCGAAGAAGACAACTATGAAGAACGTCTTGGAAGGAAGAAAGCTCAAGTACGAAGCAAAAAGATAAGGAGTACGTGGAAGAAAGGCGGTGCAAGGCTTCTAATTCATGTCTATCACCTATACGAATATATATATGGTTTTCGCCTCCGTTCCAAATAATCGGTAATGATACGGAGGTTAAAAGAGATATACTACTTTATTAAATAGTAAAGAAATAATACATACAAATCTAAAATTTTACCGTATAAATAATCTTTGTAAAATATAATAATTTAGTTCCACTAAATTACCCGACTTTAAATACACGATAAATCTTAACACCAAATTTCATTTTTAGGCGTATAAAATTTTTTAAACGATCCCGTCTTTACATGGGTGATCAGGGATACTCTTGAGATCAAAAGAGAAATAAAATTACGTTCAAAGCAAAAGCATATAACATGTGTTGGATCGTTAGTATAACTAAGGGACGTCCTTTACTTAGATAAAGGCGTCCTTGGTCAGGCGTCCTTATGAGGTGTAAGGGCGTCCTTTAGTTGTGCAGCGGAATTTAAAACTAAACAGGTGAATAATGAACGCAGTGATTTATAGAGGAACCACTCAAGACCAAGTAGTCCTTGAGTGTAAACCTCTACCTCCTTGGAGGAGTTTTGAATAGCCTTTTCCTTTATATTAAACGTCCTTACAGTTGTACTGGCGAGTCTTTACAGTTCTCTGGTACTTAGCGTTCTTCCTAAGTCCACTAGTAAAGGACTCCTCTAAGCCTACAACTTAAGCGAGTTTAATTTTCTAAAGGACTTCTATCCCTACGTCCTACAGTACGTTGTAGGACTCTCTCTCTTTCTTTTTGGGTTTTCTGAGTTACAAACAGGTTGTGATTTGGGTTACAATTCTCACTCGATCTAACACAAGCCTAGAATTGTTCTTGGGTGTTCTTGAGCTTGTTCTTAGTGTTCTTGAGTGAGTCGCTTTCCTCTGATTCTCTCTGAATATTCTCTGAAAGCGTTGATGTCACAATAAATGCCTTGGGCTATTTATAGGACTTGGGGAAGAGCGTCTTTCCTCTTCTAACGATCATGCCCTTCGTGGACGTGGCTACAGGATCTTCCTCCACGTATTAGGGCGGTGATGAGGAAGCTTCCTGTATCCAGCTGTGTGTGATGGACTCCGCTACAGGATCTGCCGCCACGTGTTGATGAGCTCTGCTACAGGATCGTCCGCCACGTAGTGTTGGACTCTGCTACAGGATCGGTCTCCACGTGTCCTTGGATGATCAAATGTTGTCGAGTGATGTCATCCTGTCGGCTAGTGAGTAAGGACGCTCTGCTTGCGTTCCTACTTGCTTGAGGACTCCGTCCTTGCTCAAGTAGTCTCTTGCTGGTCCTTACTTCCTGTTAGCTGACGTCCCTAAGCCTAGGGGACGTCCACACACTTGTTGTCCTTTTTGTCACTGGCGTTCCTGAACACTTGGACAAATTTATTAAAATCAAAGTGAGTTTGTCATATCAAAACTAAGGGACGGTTGTGTGGTACACTAACAAGTACGCAAGCGTCCTTGATAGCGTCCCAACACTTTCCCCCTTTTTGATGATGACAAACTCTCATTTTGGTGGTGTTTTAGTGGTTAATTTCCCTTGTAAATAGGTGTCTTTTGTTCCTTTCTTTGCTAGTTTTGTCCCTTTTTAGCTTGGATTCCGATTTTCTATGAGATTTGAAAACTATGCGAATTTGTTGTGTTTTGTAGGTAAATTGGCGTGTTTTGAAGAAGCTTTGGAAGGAGTCCATAAGGAGGAGCAAGGCAAGAGCGCAAAAGAGCGGAAGAGCCAAGCAATCAACGAAGTGGAGCTCAAGAAAGACCAAGAAAGGAAGAAGACTGAGGCCAGGATCGAGGTTCCCAGCAAGTCGGGCCCGAGATCGAGTCATGGAGACCCGGACCGAGGTGTGGCAAGTCGGGCCCGAGGTGCGTCCGTGTCGGTCCAAGTCGGCAAAGTGTAGATTGGCACCAAGGCACACAAATGTGATCTACCACTTTTGCCCCTCTTCCATTTTTGGACATTCTTGGCCCCCAATTAAAAGGAGAGAAGATTAGAAGACAATTATCCAAGTTTAGACACAATTAATCACTCTAAAAGGCTCAAGGAAGACTTGGAGAGCAAGGAGGAAGAAAGAAGAGGAGAAGAAGAAGAGAAATCGGTGGAGATTGCTAGTTCTAGGGAGAATTTGTGAGTTTGAACTTGTTTTGTTTTGCCATTAGTGGATTTGAGATAGGATCTTGTGAAAACCCCTTTGATTTGTATGAGATTTGGCTTTGATTTGAGATTGATGATTGAGATTTGCTTGCTTTGTCTTTTGATTGCTATTTACTCTTTCCATATGGAGTAGATTCCATAGTCTTGGGCTATGGGGGAAACCCCTAGCTAGGTTTGGGTGTGAACCCCCAATTCCATAGCCTTGAGTGCTTGATCCAAGGAATCCTCTCTATATAGAGCTACAATCTCTTGTGAAAGCAAGGGATTAAGGGCTTGTGATTGGCAAGAGTGAGTGAAAGCAATCTCTAGCCATCACTTGACTTTGCATCGAAAGGGAAATCAATCTCCCTAGGGTCGATGTGTAGAGAGGCGAGATCAAAGGCAAACAACCTCGATCTCATGAGGATCAACACTCATTGGCTGAGATGGGGTGGAATTACCCATATCTAGTTAGGGAAGGAACCCAAAAACCCAAGACCGATCTACTATTTTACCAAGTCCGACTTACCCAGACCTCGGGCCCGACTTCCAACAATGTCGGTCCTGTGCAATCCAAAGTCGATCCCACCTCGGGCCGAAGTGACCTATGTCGGTCCCGAGTTGTTCTCTTTGATTTTCCTTGTTTTACCCTTTCTTTCCCCTTTTTAAGTCTTTTTGGGTACACTCATCGCACGAACTCCCGAGCGTTCGACACCCTACCCTTGTACTACTACGGGGTTCGGTTATTACTTTGAATTTTGACCCTCCAATCCGGATACCCATCAATGTCTTAGACTAGCATCCCTATAAGATGACTTTAAATGAATGATAGTTCCTAACACAAGTTCTCAACAAGACATAGCCAATCACTGAGGGAATGATAGAACGAGACTTGTTCATTTAAAAGTTATCATCCCTAAAAGCAACCTAAGGTGCTCAAAAGGATGTCTATCAAGTGCTTTGTGAAAATATCGGCCACTTGGTCCTTAGTCCTAACATGATCCACTCTAATCAACCCTAGTTCCACGTTATCACAGAGAAAGTGATTTCTAATATGAATATGTTTGGTACGAGAATGAGGAACAAGATTCTTGGCAATGTTTATAGCACTAGTGTTATCACACATGATAGGGACTGTGTCTAGGGACATACCATGATCTTCCAATTGGTACTTGATCCAAAGGATTTGTGAGCAACACGAAGCAGCAGCAACGTACTCGACTTCCGTAGTTGAAAGCGCCACAAAATTTTATTTCTTGGACACCCATGAGACAAGGCAAGAGCCTAGGAATTGTGCCATTCCTGAGGTGCTCTTTCTATCCACCACATGTCCTGCGTAGTCTGCATCAGAGTAACTTACAAGGTTGAGGGACGTCTTCCTTGGATACCAAGGGCAAAGATCGTCTCGTCCCTTGAGATACCTGAAAATTCTTTTGACCTCTTACATGTGAGACTCTTTTGGGTTAGCTTGAAAGCGAGCACATAAGCAAACAACAAACATGATATTGGGATGACTCGCAATCAAGTATAATAAAGATCCTATTATGCCCCTATAGAGTTTTTGATCAACACTCTTGCCTTCTTCATCAGCATAAAGGCGAGAGTTGGGAGAAACGGGAGAGAAATTTGTTTGGATGTGTTCATACCAAACTTCTCAAGCATTTCACGAATGTATTTCTGTTGGTGAATGCGCGTCCCATCCTTGAGTTGTGTGATCTGGAGTCCCAAGAAGAATTTGAGTTCTCCTATGAGGAACATCTCGAACTCGCTACTGAGCAGATTCTTGAATTCCTCGACAAGTTTCATGTTACTGCTTCCAAAGACTATGTCATCGACATAGACTTGGACAATCAAAACATCTTTGAGAAGTTTCTTTAAGAACAGATTTTTATCAATCATACCTCTAGTGTACCCGTTCGACAAGAGAAAGGATGCAAACCTGTCGTACCACGCACGAGGGGCTTGCTTGAGTCCATAGAGCGCCTTGTCAAGCACATGGTCGGGGTACTTCTCGTTCTCAAAACCAGGGGGTGAGCGACGTACACCTCTTCCTTCAGTTTTTTGTGAGGAAGGCGGTCTTGACGTCCATTTGAAACAGCTTGAATCCCTTATGAGCGGCAAAGGCAATGAGGAGGCGTGTGGTTTCAATTCTAGCGACAGGAGCGAAGGTCTTGTCGTAGTCGATCCCTTCCTCTTGCCTATAGCCTTGAGCCACTAGCCTTGCCTTGTTTCTTGAGACTCTGCTACTCTCATCAAGCTTGTTTCGGAAGACCCATCTCGTCCCTATAATGTTTTTCTTTAGGGGTCTAGGGGACGAGCTTCCAAACTTTGTTCCTCTCAAACTGATTTAGTTCTTCTTGCATGGCTTGGATCCAGTCAGCATCCTGAAGTGCTTCTTTTATGTTCTTAGGTTCAACTAAGGACACAAAAACATATAACGCACAGAACGCCATGTTTGCACTTTGGGACTTGCTTGCAGCTAATCTGGTTTCTAGGGTCTAGATGAATCTGATATGATTTGATCTGTTGGATGATATCTTGAGAGGTTGGAACCCCTATGGGTAACGTCCCTTCCGAGAGTGCACCTAGGGTCAGTCTAGTCTGAATCATCCGAGTCCATGTCTTCCTCTTTAGTATTAGGCTCAGTGTGTTCCCCCTCAGAATGAGCGTCCATACCTTCCTTCGTTCCCCTTGTTGACTTGATTTAGCAACATCCACTTGATTGAGCGACCAAGTCTGAGAAGGTTCTCGCTCATCGCTAGGAACTCTCATGGAAACTTCTTCTCTGTTTTCAGGGGCGGTCCCAGTAACATAGTTTGTTCCTAATGTCCAATCTTCTTCCTCATCTTCTTCGTCATCGTCCTTTGAAGAATGACGACGTTCCTTCTTGCTTGACTCCTTTTTGAAAGATATGTTTTCTTTGAATACCACATGAATACTCTCCCCTCAAGCTTAAGAGTCGATTTGTTGAAGACTCTATAGACTTTGCTTGTGAGGGAGTACCCAAGAAATATTCCTTCATCACTTCTAGCATCAAACTTCCCAATGTTGTTTTTACCGTTGTTGTGAACGAAGCACTTGCATCCAAAGACTTTAAGATGCAAAATGCTTGGTTTTCTTCCATTGAGAAGTTCATAGGTAGTCTTCTTGAGCAAAGGACGGATCATATCTCGATTGATGATGTAGGTAGATGTGGCAACGGCTTTGGCCCAAAAGTGTTTGGGGACCACTTGCCAATAGCATAGTCCTTGCCATATCTTCAAGCGTCCTATTCTTTCTTTCAACAACGCCATTTTATTGAGGAGTTCTTGGGGATGAGAAGTTGTGGGAGACACCTTGTTGGTCACAGAAGTCCAAGAACTCTGAGTTTTTGAACTCTGTCCCATGGTTTGGCCGAATGGCTTTTAAGCGCGTCCCAAGAGCAACTTCCACTTGTTTGATGAAGATTTTGAACATCTTGAAAGCATCTACTTTTGACACCAAGAAAAGAACCCAACTGAATCGAGAAAAATCATCTACAAGAACGTACATGTACCTCTTTCCACCGTAGCTCTTTGTCCTCATGGGTCCACAAAGATCCATATGAAGGAGTTCCAATGGCTTCTTCGTACTCACTTCATTTTTGCACTTAAAGGACGATCTTGTTTGCTTCCCTTTGATACATGCTTCACATTGTTCGGCTTGATCAGGATTGATTCGGGGAAGTCCTTTCACAAGATCTTGTTGATGAAGTTTGAGGATGGTGCTAAGTCCGGCGTGACCAAGACGACAATGGCAGAGATCAGCGTCCTCTAATGAGACGGACAAACACAGCTTTGAGGAAGGCTCAAACTCCTTGTTGAACACATAAACATTGTTCTTTCGAATTCCTTTGAGAATGACATCTTTGGACTTCTTGTTGAGGACTCGACATTCTTGAGAGTCAAATGTGACTAAGTTGTCTCCTTGGTCATACATTTGAGAAACGCTCAAGAGGTTGAAGCCTAAGTCCTCAACTAAGTTCACATTGGCGATTCTTGTTGAATTGTTCAATTTTGCAACGCCTGTCCCTTTGATTTTGCCATTGCCCTTGTTACCAAATGACACAGTTCCACTGTTGGTATTTGCTTGGATAGAGGTGAGGAGGATCTGGCTCCCCGTCATATGATTTGAGGTGCCGCTGTCAATGGTCCACGGGCTTTTCCTCCCCTCTACCTGAAAAAGAGCATTAGTTCTTTGCAACCCAGGCAAGGTGGCCCTTACCTGGTTCGTTACAGTAGTACATCTCTCTCATGGGCAAATAATCATAAACATTCACATCATTTGTTCTTCTAGCATGTTTCCTATCATAATTCTTTTTAGCATTTGGCACACTAGCATACATCCTAGGAACAAGTTTAGGCTTAGCGTTCTTATTTTCACTTCTAGCCTTTCTACCATTCTCAATGTCTTCCTCTAGCTTAACACATTCATATTTGTAATGTCCAAGCTTTCCACAGTACCAACAAGTTCTATAGTACTCCCCAAGGTAGTACTTCTTATTGGGTCTTTGAATCCTATTTTCCTCCATCTTTTCAAGATTATAGACTTTTGAACCATCTCTCTTAGCAATTTTCTTATACATTTTGTGACTCTTGGAGTTAGTATAGTTGTCCCTATGGCCAGATTCTCCACTTTCTAGGACTCTAATTCTTTCCTCAAGATTTCTGGTTTTCTCTCTTTCGAGCTCCAACTCAATTGTCTTGTTAGTCTCAAAATCACTAGGTAAGGAGTTCTTTGATCCAGATGAAGAGTTGTATCCTAAACCTCTCTTAGATGGAACAAATTGAACAGGCTTAATAGGTTCGGTTGAAGGAGAGTTCCCTAAGACCTTAATTTCTTCCCTAAGCTTGGCATTTTCAGATTTGAGGCATGCTAGCTCAGATTTTAGGGACTTTGACGATTCTAGAGAGGACTCTTGTTCAATTGACAATTTTAGACAAGCCTCACATTCCCTATCAGCGTTCTCAGCAGCTTCCTCAAAGACATCAAGTTTGTCTTTCATGATATAACTTTCTTGCATGATTTTAGCAATCAATTTTATGAGTTTAGGCTTGGAACACTTATAAAGAGAACTTATGAGGGATTCTTGAGTTACCTGATCATCCTCAGCGTCAGAGGCGTCCTTAGGTTCGTCTTCCATAGCCATAAAGCAGGTGTCTTGGGACGGTCCTTCATCATCACTGTCAAGGTCGTCCCAAGCAGCTTGATAAGCAACAAAGTGTGCGTGCTTCTTTAGCTCCTTTCCAGTGTAGCAATTCTTGGCGAAATGACCTTTCTTATTGCACTTGTAGCAATTCAAGTCCTTCATTTCCTGCTTTGTAGGCTTGAGACTCTTCTCCTTTGTTGGGAAACCCTTTTTGGTCTTCCCTTTCTTTAACCAGGCACGAAGAGTCTTGTGCATGAGGGCTAGCTCCTCGTCCTCAGCACTTTCCTCTTCACTCTTATTCTGTTTGTTCAACATGGCTTGAAGCAAAAGTTTGTCATTGTACCCCTTGGTCCTTGCTTCTAACCTTAGAGCAATTCCCTTTTGCTCTAAATCATTCTTGTCATGGGCCCTCCTAGACTCATAGCTCATCAGCTTCCCATAGATCTCCACCATGGATAGACCTTTGTTGGATGGATTCTCTTTGAAGGTAGTCCTATCGAAGTTCCAATCTCTAGCCAAACCGTCAATCAACACTTGGATTTTCATCCTTTGTGTGATTTTGGTCTCAATAACTCCCAAGTTCTTCAACTTGGTCATCAATTTCTCAAAACGGAAGGTGTAGTCAGTAATGGACTCGTCGTGAAGCATTTTGAAGCAGAAGAAGTCTCTCTTAGCCATCATTTGAGTGTCTTACATCATATCCGCCATCCCAACGTGAAATATTTCTATGGCGTCCCATTGGTCTTTGGCAGTCTTCAAATTGCTGACGCGAGTGGCGTCCCTTTCACACAAGGCATTTTGCAAGAAGCAAATGGCCTTTGCGTTGTTCTCCATTAGCTTGAATTCCTCGGGACCCCAATGCTCTTCTTTATCCTTCTTTGCGGCAGGAACTTGAAGATCACCATCCCTGATGACTTTCCAACACTGGTAGTTCTGACTTCGAACAAAGTTCTCCATTCTGTCTCTCCAGCGATTGTAGTTCCCATCAGTAAGGCGAGGAAGCTTGGCACCACTGATTCCGATCGGTTCCATGTCCATGATTACCTGCGACTACTAAAAGATCTAGAGCGCCTGCTCTGATACCAATTGTTGGATCATGAACGTTAGTATGGGGTATTCTGATGAAGGTAGTCCTTCTTTACTTGAAGATTGTGCTTCGGTCTTGCTTACTTTGTTATTGCTTGAGGACAAGCAAGTTTAAGTATGGGGTATTCTGATGTCTCTCATTTTGGAGGTGTTTTAGTAGTTAATTTCCCTTTTAAATATGTGTTTTTCATTCTCTTCTTTGTAGTTTCGTTTCTTTTTTAGCTTAGTTCCCGGTTTTCTTCAAGAGTCGGAAACTATGCGAGTTTGTTTATTTTTGTAGGTAAAATGGCAAGAATGAGGACCATTTCGAGGAACCAAGGAAGAAAGCAAGGATCGAGGCCCTAGATCGAGTAACACCACATCGGGCCCGAGATCGAGCAACCAAAGCCAGGACCGACGTTCCCAACGTCGGGCCCGACGTCAACCCGTGTCGGTCCAAGTCGGCGATTGTGAGAATTGTTCCCCAAGGCATATTTTTAGCAACTTTCCACATTTGCCCCTTTCTAAATTGGGATTCCTTGGTCCCCAATCCATGAAGAAGGTTAAGAGAGGTGATTAGTGATCAAATCAAAGAGAGGAGTGTGAGGGGGACGAGTGGGACACACACACCAAACCCAATTTCACTCTCAAAGGCTCAAGGAAGACTTGGAGAGCAAGGAGAAGAAGGAAGAAGGAAGAGAAGGGGAGATCGTTGGCCTAGAGAGGGAGATTTGTGAGTTTTATACTTTGTTTTGCTTAGACCAAGTAGATTTGAACTTGGATTTTGTAGACATCTTTGAATTTGAATGCAATTGGAGTTTGATTGGATGATGTTGATTGAGATTTGCTTGATTTCCATTTTGTTTATGCTTTTCTCTTACCACATGGAGTAGATTCCATAGTCTTGGGCTATGGGGGAATCCCCCTAGCTAGATTTGGGTAGAAAACCCCAATTCCATAGCCTTTGAGTGCTTGATCTAGGAATCCTCTCTACACTAAGCTTCAATTCTCTTGTGGGAACAAGGGACATAGGGCTTGTGGTTGGTAAGAGTAAGCGGGAGCATCTCTCACCAATTACTAGACCTAACATCGAAGGAGAGTGGAAACTCCCTTGGGTCGAAGTGTAGAGTGGAGAGATCGAAGGTGGGTAACCTCGATCTCACAAGGATCAACACTTATTGGTTGAATTGGGGTGGAATTACTCAAGTCTAGTTGGGGAGGAACCCAAAAACCCAAGACCAATCTACTAATTTGCTAAGACCGAGATCCCCAGTACATTGGGCCCGACTTGCTCTACGTCGGTCCCGTGCAAATTGACCTCGATCCTACCTCGGACCGAAGTGACCCTGTGTCGGTCCGAGGAAGATCTCGTTTGTTTTCCTTCGTTTGTCTTTATTTTTCTCCTCTTTTAGTCTTTTCGGGTATTCTCGACGCACGAACTCCCGTGTGTTCGACACCCTACCTCTTTACTACATGTGAGGTTCGGTTTTATAAATTTAAATTGTGAGACCCTCCGATTCCCGGAACCCATCAGAATTTTGGCGCCGTTGCCGGGGAGTTCTAATTGTTCGAGGTACCCATCTTTGTTGAGTCTTTGATTTTGGTAGTGATTTGGGTGAGGGACTAGCACAAACCCCTTGTTTGTTTTGATTTGGCTTTTGTTTGTGTCTTTGGTTGTAGGTGCATGCGAGCTAGTTCCGTCCGAGGAACCCTTGAGCTCGATTTTGTGATTGACCCGGAGAGTATTCTAAGGCAAGCCCGCAAGAAGAAGAGGATGGCGGACCAAGCCCGAGATGAGGAGTTCGAGAGGATGAGAGCCGACATGGCTCGAATGCAAATTGAGATGGCAAACCGAGATGCCGAGGCCCGAAGAGAGAGGGAGCAAAGGATAAGGTTGGAGGCCCAAATCAACACTCAACCCCGTAATGCTAGACAATATATGCATCCGGAGTTGAAGGTCCCGGAGCCGGCCATCGTCTTGCCGGAGGTGTCGAGGAATTTTGAGATAAAAACTCAATTTATCTCACTCATCAAGAGAGAGCAATTCCAAGGGAGGCCGAATGAGTGTCCGATCGAGCATGTGAAGCAATTCAAGGACCTTTGTGAGACCATTTCCATGGACGATGAGACGCTTGAGTATGTGCTACTCAAAGCCTTCAAGTGGTCTTTGGGAGGCAAGGCTTTGCATTGGTTGGAGAGTCAAGCACCACGATCCATCACATCATGGAGGGCCCTAAATGAAGCATTTTTGATGAAGTTCTTCCCGCCCACCAAGACGACGGAGCTTAGGAGGAAGATTGCTAGTTTCCAACAAGGAGCTCATGAGCCACTTTTCGAGGCGTGGGATAGGTTCAAAGAGATGTTGAGGGCGTGTCCGACACATGGTCAACAACCTTATGTCCTTCAAGACATCTTCTTCCAAGGGATCAACACCGCAACGAAGGATAAATTGAACCTCCATACCGATTGTGGGTTCATTGACTTGCCGCCGGAACAAGCATGGGAGTTGTTGGACAAACTCTCGGATTATGAGGCGATGTATGGGGCGAGCAATGTGAGCAAGGAAGCTAGAGTCCATGGAGAAGGTCCGAAGAAGCTCTACGATCCAAAAGTGAGGAGGTGGACAAAGATGTGAAGATCCAATTCTTGGAGGATGAATTGAACAAAATGAGGAGGAAGATGAGTTATGCCCAACAAACCACAAGAGCATGTGAAGAGTGTGGTTCCTTGAAGCATGGAGCACAAGAATGCCCAAATGAGCGCCAAGTTCGGTTGGCGGAACAAATTGAGGAGGCTCATTATGTCCAAAGAAATTTTGGAGGAAGACCCAATTTCAACAATGGAGGAAGGTGGAACCAAGGGCAAGCTAGTGGCTACAACAACAACTTCAACCAAAACGAGCCAAGAGCCCAACAACCACCATACCGACCTCCGGGGTTCTATGAGCAAACTCCACAATGGGCACAAGAGATGAGAGGCGAGTTCAAGGAATTGGCTTCCCAATTTAAGGAGTTTGGTGTGTGGAGAAGGCAAGTGGACAACCAAATTGTTCAAATGGCGAATCAACTTCCAAGAGAGGAAGGGAGACTCCCGGGCCGACCCGAGGAGAATCCCTGTGCCCCACAACAACAAAACGAAGTTCGAGCCATAGGATTAAGGAGTGGACGGAGTTTGCCCGAGCCACAAGTTCCAAGATCAAGAGAAGAGAGTCGGACCGAGGTTCCCAGCAACTCGGGCCCGACGTTGCCAGAAGTCGATCATGTAGACGGAGGAAGTCCCCTGGAGTGGACCGAGGTGGAACCCAACTCGGGCCCGACTTGCCCTGAAGTCGGCCCGACGTGCCCAGATGGTTTTTGCCCTGGGACCGATGTCCCTGAAGTCGGTCCCGAGGTACTTCCAACGTCGGTCCAAGGTGAATTTGTTGAGAAAGATCGATCCAAGGAGGTTGATCCAAGCAAGAAGCAAAATGGCACTACTCTTCCATATCCTATGAAGAAGCCCAAGGAGATTGTTGAGGGCAAGTTCAAGCGGTTCTTGAAGCTTTTGCAAGGCTTGAACATCACTATCCCTTTCACCGATGCTCTAAGTGAGATGCCATCCTATGCCAAGTTCTTGAAGGAAATCTTGAGCAAGAAGAGGTCAATTGTTGAGATGCAAGACGAGGTGAAGATATTGGAGCTACCTCAAAAGCTTGGTGACCCCGGAAAATTTGCCATCACCATAGGGATTGGATCCCAAAACTTCAAAGCCCTTTGTGATCTAGGAGCAAGTATTTCGGTTATGCCCATGAGCATATGGAGATGGGCTAACCTCGGAGATATGGAGCCGGTTGATATGAGTCTTACCATGGCCGATGGTTCTTCAACAAAGGCCACCGGTATTCTTGATGACGTCCCGGTTAGAGTGGGAAGATATTTTGTGCCCGATGATTTTGTGATCTTAGACATGAAAGAGGATCCGATGGTGCCCATTATTCTCGGAAGGCCATTTCTAGCTACGGCGGGTGCCAAGTTCGACGTGAGGAATGGGAAAGTCACCTTCGAGATTGGAGAGGAGAAGGTGGAGTTCCATTTCAACAAGGCCCTTAATGAACCGGACGCATTGGCAATTTTGAAACTAGAAGAGAATGCCAAATGCAAGAGGGAGAAGTTGGAGTCCACGAGAGAGGAAGCAACATTGAGAGACCATGAGATGGTCGATGTTCAAATCCATGATGAGACAAGAAATGGAGATAGCCCACCAAATCATGAAGAGTATCCTAATCAATATCCTTTTGATGTGGGAGATTCTTTCATTTGCTTAGATGATTTGAAAGAGGATTTAGGAGATGATTATCTTTGCTTAGATGATTTGCAAGATGAGTTGAGTTATGATGTTATAGAGTCTCCTAGAAATTCTTTAGACTTTTGTGATGTAGGTGATAAGATGCAAGATGAGTTGATGCAAGAGGTGCCAAGCTACACTTTGGAGGAGAAGGATGATGGAGGTTTTGGATGCCACACTTTCATCAAACACAAATGGTGGCATTTTGGCTATGAGGATTGCGGAGATGTGCATGGCAAGGAGGACCAATTCACCGTTTTTCACCCTCCTTGAAGGGTAGAGGTTAGACGTCAAGCTAATGACGTTAAAGAAGCGCTCCCCGGGAGGCAACCCGGGTTTGGTAGATTCATTTTCGTAGTTTCTAGCTTGTTTCTTTTTGCCTTAGCTTAGATTAGTCCTAATCTCTTCCCTAGCTTGTATTTTGTGGAAATGTGTGTTGTGTGAGCTTCATTAGCATGTGTGGTATTTGTGGAAATGATGCAAACACTTGTGGATAGAAGTAACCAAGGTGTGGAATTTTTAGGAACCAAAATCGGGTAGGACCGAGGTACCCAGTACCTCGGGCCCGAGGTGCCCGACGTCGGTCCAAGTGAGCCGACCCATGTTGGACCTTGACTTTGTGGAAATTCCTACTATACCCTCTTGACCCACCTTTGTCTTCTTCCCCATTTAAGACCCTTTTCCCTTACCTAACATAATCACCCCCATAACTACTTTCCCAAAATACCCAATTCTCTCTCAAACCCCAAAATCGATCCCTTTTCCCCCCATAGTCGATCCTCAAGCAACCTCACCACAAGATCTCGATCCATACCCTAGCATACCCAAGCATTGAACCAAAAGCCAAAAATCCCACCCAAAACCCATAGATCTACATTCTTCTTCTAGATCTAGAAGAGGAAAATTTGAGTTCTAAGAATTGCTTGCTAGAAGTTCTTGATTTCTTCATATTTGGTATGCAAATCTCAATCTCTACTTGATTCTTTATGGATTTCATGCTTTCATTGCTATATTTGAGATATGCCATGATTGAGTGAGCTTGAACTTTGAGCATCCATGGTGATTTGCATGCATTATGAAATTTGTGCTTAATTGTTGCTAAATCTCACTTAGAACTTCGATTGATGTTGATTGATGAGGGAATTTGGATTTTAGGGGCATGATTATGTGTGTCGTGGTTAGATCTAGGATGAGAAGGCGGAATGAACTCGGTCCGAGGTACCCAGTACCTCGGGACCGACGTTCAACATCAGTCCAGTGACTCGGACCGAGGTCCCCTACCTTGGGCCCGTTGTCATTTGCATATCGGTCCGACGCTTTTCGAGCTTTTCTTGTGAGGATTTAAGATTTCTTGAGCTTGAATGTTGGTTATAGCATGCTATTCATGATATGATTTGAGGCTTGACCATTGATATGAGAATCTTAGTTCATGCATGATTGAATTTTGTGGATTGAGTGTGTTAAGTTCAAGTATGGGGTTATCTCTTTGCATGTTGAGTTGGTATTCATGTGTATACTCTCAGGATCGACCCCCCCAGGGTCGAGATCGACCACCCCCGTGGTTATCTTGTTGCATGATGAGTTGTTTGTGATGGAAGCTTGTGTTTTTGTTGAATTGTATAGATTTTACCTTGTAGTTTCTTTGGTTTTGATTGTGTGTAGGTATCATGTCTACCCGAGCATCTTCTTCAAGGATGGAGAAAGCCACCAAGAAATCCAAGAAGTCTTCCAAAAGAGTCCAAAGGATGGATGATGTACATATTAAGGATGAGGATGATGCTAGAGAGTATGAGCGTCTTATGGGACTATCTCACCACACCCGGTGGTTGGATTGGGAGTCCATCCGAAAGATGTGCATGCAGGAAGCTCTTACTCGGTGCTATGCCAACATTGGGCTCAATGTGTTGCTAAAGTGGAACAACACTCACTATCCCGCCTTGACGTCCGAGTTCATGGCGACGTTTAAGTGCACGTATGAGGGACCCGAGAGTGAAGGCATGATCTTCTTCCAAATGGGCAACGAGTTGCAAGAAATCTCTCTCCGGAACATGGCCACCTAACTTGGGTTCCCATTTCCAAGAGATGAGGCCTATGTTGACAATGAGAAGGTTGATTATCTTTGGAGGTTCATAGCCGGAAGAAGGGAGATGAGGAAGGGCGCATCAACGAATGAGATTGCAAGTCCACTCTTCCGAGTCATGATCCGAGCCTTGGGTTGTTCTATCTTTGCAAGGCACGAGTTGAGCAAACCGATGAAGGAGGAGGCCATGATTCTCTACGAGATGTTGTTTGAGCATGAGAAGCCGATGAACCTTACTTGGGAGTGGGTGAAGATGGTGAGGGACTTTCAAAGTTCTTCATGGATCTATTTCGGAGGCATGATTGCCCGGTTAGCTCACCGTCTTGAGGTGGACTTGTCTACCTACACACCGGCCCCTAATGGCGTGGAGTTCATGGACTTGAAGTACTTCAAGAAGGCCAACATCATCAAAGAGAAGCAAGTGACCGGCCCCACTACTTACCTAGCTCCACACTCAAACTTTGACAAGGTGCACATTCCCTTGGAGCCTCGACTCTTCAACCACACCAACTACTATAATTGGTTCCAAGTGTGGACGGGCAAGGTGAATCCTTTTAGAGAGCCGGAGGGGACTCTTGAGGTTAGGAGGCAACCACAACACATCCGCTTCACTACACCTCAAGCATCCCCGGACACTGAAGAGGAGGAGCCCAACCAATACGAGTTTGTGAGGAGAGACGACATGGATGTGGACGCGCCAAGAGGTGAAGAAGAAGAAGAAGAAGGTGGATACCAACATTTGCTAACCGACCACGCCCTAACTCTCTTGGACCGAGGTGCTACACAAGTCGGGCCCGATGTCCATCAACGTCGGTCCGACGTGTTCTTGCCCGATCCGGTCCCGAGCCACTTCGAGAGGGGTGAGGGAAGTGGAGCACACCAAGCACCACCTAGCTACGGAGGATATGAGGGGTATGCCCAATGGTTTGGGCCCGGAATGGTGTTCCCCGAGCCTAGCCAAACGGTGGACATGAATTTCTTGGCGAACCAATTGTCGCATCTCCAACTTCAACAACAATCAATGCTCCAAGAAGCACACCAACTCAACTTCCAACAACAACAACTTTACTAACACCAAGAGAACTTCCAAGTGCGATTTGATGAGGTGAACCGCAACCTTGCCTACACGAGACGTGAGGTGGAGGACTTGAGGGCGGCCGAGGATCAAAGGTGGTCCATGCAAGCTAGTTTCAACGAGTGGATGTCCGGGAATTTCTCATCCCGTGAAGACCAATGGACACCTCCCGCGCCACCACTACAACCGCCAAGCCAAGATCCCTTCAACGACCAAGTGTACGAGCGAGAGCAGCACGCCCGGTTTCAAAGGAGACAACGCCGTGGCCACCCTCCAAACTAAGCCTCAAAATGCCATCCAAGAATATGGAAATTGTGAGCTTTTTTTACCCTTTCTCTTTACTTTTGAGTTTTGATTTCTTTTTGATGAGGACATCAAAATTTTAAGTATGGGGTGGGTTAGTTGCTCATTAGTTCCATGTGTAGGTTGTTTGTGTTTGTGTTTGTTTAAGGGATGTTTCATTTTGGATTGTGGCATGAGATGTATGAGAATGATGATTGATATTATGGCATGTATGGATGAGTTTGTTTGAAGCTTGTTTTTGCTTGAGAAAATTTTCGAAAAATGCATAAAAATGTGAAAATTTTCGGTTGAAAAACAACAAAAAGATTTTGTTTTGGACTAGAAATTCCCATCTTAGATGTCCATATGAGAGCTAATGATGATGTGAGCATGTAAATTCCTTTGCATATTTTTGGATAGTTTAGCCTCTACATGGATGATATGATATCTTGCATGTTTTTATTGAGCACATGAGTTCTAGGATGAGTTTTGATGCAACTAAGCTTGAGTGAACCTTGTGAGATTATTTTTGGCCATTTTAGGGATGCTTGTTCTTGATTGCATATCCCTCATTTTCTTGTGTGAATTAGCTCATGCATGCTTAGTAAAACTTGCTATTGCGGTGTTTATCTATTTTCCAAGGCCAATATGAGATTTGTTCTATGCTTTGTCACATTGATATGAACTTTATTTCATTTAGTCACAAAATGTTCCATATCCTACCTTGAAGATAAACCGTTGTTTGTAGCCCCGTTTTAGCCTTAGACCTTTGTTTGAAACTCCTCAAAAATATGATTTCTAGCCTATATAACTTGACCCTTATGGGATTGGACTTTAGTGAGAGGTTTTGGAAGAATATTGGGAGAGTTGAGATTCTCTTTGGTGAAGGGCAAGAATGGAGTTGTAAACCAAGTGGGTAGTGCATCTTTGTTGTGAAAAAAAAAAAAAGGAAAGAAAGAAAAGTTGGAAAAATAGTGGATTGAAAGCAAAGTGCTTAAGTGAGTGAAAATGGGCACCGACCGAGTTAAAGTGCACATCGGGCCCGAGTTAGAGTGCAAGTCGATCCTAGTGGAAAAAAGTGTGAAAAATCCAACAAAAAGTGTAGTGCAAAGATGAAGTGGAATGTTTAGTGAAAAGTGGGTTGAAAAGAAAAGAAGAAAAATCAAAGTCTTTTGGATAAGTGAAGTTGAAAGTGGAATAATTTGGTGAAGTTGGTGAGAGACTAGAAAGTTCAATCCCCATTGTAAGCACCACAAGACCAAAGTGATTCCCACCTTGAGAAATACCAAAAGCCCCATTACAACCCGGCCGAATGGAACCTCTTTGAGGACCTCCATTGAGCCAAGTTCATATTCTTTGTGTGCATTGTAATAGGCATCTCTAGGTGGAGGAATTGGTGATATTAGCTTCAATGGTAAAGTCTTTACTTGCATGTTTGTTGAGTATGAGTGTTCATTGTCAAGCCTAAACACATGATGAGTGATACACATTTCTATATCCCTAAAGTGAGGCTTGGTTGCATGTGACTTTATTCCTTGAACACTTGATCATGTGTGATGATGTAATCTTGCTAGCATGTCTATCACTTGTGCTTACTTGAGTTTTTCATATGAGGCTTTACTTGAAGATTGTGCTTCGGTCTTGCTTACTTTGTTATTGCTTGAGGACAAGCAAGTTTAAGTATGGGGTATTCTGATGTCTCTCATTTTGGAGGTGTTTTAGTAGTTAATTTCCCTTGTAAATATGTGTTTTTCATTCTCTTCTTTGTAGTTTCGTTTCCTTTTTAGCTTAGTTCCCGGTTTTCTTCAAGAGTCGGAAACTATGCGAGTTTGTTTATTTTTGTAGGTAAAATGGCAAGAATGAGGACCATTTCGAGGAACCAAGGAAGAAAGCAAGGATCGAGGCCCTAGATCGAGTAACACCACATCGGGCCCGAGATCGAGCAACCAGAGCCAGGACCGACGTTCCCAACGTCGGGCCCGACGTCAACCCGTGTCGGTCCAAGTCGGCGATTGTGAGAATTGTTCCCCAAGGCATATTTTTAGCAACTTTCCACATTTGCCCCTTTCTAAATTGGGATTCCTTGGTCCCTAATCCATGAAGAAGGTTAAGAGAGGTGATTAGTGATCAAATCAAAGAGAGGAGTGTGAGGGGGACGAGTGGGACACACACACCAAACCCAATTTCACTCTCAAAGGCTCAAGGAAGACTTGGAGAGCAAGGAGAAGAAGGAAGAAGGAAGAGAAGGGGAGATCGTTGGCCTAGAGAGGGAGATTTGTGAGTTTTGTACTTTGTTTTGCTTAGATCAAGTAGATTTGAACTTGGATTTTGTAGACATCTTTGAATTTGAATGCAATTGGAGTTTGATTGGATGATGTTGATTGAGATTTGCTTGATTTCCATTTTGTTTATGCTTTTCTCTTACCACATGGAGTAGATTCCATAGTCTTGGGCTATGGGGGAATCCCCCTAGCTAGATTTGGGTAGAAAACCCCAATTCCATAGCCTTTGAGTGCTTGATCTAGGAATCCTCTCTACACTAAGCTTCAATTCTCTTGTGGGAACAAGGGACATAGGGCTTGTGGTTGGTAAGAGTAAGCGGGAGCATCTCTCACCAATTACTAGACCTAACATCGAAGGAGAGTGGAAACTCCCTTGGGTCGAAGTGTAGAGTGGAGAGATCGAAGGTGGGTAACCCCGATCTCACAAGGATCAACACTTATTGGTTGAATTGGGGTGGAATTACTCAAGTCTAGTTGGGGGAGGAACCCAAAAACCCAAGACCAATCTACTAATTTGCTAAGACCGAGATCCCCAGTACATCGGGCCCGACTTGCTCTACGTCGGTCCCGTGCAAATTGACCTCGATCCTACCTCGGACCGAAGTGACCCTGTGTCGGTCCGAGGAAGATCTCGTTTGTTTTCCTTCGTTTGTCTTTATTTTTCTCCTCTTTTAGTCTTTTCGGGTATTCTCGACGCACGAACTCCCGTGTGTTCGACACCCTACCTCTTTACTACAAGTGAGGTTCGGTTTTATAAATTTAAATTGTGAGACCCTCCGATTCCCGGAACCCATCACAAGGCGAGCTTTTACAACTCTCTGAGTCTAAGAGTCCGTCCTTAGCCTCACTAGTAAACGCTCCTTTAAGCCTAACATTGTAACCTAACACTCTTCCTATAAGGACACTAAACACTCACGTCCCTCACAGTAGCTTTGTGACAGGCAAACTTCCTTTCTAACTTTGTGATTTGTTTGTGATTGTTTGTTGGACTTCTTCTTCCGATTCAAGCTCACTCGATCTTCTTGATCTTTGTTCTTGAGTTCTTGAATGCTTCGGGAGAGAGCTCGGGAGAAGTCCACCCACTATGAATGACCCTTTAGGGGTATTTATAGTGGTGGTAACCTTTGTCCTTAGGCGTCCTCAGAGATCGTTGCAGATCTTGTCGCTTCACTTCAACGGTGCGATTTGCATCTTGAGGAAGTCAACTCTTTCGTTGCTTGGGAAGCCTCCACGTGGTCAAGAGACCATCTTCTAAATAGTGACTTCTTTGGAAGTATGCGCACGTGCCCAGACATGGGAAGCTTCCTTCTAAGGACTACGACCGAGTATGATGTAATCATGTTGGGGAGACCTTGTTTGAGTTTGAACTTCTTCACAGTTTTGGCGCGCGTCCCTTCTCGATGAGGACGATGTCCTAATCTCGTAGGGCCTTCATTCTAGTTCATCTTTGGATATTCTGATGGAGTGCGTCCCTATTTCTTAGGGACTCTCATTCACTTGTTGTCCTTTTCACTCATGGGCGTCCTTGGGACTTTCCTGAGATAGACACTTTGACAAACTTTAAATACAACTAAGTTTGTCATTATCAAAACTAGGGACTTTCATTATTGGTTAGATATTAGAGACCGGTGCCCTTAATATCGTCCCAATAGATGAAAAATGTGAACTCCCTGAATGCATATGCTTTGGACACAAGAAAAAGAATCCATATGAATCGTGAATAATCATCAACAATATCGAAAATATAATTCCTTTCCTCCAAGGCTTGGTTATGGTTGTACCGCGCCAAGAAAAGAAGTCTCTAGTACAATAAGCGGATGCAATCATCCTTGACCACTTTCTAAGGAAGAAGCCCATTAACCTTCCCAAGATAATGCTGGAGCACATGGCCAAGTGCACCTCTACGAACCACTCTTTCCTCTTCCCTCATGAGATCACGATAATGATGAAGAAGGATTACGTCTATAAGCTAGTGGAAGAGCAATCCTTTGGCACTCTATGGGAGCCTAAAAAGGTCCAAGACATCCGTTGCTTTGATAACCTTCCCTTAGAGTTAAGGCAGAAAGAGTTAGAGGAAGGCTGTTGTTGTTGTTACTACTCTACTGAAGGAACTAGGATTGGGAAGCAAGGTTAGGAGTATACTCAAAACGTTCCTGTTGTTGAGGAAGAACAAACCTACTCTACCAAGAATCTTCTTGCAATATTGATTGGGAATCAAGAGAGGTTGTTAGAATCCTAAAAGACCATGAATTCTCTTATTAAGTAGATTATGGACGCTCTTATGCAAGCTACTCGGTGATCACATCTTTTTCCTTTCTCTCCATTCCCTTGTATCTCTTCCTATGCATATTATAATCTTCTGTTCTCATCAATGAATGAAGTTTCCCTTGAATTGCATGTGTTTCTATTTAAGTATTTAATGCTTTAGTTATGATTTTATATTTGCATGCCCTTCACTTGTTCTCCATTTTTATGATGCGAAAAAGGGAAAGTATAATTCTGTAGAGATGTGTTGTTAAGATTATTATAAACTTGCATGTACTTAGGGGAAATTATTAGCCAAGTGTTAAGGAGAACTTGAATAAGCTCTTAAGGGGGAAGCTGTAATAAAAAGAACTTTCTCTTACTCTCTCGTGTTAAATATCATCAAGGAAGTTGAGCTCATATGTGTGCATTCATGCGTTATAACTTATCATTTTTTATTATGAGTTTGTAATCATCAAAAAGAGGGAAACTGTTAGGACAGTGTTAGGGATGCCAAGTTCATTAATATTGGATTAATGATCTTCGTCCTTGATTTATTTAATGACAAACTCATTGTCAAAAGATCTATTCACAGGAATGCTTTACAGGTCAAAAGGACAACAAGTGATTAATGTCCCTACCCGGTAAAGATACCCAGGTGTTCAATTCTTATCATCATAAATAACAAGAATGAGTTTCTTACGAGATAGGGAAGGCGTCCCTAGTGAGAAAGCAAACACGTGCTCAAAGAATTCAAATTCAAAATGTTCAAAAGTTTCCGACACGAAACAAAACAAATATCGTAGGAGTCCCTCGGAACCTCTGTGTGTTAGGAAACTAACATAAGATGCCAAGATGTCACTTTCGACAAACAAACCCCAACGCACAAATGTCGCTTTCACCATAGCAAAGTTAGAGTTGACTATTGCATGAAGATAAGGGTTTGTGCTTGTATAGCGTTGTGAAAGCGACCTATTGTCTAGAGAGTCTCTAAGGATGCCAGAAGGCTAAAATTTTGAGAGCTTAGAGAAGAAGGAGGAGGAGGAGGAGGAGGAGGAGGAGGAGGAGGAGGAGGAGGAGGAGGAGGAGGAGGAGGAGGAGGAGGAGGAGGAAGAAGAAGAAGCAGCAGAAGCAGAAGAAGAAGAAGAAGAAGAAGAAGAAGAAGAAGAAGAAGAAGAAGAAGAAGAAGAAGAAGAAGGGGAAGCGAGTGTGATGTTTGACTTAGCTTTTCTTTGGTATTGAGTTTGGCCTAGAGTGCTAGGGTCGAGGGAGTTTATTAGTGATTCTAAAGTGAGAGATTCATATAGATTAGAGAAGTTTGAGCTTTGCCTTGTAATAGTTGTTAGGGACTCAAGTAATAGAAGAAAAGGAACTCATTCAAAAATCCTCCAACTAGAGGTAGAGGTTGACCCATAAAACTTATTGGTCTAAGTGGGTCCTTATAGTTATTTCATTCTTGCACTTAAGTTTGAACTTTGTTTTATAATAGTTACTAGGGACTCAAGTAATAAAAGCAAATAGAAGTCATTCTTATAGTTTACCAATCTGATTACTAATGAACATGATCTAACAAGCTTTTAATCTTGTCATACACACTCATTATGTATGAAAATGTACAGTCATGTCCTGAAACTTACATTCCGAAGGTAAAAAATAAATTTTACACATGTTTTGTGCGGGTCTAGCACATGTAATTAGTACCTAAAATTCATTCTTACTAGAATTTATGACCCGTGCTACGCACGGGTTTAAAAACTATTTTGAAGCTTTATTAATCAACTTTAATTGAAACATTGCATAAAATTTCATGAATGTGAAAAATGGACCAGGGTATGATAATATAAAATATAATAGATTATATTAAGTATAAAATAAATAAATACTATTTCATAAGAAATAAATCAATTGAAAATATAAATCACTTGCGAGAGAAACACTCATTATTTGTATCTAAATGCAATTACGTACGAATATAGAAAACTATAGAAAGCATATGAAAGATTAATATAATGTTTTTGGCTATTCACAATACTTTTATATACATGAAAGCTATAAAAGTTCAAAGAAAAAAAAAACCCATATTTTATGATTTAGGGTATAAATACATTTTATGATTTTCGTTTAAAAAATACACGTTAAGAAAATATTCATATATACACATAGTACAACAAATACCCACATAACACGTTTATAAAATACACATACTTTATGATTTAGGTTATAAACATATTTTGTGATTTACGTTAGAAAAAATAAAATATTGATTTATTTATATACTTGAATCATATATACAAATAATACAACAAATACACACAAAATACGTTTAAAAAAATACATATTTTATAATTTAGGGTATATATATATTTTGTGATTTACGTTACAAAACACACATATTTTATGATTTATGGTATTCACATATTTTGTGATTTACGTTACAAAAATACACATTAAGAAAATATGCAAACACTATAAAAATGTTGATAGAGAGGTTTGAACCCCAAACCTTTGGGTAATTAGAGGAAGGATTTACCACTATGCTATTGTGGTTTGTTTGATTATAATTGCATTGTGTTTATTATATAGGGAAGATTGCAATGTAGACTAAATGAAGCATTTAATGGGGACACCATCTAACTTTTATATATACTAGAATTCATGACCCGTGCTACGCACGGGTTTAAAAACTATTTTGAAGCTTTATTAATCAATTTTAATTCAAAAAATTGCATAAAATTGCATGAATGTACAAAATGGACCATTGTATGATAATATAAAATATAATAGCTTATATTATATTATGTATAAAACAAATAAATATTCCATAAGAAATAAATCAATTGAAAATATAATTCACTTCCGAGACAAACACTCATTATTTGCATCTAAATGCAATTACGTACATATGAAAGATATAGAAAACTATAGAAAGCATATGAAAGATTAAAATAATATTGTTGGTTTTTCAAAATATTTTTATATACATGAAAACTATAGAAGTTTAAAGAAAAAAATGCCCATATTTTATGATTTAGGGTATAAATAAATTTTGTGATTTTCGTTAAAAAATACACATATTTTATGATTTATGGTATTCAGATATTTTGTGATTTACGTTAAAAAAATACACGTCAAGAAAATATGCATATATACACATAATACAACAAATACCCACAGAACACGTTTAAAAAAATACACATATTTTATGATTTAGGGTATAAACTTATTTTGTGATTTAAGTTAAAAAACTTTATTGATTTATTTATATACTTGAATCATATATACAAATAATACAACAAATACACACAAAACACGTTTAAAAACTACACATATTTTATTATTTAGGGTATAAATATATTTTGTGATTTAAGTTACCCGTACCAATATGTATATGTAAGCTTTTAGCATTTAATTTGTTATTTATGACATTTCATAATAGAGTTCAACTATACATTACCTCTACGTTTACATATTCATTTAAACTATAGGTAGTTATATATATAGGTTTTACAAAATATTTGAACAAAAATGTTGCTAGAGAGGAATTGAACCCCAAACCATTGGGTAATTAGAGAAAGGCTTTACCACTATGCTATTGTGGTTATTTTGATTATGATTGCATAGTGTTTATTATATAGGGAAGATTGCAACCAACACTAAATAGAGCAATAAATGGGGACACCACCTAACTTTTATATATATATAGATAGAGATTCTCTCTTAGAGATTGTACGCCGAATTATTTTTTACATTTTATATATATGAAAACTAGTTTAACCCTCGTACCATGTACGAGTAGTGCGATTATAAACTCAATTTAATTAGATATGTAATGTCAATGATCACGTTAAAAATATAAGATCATATATATGTATCTTCGTATTATGATTAATGTTTTTACCAATCGTAAATCAACTCATAATATAAATAAGTTGGATTTGTTCAAAAATTACTTTACGATAAATATCACGTTTTATTAAATAATATTGTAATTCTTGGTAAGAGATAATTCATAATTTTCGGCAATTTTTATAGGATAAGATTATGTAAGATTCTAACTACCTAATTTATATAGAGGAGGGTCCAATTGATTATTTTTATCAAATCATATATATTATCTTTCTATTGTGATTACTGTTTTTTTATATACGGAAGGGCCCAGTTAATTATTTTATTAAAGATATGACACGTGGCGCAATTTTTTGTGAAGACTTTGTCTCCGCTTTATACTATAGACAGTATAGATAATTAAACAAAAGCAAAATGAAAATTACTTTACGAGGGTATTTTGGTTCTAATAGATCAAATTTCCACTAGAAATTAATTTAAGGTGGTTCTTTTTTATTATTAGCAACTTAAGGTGGTTCTTGATTTCCTTATAAAAAAAACTTCTTAAAAGTAGCTTTTCACACAAAGAAAACTCGAGAAGATGGGAAAGCATACCAAAAAAGTTCAATCCTCATGTCAGCATAGCATAACACGATTGAGATTTCCAATAATATCGGATGTATATGTACATTCAATTTGATGAGATATGATAATAAAAGGTTATATTTTAACCCACAAAAAAAACCCTGGGTTGAATGGCAAGCTTTTATCATATAGCTTCCTTGCTAGTAAGAGCGGACCAATTCAGAACCTTTTGTGAACTTGTGAAGTATATCTGTTTCAACCCTCAAAGTATACCGATGCTCTCATACAAGTTTATATATTTACAGTTACCGATTTTTCCCCGCCTTGATTATGCATCCTAATGTAAGGAGGTTGATGCTTATGAGTTATGATCATATATATGCATCTCATCAGATCATGTAACCAAATAGCAGAGAATTGGGTTCAGAAGTCACAAGAGGGAGGCTGTCCATGTAAAGGTAGAAACGTCTCACGTTCTCCCTGGCCAAGGTGATTATGTCGACCACATCAAGGTTGCTAGTAAGAACCCACAAATCCTTTGAGCTTACCCTTTTCAAGCTTCCTCTACAAAAGGGGCAGGATCGGGATCTTGCGTTCCTGTGTCATTAGATTACCAAAACATAAAGGTTTCAGCACTAAGGAAACGAAAAAGAAATGAATCTAGTTCGTTGTGACGCGACTCCATTGATCATTAATAAAAAAATTCCGTCATAGCTCGCGGTCCTAGTGAGAATATTAGACAACGAGCCATAGGATGAAACCAGGCAAGGAGTTGTAAGAGTTGTAAGAGTTGTAAGTGAGAATATTAGACTCTGTCCCATACCAGTGATGGAAGCAGGAAATGCACATGGAGTGGACACAGTGGGGCAATACCATCTGGGTGCAATGCTCCATACAAATACCACATTCTTCTTCATCCCTTTGAACTTCCTCCTTTGCCAGCATCCTTTTCTCTTCTTCGCCTTTCTTGGTGTCGGTTCGTTGCAATGCCATGAGATCGCCCTCGAGTTGTCTAAGCGAAGGATATATTACAGCTGCAACAAACAGAAACCAGACAACTTAAGCCTTTATATATCAAGAACAGAGCTCACGAAAAAAAACTAAAAAATCAGGTTTTCATACATGATTGCAATGAAGCCTTTACCATAGAAATCTCTTAGACCGGCCTTCTTATCATGAGAAGACATTGTTGGCACCCCATCAATGCAGACCCTGTAGACTAATACATGAAGGAGGCCCAAGAAGGTGGGCAGGGTATCCATACAACTACAATCCATCCATTCTATCAAGTAATGGAAGAAGGGGGCAAGAGGGCTGTAACACAATCTCATCTGAACACCATCTCCACAGTAGTCTTTTGGAAGAGCAGCTGCCCTGGGTTCATATTTACCATAGAAAACCCTAATTAATTTCCTGTTTCTGGCCATTCCCAATTGAGCTGCTTAAAACCCTAGAGTCTAGCGTTTTGATGAAATGTGTAAATTGAAAAGTTTTGGACTTACAAACTATTGGCATGGTGGATATCAGCTTCAACAGCTTTAATGGATTCTGTGTACAAAGATGAAGATTTGTGAGGCCGTTTATGCAACATATGCACCTTGGGGTGTTTTGTAATCCAAATTGGTGGGATCAGATTCAGTGTTTTATATATATTTTGTGTGTGTGTGTGGATTTTTTTAAAGGGGGGATTTTGGATTAAGGTGGTGGAAATGGAAGGAATGGCTTGTTCATAAGGAGACTTGATATGATGAAACCGCTTGCTTAACATGCCAAGCTTTACCCCACTACAAGCAAAGAAAAGGATACCTTGTTTTTATTTTGTATCTCTTCTTCCTACCCCTTTGCCTTCCTTTCTCATCTTCAATACCTGATTTGGACACCCACATTTCATTTTCCTACGACAACAAGCAATTCAGCACATTTATTTAGAGTGGTCAATTTGGAGCCGTCCAGCTAACAAGGGTCCAAATTCGGATACTTCCCATTTCACATTAGAATGCCAACCCACGGCCAGTTACTACATTAGCATGATGATCAATTCATCAGCTTTGCTATCTAGCCATAAAGTTTCACTACCAGCTAGATGATGGAGTTTCACGCACTCGTGTACGCTTGCCATTTAAGACTCGGCGGTGCCCCTAGTCCAAACGGAGGCACTTGCCATTTAACGCTATAAATTGTGATTACAACTTCGTTGAAAAGAGATGTTAGAAATTGAATTTGTTTCCATTGATAGTTAAAAACGTGAAAGCATACAACCGGATTTAGGCTCTGTTTAGCAAATCAATACTTATAAGAGTTGATGATGATACGTTTTTTATTTTGAAGGGGAGGATGATACATGATCCCATATTGATTGTAACATATATATATTGGCTTAATGCATATACAGGCCCTCGAACTTGCACGTTTTTGTCACTCAGGCCCATGTACTATGAAATGTTCAATTAGGCACCTGTACTTAGCATTTTTTGTTCTATCAAGCCCTCCTCACGCGCCATGTGCCACGTGGATGCCACATCAACGCCACGTGGATGCCACGTCAGCGCCACAAGCCACACCAATGCCACATCAGCTCCACATAAATGCCACGTCAGCGTTGATGTGGCATGGTTAAAAAAATATTTTAATATAAAAAAATAAGTTTTTTTAAATAAAATATTTTATGAATTTTTTTTAAAAAATAATTTACAATTTTCTAAAAGTTTTTTAACAAAATCATAAAATATTTTTTAAATAAATTGTACAATACTTTTAAAAAAAGTTCATAAAATATTTTGTTTTTAGCAAAATCATAAAATAGTTTTTTAACAAATTCATAAAATCATAAAATACTTTTTTAACAAAATCATACAATATTTATAAAAAAATATTTTTTTAACAAAATCATAAAATATTTTATGAACTTTTATGAATTTGTTAAAAAAATATTTTTTAAAAAATATTTTATGATTTTGTTAAAAAAATATTTAAAAAAAATATTTTATGAATTTTTTTAAAAAGTATTGTACAATTTATTAAAAAAATGTTTTATGATTTTGTTAAAAAACTTTTAGAAAATTGTAAATTTTTTTTTTAAAAATTCATAAAATATTTTATTTAAAAATATCTTATTTTTTTAACCATGCCACATCAACGCTGACGTGGCATTTATGTGGAGCTGACGTGGCATTGGTGTGGCTTGTGGCGCTAACGTGGCATCCACGTGGCGTTGATGTGGCATCCATGTGGCACATGGCGCGTGAGGAGGGCTTGATAGAACAAAAAATGCTAAGTACGGGTGCCTAATTGAACATTTCATAGTACATGGGCCTGAGTGACAAAAACGTGCAAGTTCGAGGGCCTGTATATGCATTAAGCCTATATATATTGTTGGACCCGGTCAATGCATGGGCTCTAAAGGAAGATGAAAGCCCATAACATGGGAAAGGATAGAAATATTTGTAGGAAAACACGTTACTTACGGCCATAGACGGACACGGGAAGGGCCTGAGTGGGCCCGTGCCCCTCCTTCCGACGGGTTTATTATTAGTATATATAGTAGATTTTAAGTTAAATATCGGTATATATAAATTAATTTGTATCTTGAAACATAAAAAATTAACAAGTTTAAATGGTTAATTTGTCAAATTGTTTCTATGTAAATTTTTTATGAAGTAGACATTATACACAATATAAAATGTAGAAAAAAAATTGCGAAAATTTCACGTGGTACTCTCCAATTTAAGTCAATTTCGCATGGTACCCAACCAGTTTTAAATTTTTGGATGGTGCCCCTCACATTTAAACAAACTTTGCCTCATGCCCACCATGTTAATTTAGAGTTAAATTATGTTTTTTTTTTATTTTTCAATAAAAAAATAATTTTTGATTTTAAAATAATGATATCTTTTTACTCTTTCTTAAAATATCTTTTCTCTAATGATAATCTTGTTTTTTTGTTATTATTATGTTAATTGAAAGTAGAATTTTGTTTTTTTTTAATACAAATATAAGTTTTGGTTGTAAAATAATAATATGTTTTCACTCTTTCTTATCAACTCTTTTCTTCAAAATGTTGGTTTTAAAATAATGATAAAAATATAATGGTAAATTTCACTCTTTTTTGTTTTAAAATAATGATAAATATGTTTTTGGATGAAAACATAAATTTTGATTTTAAAATAATGATAACTTTTCACCCTTTCTTATCCACTCTTTTTCAATATATGAGCCTATTAGCCTAATATAAGTAACAAAATTTATGTTTTATCCAAAAAAAAACTAAAATTTAACATTCTATTAATGCGGTGGGTATGGGGCAAAATTTTTTTAAATGTGAGGGGCACCACGCGAAAATTTAAAACTGGTTGGATACCATGTGAAATTGTCTTAAACTTGAGGGTATAACGTGAAATTTTCATAAACATTAATATTTTTCTTGTTAAAGACTATTAATTAACCAAATTTGACATTCTTTCCAATTTATTAAATTTCTCAAACAAATTGTGCCCTTGCTTTCAATTTATTCAGCGTTTGTCACTCCTTACGGCTAGATAAGATAGAAGAAGTTATAGATAACAAGATAGAATTTCTTTCGGGGATTCGATACATAAATGGGAAGATTTGTGTATCATGAGAGATTATTCATGTACATACCTTGTAATACAATAAACTCATGGCAACACGAAGCTCTTCTCTTGCTTTTTATTTAGATTTGACTTCTATCTCTTATGATTGTTCAATTCGAATCGTCCTTAATAGAGGCCCTAATGTTGGTTAAGAATTCGCTAGTAACTAGTAAATTTTTTCCCAAAACAATTTGTCGACCACTGTGGGATCCTATCTAAGGAATTCACTCGAACCGCATCTTGTTGAAGCTTTCGATTCAATGGCCATTCAAGAAGAGCCCCTTCCACACCTTGTGGATGTCAAGAGCCTGTCTTCGTTAGAGTGCTCAATCGAGAGGACTCATCATAGGATGGTTGAGCCCCGCCATAGATTCCAATAAGTTAAGAAAGAGTTATGGGACCAGCGAAGCTTTTAAGTGGTTCATATCGAATGTTAATTTGACCGCTGAGAATAGCCAAGTCTAGAACCTGTCACTTGCTAACGACATCTAGTTGGATAACTAGAGAAACCGACGAGTTGACCTCAAGGTTAGACCTTGATGGCAGCAAAGAGACATCGGGGTGATATAGCAGCCTCGAAGGCAAACCTAAGTACATCGCCCCTCCAGCCACCTTGCATGGGGTCTCGTTGCCCTCTTATGCCGTGGGATCTAGTAGAACCGTTACCCCGCCAATCACCATCTAGTCAGTCGGCAACCATCCACCCCTTCGACCCCAAAACCAATGGACAATAGGGGAAGATGAGGAGGAAAAAGACTTAGAGAGGGGACAATCCCTAGATCTGGACAAGGTCGTTCGCTGGAAGGTCAAAGAATAGATCAACATGTTTGTTAACCATATTTCTTGAGCCCTAGAAGGTGCTAGGTAGCAATCTCCCGGTCTAACAATTGCATTTAATAATTCCAATGTTGAAAAATTTGTAGGACACCACCATGATGACCTGCTCATATCACTCAATATCGGTAATGTTTGATGAAAAGGGTCATGATAGACACCAAACGTTCGACTAACTTGATGACCCTCACCGACCTTAAGGGTATAAGATTAGCGAAGAGCGCCATTAACAAGCACCCAATACTTCTAGTTGGGCTCAACGAAGAGGTCAAACATATTGTAGAGGACATCGCGTTGCCTACCATCGCAATAGGGATAAACCTACAATTAAGTTTCTCAGTCATTGACTGTCCATCATCTTATAACGTCAATATGGGTAGGTCATGGATCCACAACATGAAGTTGGTGCCATCAACATATATACCACCAGACCCTGAAGTTCCCCGAGCCATGGGGAATAGAAGAAATCATATGTGACTAATGGTTGGCCAAAGAGTGTTACAAGTCAGTCTTGAAGGGCTTAAAGGACCACGTCTCTTACCATTTGGGTAGGTACAAGAGGTCCACCCTCTCCGGCATGAGCCTCACCTCCTTGTTGTGGAACATCAAGGTGTAGTGGCCGGTGTGCTTGGTAAGGATCTTGGCCGAGATGAAGTAGCTAGAGTTAATGAATAGAGGGGGCTTGTGATGTCCATCTTTTGTGCTTTGTTTCTAGGTCTTTCTTAGGTTAGATTAGAGTTAGTTTCCTTAGTTTCTCCTTAGTTTTGGAGGCTTTTAGCTTAGTTTCCGCATTTCTATGAGATTCGGAGACTATGCGTGTTATTGTGTGTTTTGTAGGCATTTCGGAGAAAGAATCATGGAGATTGGAGCATCATGGCATTATGGAGGAATTCAAGGATGAAAAAGGAGTCAAAATGGAGCTAAAGATGCATGGAAAGAAGCCTTAAGTGAAGACCAAGTGAAGGGGGAAAGAATCGAGCCAAACCGAGCCAAAACGAGAGAGAACGGAGTGAAGAAAGCTGGATTTTGCCTTAGGACCGACTTTGATGTACCCAGGGCCCGAGGTCCATGGTGGACCGAGGTGTGGGCAAGTAGGGCCCGAGGTACCTGGAAAATTTGCCTTTGGACCGAGGTAGACACTATGTCGGGCCCGAGGTCTCTCCGTGTCGATCCAGCTCGCCGGGCTTGGATTCCTTTCTTTTTGGGATTTTCTTATTAATTCCCAAAATTGTATTTGTTTTCTTGGAGATCAAGGAGTTTAGAAGGGTAATCTAGTCTTTGTAATAGAGGGAAAAACTCTATTTAAACCCTTGTAATCTCTCATTTTAGAGGGGAGAAAAAGAAGGACGGTAGAGGGTATTGAGAGTGAGGATTAGGGTTTGAGAGAGTAGAAGGAGGAAGAAGGGGGTGGACTCTTTTCCAAGGGAGGGAAGAAACCCAAGATCTAGAGGATTTGGGGTGAATTCCTTTCCTTGGAGAGGAAAGAAACCCTTGGCTTGGAGGATTGAAGTAGAGATTTGTAGATCTAGCCTTTGGATTGTAAGAATTCTTCTTCCTTAGTTTAATTCAAGTTTGTTTTGCCTTTGATTTTGTGTTGTGTGTTCGATTCCCCTCTCTCCCTTACTTGATCGATTTGATCTCGTCTTGGATTGAGGTCGAACGTGTGTGTTTGTGTTGATTGATTGTGGATTTGACTTGCATGAATCATGATTTGTCTATGGTCTTTGATGATTGCTAGCTTGAATTCCATGATTAGTGAGTAGTTAGCTTGATCTTAGGGTGGGGGCGAAAACCCCAACTCAATTGCATGTGCTTGAACCAATTTCATGATTTGATTGCCTAGATCCATGTCTATTTACCTTATGAGCATGATTCCTTTGTGAAATCCGAGGAACAACCTTGTAGAGATAGACGAAGTAGCGAAAGTGAAAAGGTGATCTACAAGGTTTGTTCAAAGGGACGAAGCGAAAGCCTCTCGATCCCGCGGTCGAATAGGAGTAGATAGAGAGTCGATTGACTCGAAGCGAAAGTGGAAAGTCGATTGGCTTGAATGTATGCGAAAGCCTCCAGTTCCTTGAGATTAATGGCACGATTTGATTGGATTTGTTGATCTATGTTCAAAGCGAAAGCTCTAGTTCATTGATCTATGTCATAGCATGTGAAGTTGATGTTGGCACGAACCCCTAGCCCTAGGATCCCCTTAGCCTAGCTCGTTTTTCCCCTTTTGTGTGGATTGTTACATCGGGCCCGAGTCCCCTAGCCTCGAGCCCGACTTCGTTTGTGCCCAGGTACCTCGGACCCGAGATTGACAACCTCGGACCCGAGTTGCTTCGTGTGTTTTCTTCCCTTTGTGTTTGTGTTAGATAATCAACCGTTCAACACATAATCCATAATTCCCCGTGTTCGACCTCGACCACCGTACTACAACGGGGTCGTGATACAAATTTATTTGTTGATTGACCCGAGGTCCTATCCTTAGGTCTCCCGTCACATGCAGGTACTAGGTTCGAAAGAACGTTGTAGGATCGTTATTACTTGAAGTCTTCGACACCTACGATCGTTATTACTTGAAGTCTTCTTGTTGCCCTTGTCTAGGCTCCGACCACACTTCACTCGCAACCTAAGTGTTCCAGTTATCTTGTGTTCGAATTGTCTTTGCTTCCGTAAAATCCAACCTTGGATCGAAAGCCTAGACCCACATTTGACGCCTTTGATCTAGAGGTCTCCAACTGTCCGGGTCGCCAGTAACCCAAATTGACCTGACCCAGAAATTACGGGTCGGGCGCCTGGCCCGTAAATTTACGAGTCGAATAACGGGTCATAAAAGTTTCATTTACGGATTACGGGTCAACCCGACAAGTTACGGATCAATCTGTAAAACTCGTAAAATTAAAAAATTAATAATTTATATTTAACTTTATATTCTTTATTTAGACTATGGATTGTATAATTTTGTTATTTTGCTTTGTGAAACACATTTCAATAATTTTATTACATTGGATATAACCATCCCTAAATGTTTGTCCAGTATTCTTTTTTGGGCGTCCCATATTGTTTGTCTGCCTTCAACATCTTTACATTTATATCATACTTTTATTACAATATTACTCTCATTCAATCTCCTATATTAGCCCATTATTCAACTTTTCCACTAACTTTATCATTTTTTCTCTAAAAAATATAAAATTACCCCAATCTTATCTCATATATTACCCCATATCTAACATTGTTATCAACTCTATTACTTTATCACTTTTTTCCATCAACTTTTCAAATACTCTACACTTTTCTTAATAAGTGTAAAAACGGCCTTTTTGGACAAACAAATAGGGTCGGACGGAGTATTACACAATCAAAAGTTATTTTTAATGTGCGAAAAGCACATAATTAAACATAATTATATAATCAGGTCAAACGGGTTTTACGGTCAAACAGGTCAACCCGTGACTAGTCCCGTAAAATGACCCATTTGACCCGTAATACCCGTGGAACTGGTCAAATGGGTCGACCTGTGACGTGACCCGTAAAACCCGTAACTTGTGAACCGGGTTACGGGTCGGGTCATAGGTCACATTTTATCAAGTTAAGGGTTAACGGGTCGACCCATGACCCGTAAATCGGGTTACGAGTCGGGTTGGGTCGACCTGTTGGATACCACTACTTCGATCCTTGTCATGGTATTGCTCAACCTCCTTTCGAGAAGGGAACAAATCAACAACAAATTCTTATTATGACTGAATTCCTTGCCCTTAGAAGGGCAATCAAAGAAGTGCTTAACCATGTAATCTTTCGATTAAATATAGACAGTGACAATAATATTTGAAACAACCTATGGCCGGGAAATCTTATTCGGTCTTAAAAAAGCATACTCACAAGCTCATATCTTTACCTTTAGGGTGAGTTTCTACCCTTCCTTAAATTCACAAACTTCCTCTTTATTACATGCCCATTCCACCTCTATTCCCTATCAAAAATAGATTGCAAGAATTATATCATGAGATCAAAAAATCTTTTTTTTTTTTGTTCGAAAATGACCTAAAATCATTACTAGATTTAACGTATGGTAACATGTGTGTGAACAGGTATCGTCGCAGTCTTGTGACTCCTGTACCAAAGTTAATGAAAGTAGTGACCGGAGATAAGGGAGGCCCACCAAGTAGGGCCCACCTTAAATATACGTACAAATGAAGGTGTATTTTTGCTGGAGAATGAAGTAAATATTATTGATTGTAGTTGATTGGCAATTATTTTGATGAACGCTCTCCCTCCCTCTCTCTGGTTGGGTTGGAGCAAAATCTCTGCTTTTGTCCCTTTTGCACCAAGTTTACGACTGCTTTTCAAAATGATTAACAAAGACGTCTTTATGCATGACGCGTTCTAAGCAAAATCCCCCCAAATTTCAAATTTGTAATGCACGACAACAATACTCATCAAAGGCTCAGCATGATTGTTACTGTTAGAGTAGTAGGTTGGCGAGCCGGAGATCACAATCAGTAGTCGTCAACCAATTACATGGACGGCCAGGATTGAACATTACAAGGGCCAGGGTGGGTGTCCACACGAATATTTGCATACGATGCACGCATAATATATATAGTACTCCGAATATAATTATTACGAATTTGTTGTGGCACCTTCCGTGTTCAAACTTGGGAAAAAAGCAGCTAAACTAAGAGAGTGCAGAAATTAATAACGCATCCGACTTTCCTCCCATCTCTCTCAAAAAACACTCTCTTGTTGCTCCCACTCTCCTCCCATCTCTCTCAACTCAAGTGTAAAAACTCTGTAATCCTTGTCTCTCTCAAACCTTACAAATTCTTAACCCCAATTCTAAGCCGACAAATTCTTAACCCCAATTCCAAGCCGAGTTGAACCCTTGGACTGCGAGAGAATGCCAGATCCGAAATTCCTCCGTCCTTCGAACCCTTAGACTCTCCGCCTCCTTTGAACCCGAGAGAGACTGAACCTGGAACAGACCGCTCCCACTTCCGTTTAGAGGGCGACCGAGGCTGTTGCCGTCGCCGGCGGATCCGGAGACGAGGTAGGCGAACCTCGGAGGGGGAGGGAGGGCGGAGATGGGGATGGGACGGAGACGGAGGTGGAGTGGGCGTGGGAGCGGTAGAAGGAGAGGGAGAGGATCGGGGAGTCGGTTGGGGAGGTTAGGGCTGTGAGGAAGAGGCAGACGATTGAGCCGATTGCGAGCTTCTTCATTTCGGGGGTGGTGGGTCGGGTTGATTTGGGGATTAGAGGGAACCCATGAATTCGGGTTTGGGAGTTGCAGAGATTTTGGGTAGTGGGTGGTGAGTAGGTCTTTCTTTTTTGTGCAAGTTTGAATTAAGGGTGTTGAGTCTTCTTCAATGGATCTTGTGGGTTGGATCTTGGCTTAAAATTGGGGTTAAGAATTTGGTGAGGTTTGAGAGAGAGAGAGGGATTACAGAGGTTCGACAGTTGAGTTGAGAGAGACGGGAGGAAACTGGGAGCAAGAAGAGAGTGCTTTTTTTTTTTTTTTGAAAATTGCAGGAGTGTGGGCCATGTCAGTTGCCACCTCGGATGCGTTATAAATTCAAGCAAACAATGCGAGAAGTCTAGCATTTTCCGAAGAATTTAAAACTCTCTCTTACTCGGGCTTGCTGTTGGCATAATCTTTTTGTAAAGCAGGGTAGGGAGAAAAAGGCGGTCCTCAAAATCAACCTCATCACTTATGTAACTAAAGCAGATTCCATACACAAACGAGAGCGAGCCCGTGAGGGTTATGAACAGCAAACACTAAGAAAGAAACCATCACAGAATGGGTTCATCGATTGCTTTGCTTCTCCTCTTTCTCCACTCCCTGGCACTGCTTGCTCCAATTCCTACTGTGTGTCAAGTAACAGGTACGCCAATTCCTCCTCTTCTTGTTCTTCTTGTTTTTTTATGTCACAGAAAGAGAACTGATGCACATGAGAAATAACCATAACAAGCAGAATTCATAAGCATAGACTGTGGAGGAAGCAGCAACTACACTGACAAGACCACGGGTCTGGACTGGATCTCGGACGCCGGAGTGGTCAACCATGGGAAGCCACAAGGCGTGAGCAACCCGAACGGCCAGCTGAAACAGTACGAACAGAGGCGAGACTTCCCCTCAGACAACAGCAAGTACTGCTACAAGCTGCCCACTCAGGAGAGGAGGAGGTACCTTGTGAGGGCCACATTCCTGTACGGGAGCTCCGAGGACGTGGGCACTTACCCAAGCTTTGAGCTGCACTTGGACGCCACGAGATGGGCCACCATTACTATACTAGACGGCGCGAGGCTGTACGTCGAGGAAATGATCGTTCGAGCGCCCTCCGATGCCGTCGACGTCTGCCTCTGCTGTGCAACCACCGGGTCGCCTTTCCTCTCCACCTTGGAGCTCAGGCCCCTCAATCTCTCCATGTATGCTACTGATTTTGAAGATGGGTTTTACCTCAAGGTCGCTGCCAGGGTCAATTTCGGGGCTCCCACCAAGGATCCCGTCAGGTATGTTACTTAACATCAATTGCAAGTCCTCATTTTTCATGTATGCACCCCTAAATTGCTTTTAAGATACTTGCTCAGTTAAGTGTTATTACATGTATGATAACATATGATGATGTGGAATGAAGAGATGTTGGATGTTTTGGGCAGATACCCAGATGATCCATATGATAGGATCTGGGAGTCCGACCTCGATAAGAGGCAGAATTTTCTTGTGGATGTGGCGTCGGGAACAGACAGGATTAACACGTCGAAAAGAATAGATGTGAATACTAGAGAGTACCCGCCCGTCAAAGTGATGCAGACTGCAGTTGTTGGCACTCAAGGCAAGCTCAGCTACAGATTGAATCTTGAGGATTTCCCTGCCACAGCCCGCGCTTTTGCGTTTTTCGCTGAAATTGAGAGCTTGAAGCCAAATGAGACTCGAAAGTTCAAGATGGCACAGCCTTATATACCTGACTACAGCGATGCTGTTGTCAATATTGCAGAGAATGCCAATGGTAGCTACAGGCTTTACGAGCCCAGTTACATGAATGTCAGTTTCGAGTTTGTTCTATCCTTCTCATTTGTCAAGACTCCAGACTCTACCAAAGGGCCACTCCTGAATGCTATTGAGATTAGCAAGTATGTAGAGATTGGTTCCAAAACTGATAGCGATGACGGTATGTGTGTGTGTGTGTTATTGGCTTCTTCCTTATATGTTAACTGTTCAAGCATTACAGCAATCAGAATGTGAGATAGGTTATTTGTGTTAAGAGATGTTAAGACACGCCAGTATAAGCTAATTAATCAGCACATTGTTTATTGTCAAGTGACTGCTCTCAGGGCCTTCAGTGGCATATCTCTTGGGACTCTTAACACAGAAGATGAAGGTGATCCTTGCAATCCAAAGCCCTGGGAATGGGTGATTTGCAGTTCAACATCCCCACCACGAATTACAAAGCTGTAAGCCCTCACCTTCTGATAGCTAGATAAATAAACATGAGTCCATTGCTGGAATCAAACACGGGTGATTATACTAGCCATGTTATAATGTGCAGTTTTCCTGCAATCCCCGTTTTACCAGTCCATAGGGACTCACAGAGTGTTTACTTTTGAATAGAATACTTCAGCTCATGTTTGTACAACACAATTTGCTAACAATGGACTCTACTTGTGAGGCAGCCTCCTCTCAAGGAAGAACCTAACGGGCACGATCCCATCTGAGCTGCAAAACATGGACGGGCTAATAGAGCTGTAAGTACATATTTCATTTTTAAATCAGATCATGCAGCTGATAAGTTCCTTCGTACAACGTAACTCACACGCCTTCTTACAGATGGCTTGATTCTAACTCTCTCACTGGGCCTATACCAGACATAAGCAACCTTGTCAACCTAAGAATCATGTAAGCTTCTGATCTTGCAGTTTCCTGCATAGTATCTTACTTGCCTCTTTTCATAGTGCTCTAACTTCAGAAATTATTATCACTTTTCCAGACACCTAGAAAACAACAGACTTGACGGTACTATACCACCCTATCTGAGTACTTTGCCAAGCCTAAAAGAATTGTAAGTGCTTCATCTTTCTGCCCAAGCATTTAAAACAAATCCACATTATGGTTTTCAAGCTCTAACAGCTTGTTGTAGCATTCATTATAATTTACAATTTCCAGTATGAAGCATTCAAAAAAATATGAACTTTTTGGAAATATCACTTTTGAGGATAATAACTATATAACTGAACAATCTACTAGACAACGTCTATGCTTCTGTAACAGCTTCGATGTTTGACAAACTGTGTTCCATTATGTTAGGTATATCCAGAACAACGGTTTTAGTGGGAAAATACCTCCACGATTGTTAGCTCGGAAAGTGCACTTCAGGTAAGAACCATAAATTTCAGACCACAATATTATGCTTTCTTCAAAAAGAGTTACCTGGTTTCTCAAGGTTAACTGCAGTTTATTCTCAATCCAATGTTCCTTTATTAGAAGTCAAACCAAGAAAATGAGATACATAGCAATATAGTTCCATTTCACCAAGTAGTATATTAAATAAGGGGAAGCTAGAAAATGATCTATGAGCATCTTCAGTATTACTGAATCCTGAGTAGTATATCTCCTTTGTATCCCTCCTGGCATATTCTCTGTATGTAGCATAATCACAAAAGCATGGTTTGCATTAACAGTCTGCTTCTTGGAATATTTCTACTGGGCAATCTTTTAACAATAAATTTGATAACTTCTGCATTTTTCTACAGCTATGAAGGCAATCCTAAGCTGACTGCAAAGGCACAGCTTAATCAACGCTCTAAGGTAATTATAGAATCTTCAGTTGCGGGTGCAGTAATACTTATCATTCTGTTGCTTGGAATATTTCTACTGTGCCGTCTCAGAAAGAAGGCATTAGTGCAGGAGAATGACAGCAAAGGTATTCCACATAACTGATAGATTCATTATTATACAGTATACACATTGACAGAATCCACATGATGAATCAAAGTTGAACTGCCAATTAGGTGATACATCCAGAGCAAGTATGAACTCTTCAACTACCTACTCTCTTGCACGAAATGGCCAACTCAGGGATGATGGTGTAGCTTACTCCATCAAACTCTCTGACATAGAGGCAGCCACTGCAAACTTTTCAAAGTATGTTGGAAAGGGCAGCTTTGGGCGTGTGTACTATGGAAAGCTGAAGGATGGAAAAGAGGTCGCAGTTAAAATCATCGGTGATCCAACTAGCCAAGGAACCAAGCAATTTTTAACTGAGGTAAGCAGACATAAATCATTTTTTGATGCTGTTGTGAATGTTTCCATGTTGCAACTTGCAAGACACTGAATTACCAGCTACAATGGTTTCCATTGACAAATAAACATCCAAATGTAAGCCTCGCCCTCCAGCGCCTTCGGGCCGAGTGTGCGAAGCCACTTCCATTCATCTGAGTAGCGCTATATACAAGTCAGGAAGGCATAAAATGGAAGGAGCTGAAATGACATGAACATAAAATCAAAATGCACACCCTGAAGCCACAAAAAATAAAAAAATGATACTAGAGCATTCAGTCAGCATCATTAAGGCTTAAGAAGCTAGGAAACAACAGAATAATAATGTGAATTTTTGAGCTAGGGTCATTTTTTGAACACTTGGGCTATAGTTATATTCTCTAAAGAAATTGCTGACTTGAGCTATTGCAGGTCTCATTACTATCACGGATACATCACAGGAATTTAGTTCCTCTAATAGGATATTGCGAAGAAGCAAACCAGAGAATGCTTGTGTATGAATATATGCACAATGGAACTCTGAGGGATCACATACATGGTATTAAACATGCTCAGCACAGAGTTTTCTTCCACTTATATCATACTATCGTTCCAATTTTCAAACGTTGGATGTAAACTGTGCTGTTTCCAGATCCTGTGAAGCAACAATATTTGGACTGGCTATCTCGACTTAGAATAGCAGAAGATGCAGCAAAAGGTTTATTCAAAACTCAAATTTCTTCTCTGCTTGCATAACTCTAGTCTTGCCTTATTTATAAGTTGACGTTCACCAGGCCTTGAATACTTGCATAACGGATGCAGTCCCAGTATTATTCACCGTGATGTAAAGACTAGTAACATACTCCTAGATATAAACATGAAAGCAAAGGTGTCAGATTTTGGACTTTCACGGATAGCTGAAGAAGATCTAACCCACATATCAAGTGTAGCACGGGGAACAGTTGGGTACTTAGATCCAGAGTAAGTCAGAAATTCCTTATTGTGTACTAAAAAAACATGCTTCTCTAGATGCATTCGCATAATTAATCCAGCAGCTGCTGTGCATTTTAGGAGCTTAGGGTGGAATGCCATTTTTTCTCTCATTGATGAGATTCATATGGAACATGCAGGTATTATGCATATCAGCAGTTTACAGAAAAAAGTGACGTTTACAGTTTCGGAATTGTTCTTTTAGAGCTGATCTCTGGAAGGAAGCCTGTCACTGAAGATTACGGAGAAGATTGGAATATTGTACACTGGGTAAGTGACGATGTTCTTGTTTAGAGGACTAAGTCAAGGCTTTAGTTTAGCACTTCACCATTAAAAGCATGTCAGATACAAACTAAACAACCATGTTTTTAACGAAAGCATCCAGTTCCTTTCCAAGAGGGATGATTATAAAAGGTTCAGTCTATCAACTCCCTAGTTGACAAGCTAATATCCTGTTTGAAAGCAATTATTCCAATGATTTGCAGGCAAGATCTCTGATTCGAAAGGGCGATGTTATAAGCTTGATAGATCCATTGCTAGACGGGCACGTCAAGCTTGAGTCCATATGGAGAGTAGCAGAGGTTGCCATACAATGCGTAGAGCAACATGGAGTGTCAAGGCCAAAGATGCAAGAGATCATTTTAGCAATACAAGATGCAGTCAAGATTGAGAAAGGAATAGATAAGCAACAGGACTCATCTTCCGCTGGCAAGAAAGCACAATCTTCAAGAAAAACGCTGCTCACCAGCTTCCTCGAGATCGAGAGTCCAGATTTGTCAAATGGGCGCATAAACCCGTCTGCCAGATGAAAAACGCAACATCAGTTGTTCAAATACACGCCATGTATCATGTATGCATATCATCATCAACAATTTGACATAGCTTTCAGGAAAAACGAAACATGTATTCTAGTCTACTACTACAGATTTGAAGCTTCCGTTTGATTGTAAATTTTTCTAAATAACCATAACTGAGCAAATCCTGTGCCATGATTTCAGGTAATCGGTCATCTAGGGTTTCAGTTTTTGATTCGTTGTTTGGTATGTTACTATGCTGATCCGGTTGGGATGTCTAATTGTGTAATGTTGTACGCTCATACCGTGGTCTCTTGCTATCAGTTACAGAGAAAGATGGAAGACAGGTCACAATTATTTCGTTTTCTTGTGTACAAGAGCTCCTAGCTCAAGGTCGCCAAAGAAGCCCCAAGAAGCATCCTAAACTTAGGCACCGGCTATGAGTTATAAGGACCCTATAGAATTCAACAAGGGTTGTTGAAATCACAGTGAACGAAAGCATTTTAGGCTTCTAATTCAATGACGATGTCGATGTAGCAAGATCCAAATATCAGACGCTGATATCGAAAGACTTTGCTTATTTTTAGAGTCCACGGTTCCGGTGGGAATAGTTCCATTTGAACATTAAAGCTTGGATGACGATCCTATTTTGCTAGCTCAGACACACCTTGCACTTTCTTTTTCATTTTTGGATGCCTCGACCAGTTGAGGTACTTGCACCATTTTTGCATAGACCCCTTTACTTATTTGTGCTTTGACCTTATATGCCTCGCTCATCATGGTTAACTCTTAAGATGTTAGACATTTAACCAGATAGGGTAAATATGCTGAAAGGGTTGACATACTTGAACATCCTTGACCTGTAGGCGCAAATTGAACCTGTTTTTTCTCTTTCAAGATGGTAGGGAAGCGAATAGGGCCACACATACAACATCAAAACACATATTTCATAAAAGTAACCACATAAAAAAATGCAAATTTGAGCGAGTAGAATTGGAAACAAACAAATACTTAAAGGGGAATTAAATTTAGGCAAAACCTGGCTTTTGGAAAATCAACCCTCACATCACATGAGTTGCAAAAAAATCTTCCATTATGTCTATAAACTGAAGCTAGTGTGGGTAGGGATGTTGAGCGTTGTTCTGTTGGTTTTGGGTCTATTAATAGGTGAATGTTGAGCGTTGTCCCACCACTGTCAATGAAATGTAACAGATGAGAAAAAAATGTAACCTAAGGAATTAGTAAAGAATGAGGATTTACTAATTCCTAATCAATGATCAATGATATTAATTGGTATAATTTTTTTTATCCTGCATTTTGACACCAAAGATTAATTACAGCCGTTCAGTACCCAACATTGCAACACTCTATTTATATATTTACTAGTAGCTGAAGCCCGTCCGATGGACGAACAATCGCTATCGGCTAACAATAGATGCACTTGTATTTTCCTATACTTTCTAATTATACAAAATTGCTACTCTAATGAACTGTTTTGTTTTGTTTGCTCTATGGCTGAACTCAGATTAGTATGTGTAAATCATAATATTATTGACTGAATGCAGATTATTGTGTCTTAGTAGAATTAGAAGTAAACTGAAAATGCAAAAGGTGATAAACTCCATAGTTATAGGTAGAGAAGTATCAATGTTTTTGATGAATGTTTTTGATGGCATGGAATCCTCCTATGTTGAAGAATGAGCTAAGAATTGAAAATGTTCATTAAAACTGAAAGGAAACGGATAGTGTAAGATAATGAACAACGACCGTCTCAAGGAAAAATGTTCATTACTTTTTGATGGCTTGGGATTTTTCTTTTTGCATAAAAAATTACTTAATGATCATGAATTTATAGAGCCTTTTTTAATAAAATTTGCCAACTACAAAAGCAATTGACATGAAATAAATACAGAATAAAGTATTTGAACAGCATGTGAGAATACATGATCACTTCATAACACTTTAAAAAGAAGTCAATTGATGTTTTTACTAAAATGTAAAAAAAAAAAAAGAAAAAAAGAAAAATTATGGAATCTTGAATATCAACATCCACAATCTTCAAGATTCTTCAATTTAGCCTCAGTTAATCTCGAATATTCATTTCCTAATTTTTTTGGTGCACCCCAAGAAAGAGTGACTGCTCTCCAGAGCCTAAGATATCTATGATCAATCGATACACCAATCCACACCATTCACTCAGATGCTCAAATGCTCAATCATGCAAATGGCTAAATCCTATTACTGGAGGCCATGAGAGTTTCTATATTAGGACGGGCAAAAGCTCTAAGCTAACATTATATGCTAAAGTTTGTATTTTATATATATATTAAGCCTTTACACTATCAAGGTTATGGTTAAACATAGATCATACCACTTCATGCAGATCCGACCCGACCTGTAAGTTGACCCGTTTGACCCGTGATCCGACCCGTAAAATCGTAAACCGGGTTGCAGATCAGGTCTCCGGTCACATTTTTTCTATTTACGGGTCGGGTTGGGTCGACCCGTTGGACAACTCTCGAATGTGTGTGATCAAAGACGTTTTTCGGTCAGTTATCGTCTTAATAGAAACCTTATTTGTGCATATACAACTTATATATACTAAAAAAATTTAAACCTTCTAGATATAAGCATATTTGTAGAATTAAATAAATTAATTAGATTTTATCTATATGAAATACAATATGTAATTGGAAGATTATAAATATTTCAAAATATCCAATATACGGAGTATAAGAAGCTGTAATGTATAGGGGCTTTGCTTGCGTGGTTCCCCCCACTTGTGTTTCTGTCCCATATCATACACAACTTAAAATTGTACAAAAAAATAAAAATAGGAGAGCCCAGCGCGCTCCAAATCCTCTGTCACAATTCTACTGTCCCATGTTGTGTCCCATCTTATTTATTGGTCCATGTGGTGTAAATAATTCTAAGGGCAATTTGCGAAAATGCCCTACCCAGAAAAACGGTTTGCAAAAACGCCCCTTAAAACAAAAAAATAGCGAAGCATGCTATTTTGGGCGTTTTTGCAATATAATTTACATTATTTTGTATTTTCTTTTAAATTGAAGTTTATTAAAAAATCATTATAATTACAATAAAAATATTTAGCCATAAATTCTGGAAATTAATTTTAAAAACAGAATTGAAAAAGAAAAAAAGAAAAAGAAAATATAAAATAAGAAAATAGTTTTAGAACATTAAGATTTTTTGGAAACAAAGAGATTTTGTAGAATATATGGTGAAAGATATTTTTTGAAAATAAAAAACGAAATAAACGTGGAAGATTTTTTGTTGAAGATTATGTTCGTTCTTCATGGTTATCCATTATTATCTTCGTTTCATCACAAAATAGGGTAAAATTCATCCTGTCACCTTGAGTACACATCCTGTCATACACAACTAAATATCCTATCACTACTTTGGAAAATTAAGATTTTTTTGGAAACAATGACATATTGTAGAAGATATGGTGGAAGATATTTTTTGAAAATATAAAACATAAATAAATGTGGATCATTTTTATTTTTGTTTCAACATTGAACGTTATTATCTTCGTTATTGTATTCGTTTCATCACAAAGTAGGGTGAGACTCATCCTGTCACCCTCAATGTACATCTTGTCATACACAACCATTTAACCTGTCACCATTTGAACAATACTATCATTTTAGTTGTGTTAAAAACATGTGTTTCATGTAAAAAACATTCCTTTTTCTCATCTTTAACTAAAACTTATTTCTAAATACAAATTTGAAAAAATACAAAAGAAAAAGAAAATATAAAACAAGAAAATAGTTTTGACACAAAATTTTTTGGAAACAATGAGATATTGTTAAAGATATGGTGGAAGATATTGTTTGAAAGTATAAAACGTAAATACATGTGGATATTTCATTGTTATCTTTGTTTCAGCATTCATCGTCATTCTCTTCGTGTTTATGTTCGTTTCATCACAAAGTATTTGAGGGTTGTTTGAGTTCTCGCTATGGGTACAATTCAACCTGTCATCCTCACTATTTAACCTGTCATACACAATATATATCTTGTCACCCTTCTGTCTAAAAACATGTATACCTTGCTCTGAAAACAATTTATGTTTCTCGTCTTTCAGGTCGAACCAACTACTTGCTCACCGTCATTACCGACGGTAATTGGAAGATGCTGGGAGATAGATGGTTCTATGAAGGAGATAAGAATCCGATAGCACTTGTCGTCAATGCAAGTTATAAATTTGACACTTTGAAGAATAAAATAGCGGAGAAATTGTACCTTGATTGTGGGAGGTACATTCTGAAGTTCAAATATGTGTCTCCTACTAACGCAAACTTTCCACCGTTTGAAATCCAGGATGACGATGATTTTGAAGCTTTCAAGTTTTTGAATACAAAATCATCCAAAGAAGGGGCATGGCCGGTAGAGCTCTATACGACTGTTCAGTTGGTCGAAAAGGATATTCATACGAAGTCTTCTGAGTTTGAGTCTCCAAAAGAGATGAAAATCTCGGCAAGTGCACCCCCTATAAGCCAGCCTGCACTAATTAAGGACGAGAGGACCGTAGACGAAATCCTCGAAGATGACAATTACGGATCTCCTATGAATGGTGACAGGATTTTGCTTGGGGTTGACAGGATATTATTGGGAGGTGACAGGTCGAAAAACAGGAAAGCTTCACCAGTGCATTTCATATCATTAAGCAGCGATGATGACGATGGAGCACCTACACCAAGTTATAAGGGCAAAGAAGTCGTCATTGATGTGGGGAGCGATGATGAAGGAAACGATTTTGCAAACCTTGGAGATCAAGGACATTTTGAACAATATTCTGATGAGGAAAGAATGGAAGGTCTCGATTCTGAGTTCTTTGAGGATGATGAGGCTGCTACTCAAGAGGTGGAAGAGAATTATTATCATGTCAAAAACAATGCTAGTGAATGGGCTATACTAGATGCTGAAGAAAACAATGACGAAGTTCAAAATGCGGTGGAAATCAGTGAGGGGAAATATTTCAAATCGAAAAAGGAGTTGCAAGAAGCATTAAGGTCTATGGCATTGAAAAATTTCTTCGAGTTGGATGTGAAGAAGTCTGACAAAACCAGATATGTAGTAGGATGTATGGACAGGTCATGCTCATTCTTTTGTCGTGGCTCAATCTTTCGTCAAACAAATCTGTTCAAAGTACGAAAGTTTGTGGGAGAGCATTCATGTGGATTGAGATCAAGGCACAACCACAACAAACAAGCTACATCAAGCATGATTGCTCAGAAAGTTCAGTCAAGGTAAGAAATCACATCATGGGTTTATGTTGTACTCTAATTGTTAAAGGATTTTGCATAAGATTTAGTGACATCCAATTTGTTTACTACGTTACAGGTTTACATGTGCTAGTAAAGGCATCGATGCAAGAGAGATACAAAGAGTGATGAAAGAAATGGGTGTGGATGCAAGTTACCATAAGGCAAATCGAGCACGTAAGATAGCACAAGACATAGCAAAAGGTACAGCAGAGGAAAGTTACCATCAAATCTATTCTTGGATGTTCATGCTCGAGCAATCAAATCCAGGTTCCTACACCGCGATTGAAAGAGATGCTAATCAACGCTTCAAGTATGCATTTTGGAGTATTGGTGCATTTATCAGGGGATTACCTCATCTCAGGAAGGTAAGTTATATTCTAGATGATTCAATGATTAATTATTGTGGAAAAACACCGCTAGTGATAGGACAAATAACTGTATGAAACGTAAATTTGGAGTACTGTTTACTGTACAAAACGTAATTTTATAACAGTGACAGGATAAATACATGAGCATGACAGGATAATTATATGTTCTGACAGGTGATATCAGTGGACGGTACTCACTTAAGTGCGAGATACAGGGGAGTTCTTCTTATAGCAGTAGCACAAGATCCAAACAAACACATTTACCCTCTTGCATTTTGTGTGGTTGATAGTGAAAATGACGCCTCTTGGTCATTTTTCTTCAAGCACTTGAAAGTTGTTGTACCAGATAACCCTGATGTAGTGTTCATCTGTGATCGTCATAGAAGCATTTTGACGGGATTGAGAAACAACTATGTCTTTGCAAAACATGGCTATTGCATCTACCATATATACCAAAACTTCAAGCAAAAATATGGGAGAGGAGACTTGTTAGATCTGTTTAATAAAACTGCAAAGGCTTACACCATCCAAGACTTCAATCATCATTTTTCACAGCTTTGCAAAGAGTCTGCAAAAATTGGCAAATATGTTCAAGAGGCGGGATTCCAGATGTGGTCAAGGGCTCATTTCTGTGGAAGTAGGTACAACATTATGACGACCAACAATGCAGAAAGCTTTAATGCTCGTTTTAAAGCGGAACGTGGATGGCCTATCCTTGCCATGTTTGACAAGATTTTGGATACCATATGTACATGGTTCGTTGAAAGGAGGGAGGAGGCTGCTGCATGGGACGAAGAGGTATCGGAAAAGGTGATGAAGAAGCTTGATTCCAGGTACAATCAATAGATCCTGTTACCACCTATTTTTATCCTGTCACGTTACCTTACCTATCCTGACACAATGATATTCAGGTACTTGAGGTCCGCCACAATGATCGTGAAAAGGCTGAATCAATTTGAAGCCGAAGTAAAAGATGGCACATCTAGGTTCGAAGTGAATCTCCATGCCCGGACATGCGACTGTAAGGTCTTTCAGATTGATCAAGTTCCTTGCTCTCATGCCATAGCTGTAGCAAAAAATACGGGTGTGGCTCTTGCAGAATTGGTTCATCCCTTGATGAAGAATGATAAAGTAAGAGAAATGTACAAGGAAACCTTACATTTGGTTCCCCTTACTGAGCGTTGGGTTGTTCCTCCATCTGTGACAGCAATTACTTGCCATCCACCACTAGTAAGAAGGAAAGTCGGAAGACCTCAGCTAAACAGGTATCGTGCACGTTGGGAGAAGGATTATTCTAAACTCAGACGTTGTGGGAGGTGCAAGAAATATGGACATTATCAGAACAAATGTACCAAGGCTTTACCGTAGGTGGAGTACCATTGCAAGTACTTGGTTTTACTTTTAATTTGCTTGGAACATATTCGTTTTCTTCTGTTTCGAACATATTTCATCTTATTAGGTTTTATTTGGTTTGAATTGATGAAGTTGGTCGTGGTTTGTTCACGAATCGGTTTGTATTAGCTTGATTGAATAATATTTGTTCTGGATTGTTTAGATCATATCCTGGTTGCTCCTCAAGTACTTTGTTTTATATATTTATGGATCCATATCTTGTCAACCTATGTGGAACTTTCATATATGTATCAATTCATATCCTGTCAACCAACGTAGATCTCTACACGATGTACCTGTTCCTATCCTGTCAGATTACCTAGAGCACTTTTCTGTATTTATGAGTTCGTATCTTGACAATCTTGTCAACCTACCTACAACTGCAACTCTTGCAAGTTCAAGGTCATTTGGAGCCAGTTTTGAAGGATCAAGATGACAACGTTGAGAAGTTGTCTAAGGGGGTCACAAACTCTTGGCTAAGGACGGATTCGATGAGACGAATTATGGATTCTTATCGTGGGGAATTATAGATTACGGATTCTTATCCTGTCTACCTACCTTTTAATTTCATATATGTATGTGTTTTTATCCTGTCAAGCTACCTAGAAATTTCATATATGTATATGTTAGTATTTTGTCAACCTACTTAGAGCTTTCATATATGTATGTGTTAGTATCCTGTCAACCTACCTAGAACTTTCATATATGTATGTGTTTTTATCCTGTCAACCTACCTGGAACTTTCATATATGTATGTTTCGGATTCTTATCAACCTACTTGGAACTTTCATATATGTGTGTTGGTATCCTGTCAACCTACCTAGAACTTGCATATATGTACGTGTTAGTATCCTGTCAACCAGGTTTTCGCTTTTATATACGCATGGATTCATATCCTGTCAACTTACCTAAAGTTGCAAATTTAGTGTGGATAGATAGCTTCTCTCTTTTCTCATTAAAAATGGATATTAGTCATCGCTCAATTATGAACTTTGCATTTTCTTTGAAATAACCACATGATGAACTTTAAAATAAATCCTGCTACTAATTCTAAGCAATGAAACCCAAAATTGATTAATATCATCAAGTTTACATACCCACCAACTACTACACATCAAGTTAACAACCAAAACGGATTAATATCATCAAGTTTACATACCCACCAACTACTACATCAAGTTAACAACCAAAACGGATTAATGTCATCATGTTTACATACCCACCAACTACTACATCAAGTTAACAACCAAAACAGATCAATATCATCATGTTTACATACCCCACCAACTACTACATCAAGCCAACTTCCATAAAAAGTCAAGACGATTCCTATTTGCGATTCCATATGCCCACAGCCAAAGAGCTTCTGTATCCATCTACAAAATCGTCCTCAACATCAAAGATTTCAGTTTTTTTAGTGACTAGTACATCAATGTACTTGAGGGTGTAAACCCCACAGTCACCGCTGCGAAACAAAAATAAGAAGATTAGTATATAGTTAAACAACAATAACAAATTCAAATATACTAACTTACCCTAACTTGTCTTGCTTCAACCCCTCAATACGGATCCAATCCAATGGTTTTCCACCATATTTCTCTAGCTGCTTGGCCATTGGGTCATATTTCTTGAAAATTACCGGAAGGCCATGTGTAACTGGCTTCAGAAACTTCTCCAAATCATTTGTCTTAGTAAAGTCAACATTACAATCGCAAACATTAACAAGCCATTTTGCCAAATCAATTTCTAATGCAATCCAATGTTTTCGATCCACATTGAATGGTGCATATATGAGCTTTCCCTCCTCCCAAGCTATCCCATTGTTGGGAGGCAATGACCCCAAACAATATTTCAGAAGAAGTTTGTGTTTTTTTTCTATATTTTCACTCCGACCCTTGCTATGTAGATTCCAAAATGTGGTTATATGGCCCCCCCAGAAACCATCCAAAACGACCACATTCTTGCAATCATCAGTGGTTTCATGTACAAAGCTTCGTAACAAGATTAAAGCTTGTTCCATATGCTACAAAATAAAAGGATAGACGTTACAATTTAATGAGATGATGATGGTTATTGAAGATAATTAATTATCTAATTAAAGGGAAAACCATACCTCAGAGTTCAACCACTTCTGTGGTTCAAGTAGCATCCAGAAGAAATCCTTGTCCAGCATATCTCGACTCAACCCCTCATGTTCATTCGCACTGTGACATACAAATTAATCATATGATGTAAAGTGAGTTTTAATTTGATATTTTGTCATTTTGTTTAAGATTGAATCTAATATGTTTCATACCTCAAATGTTTTTTCAGAATCTTCTCCCACATTTGATGGTTGAATATCATCACTACCATCTTCAGAAATCTTTGTTTTAATCTCCTGAAACACAAAGCAAGTACATTAATTATGTATAAAGCATATGTATAGGTTATTTGATTAATAATTTGATATTTTCAAACCTCATCCATCTTGTTATCATCTTTCGTCTGAGCTGAATTTACAGCTTCAAATCTCTCTTCCAATCGGCCCAACTTCTTCTCCATATTGTCAACCTTTGTTTCAATCCTATCCATGGTCTTAGCTAACTCAGTGAAAGCACACATCACTTGTCGAGGATCAAGGACATCTTTCCTCTGGCTAATTCCTACATTCTGATTTTTACTTTTTCCCACAGCTCGCCCACTCTTTTTACTAGCCTCCAATTTTTTAACCAAAACGTCAAAGTGTGGATCATTTGTTTCATTAGAAAAGTAGTAGCACTGTGATGACATCTCTTGCTCAGCTTCTTCAGGGACCAAGATTTGATGCAGCTCCATGTCTTTACTCTGAATCACACTCTCCACAAATATGTGTTCATGAGTAACTTCACAAATCCACCTTAAACCGCGTGGAGTAGCAGACTCGTTTAACCTCTCAGCAAAACTCTGTCCAAATATCTGACTGACTTCATATATCCAAATCTGTAGAATTAGAATATTCAGTGTTGTTAAAGGACAACAATTCACAAAAAAAAAGAAAAACCCAACAAAAAAAATTATGGAAATTCTCATAAGACTTGTAATGAAAGTTTGTAAGAGAAAATTACCTGGAAAATAATAGGCATTCCTTGTAGTGAGTATGGTATCCTAGGTTGCTTTGCAAGTGATTTTATTGATTGTGCTTTCTCCACCCTTCCACTCAAAGATTTTGCTAAACTCTTATGAAGTTGCATATACCCAAGCGTGCCCCATGGATATTCATAAAACCAGTCCATCGAGTCCAAGAGCTTTACATGTTCAACATTCACTAGTTTTTTCTTATCACCCCCCAAGATTAAACCCTCCACAATCAACAAAAGAGCTAGCTTAAATTTATAGTTGCTATCCTCCCTACAAGCCTTGAACCTTTCTAAAACATCACTAATTGTGGTCTTATGACCACCAGGACCACTAAAGAAATTTTTCATTACATTCTTTTGTGCTTTAACTTCAATTTTTGGAAGAAGACTACAATCCAAACCCGATATCAAATGATATTCTTTCAATGAAAAGCGAAGCTCTTTACCTCCAACTCCATACCATGTCTCCCATTTCTTCTTTGTTTCCAATTGTTTCATCAAAATTCCATGAACAAGTTGGGCGGAGAAGGTAACTTGCTTTACAATCTTTATGATTTTCCCAAATGGTCCGTCTACAATCTTTTGCCAATCTGTAGAAGTGAGGTTGTTCTCTATTTCGTGGATGAAGGCTTTTCTTGAATTGATGTTAATCCGACCATAAAACGCATCCTCTTCTCCATACTTGTATTTAACCTGCAAATCATTAACTAAACAGATTACAGTAGCTTCAACTTTCGGAAAGAATTATTGTTGCATGACAGATTACAGATTACAGTAGCTTCAACCTGCATGACAGTTTTTTTTTTGAGCACTTTTGAAGAAGTTCTTAACGAACGAATAACATGAAGAAAGGCTATGAGTAAATATTGAGTGAGTTGATTCCTTTCACTTAAGGATGCCCACCTTTTCCAGTTTCTTAAAAAATAAAAAATCTGCCCATATTATTAGCTGAAGAAAAAATATAACTTTGAAGCATACCTTTCCCTTGAGAAACAGTTTGCTCTCTGATTTTTGTTGTTTGGCCTCAATTTTGAGTGGTTCAGCTTCATCTCCTTCCAATTTTCTCTTCCCTTGGGCCTTTTCGACCTTCGAAGGAGTTGAATCCTTCGTACCTCTAGTTCTCACCATGGCCAATGAAACCTTCAAAGTCTTCTTCACAAACCTGTCACAACCCGACAGCAAGGAATGACATTACATTATGCAGGAATCATGTTTCATTCAACATTTAGAAAAGGTTAGCACACTGTACAAGAATCATGTTTCACTCAAAAATCAGAAAAGGGTTGCAGATTGCACAATTAGAAAAGGGTTGCACATTACATCTATGAGCATGCTGAAAAGGCCTTGTTGAATAAATTGCTATTCTCCATTTCTCTTGTATTATCAAAATATGAATTGAATGATAGTCATGGCAATAATTGTTCATTTCTTCAAAAAAATTCAACCTATGAAGTGGATACGCCACACGTTTACTTTTACAGCCTGAAAAATAAAGGTTGGTATTCTTTATACGAAGACTGTTATTATTATACATCAAACGGAGCCAGGAGGGTAGTGTTTATACGAAGAAGATGAAAAGCCCAAACAACCATTTAGGATTTCATCACAAGTTGCAGACAGGAAGTAGAGAAATGAAACAAGAAGCCCACTTCTGAGCAATAATTTTGTCGGTAAGATGATAATGAGAAAGTGAGAAGACGGTCAGTAAATAGAATTAATGAGGAGAAGTTGTAGAGAAAGAGCTGTCTAAAAAGATTCATGATATTAGTTATAAGAGAATAGAGTGAATGAAAACTAAAAGATCACTTTGGAGAAACAAATACAATACCATTGTTCAAAAGAGCCCACCAAAACCAAGGATGAGGGTTAAATCATCAGGTCCTCATGGAGATAAAGTCTAAGATATGCATTCAATCACTGATAGTTGAGGTCAAATTTGTATAATTTAAAGTCTCTTTTAGCATGGACCAGTTTATTTAGAAGAGGTTGCGAAAGTTACTTGTATCTTAGACAAGAACAGGGGCCCTCTTCAGTTCACCACTAATGCACATTAAAAAGGAAAGAAGAAACAGGAATAGGCAAAGACAAAAAAAAATAAAACTTCTTAGTAAAATATGGGTTGAAGCCATTCTTAGAATGGTTTTGTCTACCCCAAGTTTCAGTGCTGTTTCTGTACAAGAATGCGAACATGTCAATGTGGTAACTACAACAAGAACAAATGCCCTCCTCAATTTGATCTCAGCACTATTTCCATGACTTTCTAACCAAGGCCTGTTGCTATTAAACCATGGCAAACATTCTAAATGCAAGTGCTCATAAAGGAACCAACTTTCAATTCAATAGAAGTATCATGGAACTTCTATAGCACTCAATAACAAATAAGAGTACACTGTCAAGGTTTAACATGGCATAGCCATTCTTTTCATTGAAAAATGCTAACTATAGATTGCAGAACAACAATAAGTAGCAATACTCTACAAAAACGAGCTAGCTCCAAGATGAAAGCAAAGATCCAATCTTGGCCACCAAAGTAATTCCTAGAAACAGATAACTAATTCGAGCAACATTTATCCAACAAGCACAAAGAAAAACAAAATCTACAGCCATGGGATGTAGAACAACCAAATAAGTTTGCCACACATTCTAAATTAAACCCATTCGTAACCATTTGAGCATACATACATAGACTTGGAAGATTTGGAACATAGGATAAGAAAAAAAGCCTCTAGACTACAATGCAGCACAACAATCACACCCAACACCACTCTTGAATAAGCAGAAGGCTACTCATCCCTAATTGAAAACCACATGCAAGTTGCATTCCCCCACCCCCGAATCGAACCACAATCGGACCCCCAAATCAAACCCTAAAATCAAATCACAGAGCAATAATCGAACCACAATCGGAACCCTAAAACATACCCCCAAATCAAACCCTAAAACAGATCACAATCGAACCACAATCGGACCGACATACGTACCTTAGGGTGGCGGAGAAGGTCGGCCGGCGGGCGAGCGAGAGGGTGCGGGAGCGGCGAGCAAGCGAGCGAGAGGGTGCGGGAGCGGCGAGCGAGCGAGAGGGTGCGGGAGCGGTGACCGACTGAGAGGGTACGGGAGTGGCGAGCGAGGAGAGCCTGAGGGGGGCGGAGAGCCAGGAGAGCGAGAGGGTGCGGGAGCGGCCGGCGAGCGAGGGGCGAAGGTCGGCCGCCGGCGAGAGGAGTATTCTGGCGAGCGAGCGAGACGAGAATTTCGCCGAGCCGGGGTAGCGTATTTTGGCTGTTGATTTTGTTTTTTTGCTTGTTTTTTTGTTTTTTTGTTTTTTAGGTAAGATTTCCTTCTTTAGGTAATATTTTTGTTCGGTAAGATTTTTAATTTTTTTTTAATTTTTAAAAAAGGATAGATAAAAAACGAAATCTTTTTTAACATTAAAATATTTATAAAATCTTTTTATTTATAAATTTTTTCAAATTTGGATAAAAAATAAAGTTTGGTAAAATATTTTATTTCTCAAATAAAATATTAATAAAAATAATAATTTTCGATTTTTTAAAAAATATTTCGTTTTTTATTTTATTTGATAAAAAATAGTCAATTTGGGCATGAATGTAATATTTTTAGGCATAATCGCAATATTTTTAGGCATTTTTGCAAATCGAAAAGAAAAAGGTCATATTTGCAAACGGATTATCAAATAGGGGCGTTTGGTACTAATTCCTCTAATTCTAATCATCAATCTGGATTTATGATTACACTTAATTTTAATTTCCATTGATTCTGATTTTAATCTACAAAATCTCATTTATTCAAGGAAACTGAATCGTCATGTTGGAGCTCTACTGCTCTGTACGCCTTCTTTGCGGTGAACTTCGGTTGTTCTTGTGCCTGAACAATATCTTCAATAAGCCCGATATGTAACAAAAATGAACAAATTAACCCAATATGATAAAAAATAAAAGAAACAGAGAAGGAGAATACTAGTTCAATTGAATCATAATGATATTGTTTATTCCCCAAATCCAAAATAAACACAGTATACAAGAACAATCCATCAGATGAATTACGATCTGATCAAGGAAATAAAATAGAGAAAGGAGGATGATAATTTACCAATGGATAACTAGAACTAGCAAGCGCTATTGGAGCATGATAATCTACAGCGAGGCCTTCTTCTGGAGCTGAGAGGTAAAGCTGCTGGGGCAAAGGTGCTGCTTTCTTCTCTCTTAGATGCCCAATAATCCCAATAAGATTTTCAGTATTAATCTCCCAAATAAAATTAGATTGATGATTAGGATTATTTACTCCACATGGACCAATAAATAAGATGTGACACAATATAGGACAGTAGAATTGTGACAGAGGATTTGGAGCGAGCCCCGCGAGTTTGTTCCCATCCAAAAGATGCTGTCTTGAGCAGCGTGTCTCACCCCAGAGTGCCTATATCCAGCATAAAAATTCTACCAAGCCTATTTTGATAAATAAAAACTTTAAAGTGCTCATATTGGAAAAAAAAGTCTCTCACAGGATGCCTATCACCTCTTATTGTGAGTGGAGCTTTTCTCTGAACTACACCATTCGTATAATCATTTGTTAGTTGTTAACTAATTTGTTTTATTGAGGACTTGCTTCCATTGGAGAAAGAATAGTCATCACCTACAACGAATAAGATCAACTTGCACTTGATCTTTCAAAAGTTTCAGGGAGGAGTTATTCCCTTGGGGAAAAACACCATACTTGCTTGCTTTCTTAACCCCCCAAAACAAAAAAACGAAGAAGTAAAAAGGGTAAATAGGCCTGCCATTGGTTTTGGCTTTGACCCATTTCTTGCTTCTGAGTATCTATACACAGGTATTAGCAATGCTTCTGGGAAATCTCGGTCTCACATTTTTTCGCTTGAGCAGTTAACATTTTTTCACTTGCCTCAATTTTTTTGTAGATATGGATGGAAGTCAAGTCACAATAGTAGTAGAAGATGGAGGGCTGCAAAAGCTGAAGCTAGTAAATGGATCCCGACATTAGTACCTGCACCAAGCACAACGCAGCCGATGCTTAGGCATGATTCATTGTTGTTTATAGGAGCAAAAATAGCAGGCTGAATATTAAAAACAAATAACAGGACTTTACAGCTTCAATGATATCTGATGCAAGCATTCATTTAGTGTTGTTACTAAGCCTTCAACCAAAAAAAAAAAGGTGTTGTTACTAAGCCAATTCATTATTCCTTCCATTCACTATAATGTTATCATTTTCGATTTTGACATACAGTAGCTATCAAGAAAATCAATCACAAGGTATAGCCCTATCGTGTTTTTCTAAAATTACAGATTATGAATTATTCACCATAATTATAATTAATAAGTGAAGAGAATTTGCACACTGTAGGTAAATAAATATGTCCAATTAATGACCTCACAATTCACCAATAAACATTTACCTAAAACTAAAAAATTATAAACATTTTTTAACAGAATCAGAAGGCAATAATGACGATCTTTACTGAATGGAGACAGATAGTATTATTCAGCAAGACAATATGAAGTGCAAAATTTCCCTAACCATTCACAAGAAGCATAGCATACATTACACAAATCAACATGCATTCCTTATCAGCACTCAGCAACAAAATGGGAAAAATACTTAAGTTAATAAACACTATAAACCAGACCGATTTTCAGCTATTAGCACTATAAGTAAAAAATTGGCAAAATGGTCTGGCATGAGAAAATTGTATACCGACACAAGTTTCTATAAAAAAAATCATCAAGCTTCAAATTCTGTAGGGAACCAGAAATAATCCACAAGTATGAGTTATAATACCTGATGACAAAATTCTTCGAGGCATCAACAACTCACCACTGCTCTGATCTAGGCCTTGCATGAACATATGATCTTTACAAAAGACAATAAACATAATATGGTAGAAAAAAAGGATACAGCCTTAGCATCTCCAAGATCAGCATATATAAACTGGAGTCTTCCAGGTTCTGGGTACAATTCTTGCAAAATTCTAACAGCTCCAAGGTTTCCACGAGAGAGATTGTCCTGTCATATAAGGTGGCCTTCCTAGTCACACGATAGTTGATTAAATGATCAGAAATTACTTGATCAAAAGGAAACATACCACTATACAGTATGTTGCAAACTTATATTTTAGGTGATTTTTCAAAATTACCTGGCTTGGGGTCTTGAATGTCGAAGACTGTTTGAGAAAAAATAGACAAAATGCAATCAAGGCGGCAACAAAAAGAAGTTTCCCAACGACATTGCTTTTACGCTTCGGATCTTGTAGATCCATGCCTATAGAAAGTCAAAAGATAAGTCAACAAACATAGGAGTGAAAGGCGTAGGCACTTATACCGATTAATGACTGTAGCACATCAAAATCAAACCATGCGAGCAACATATAGTTTTATGCAGCAGCATCCACATTCTAGAATTGTGTTAGGACTGAGGACCATATATCCCTGCCTATAAATCCTTTCATAAACATTAAACTATGATTACTTGCTTTTGACAGAAAGACATGGGAACTCAAGGAGAAACTTGCATGATAAAGGACAGTAAACTAAGAGTGTTGGTACTTCACCACAAAGGCCGCTAGTCGGATTTAAGAAAAAAAGCATGATCAGATATCAGATTTGTCATTAAGGGATACAGATTTGTCATCAAGAGAAGTAATCCAAAACTAACCATGTGCTTGGCGTGTGCAAACCAATTAAGGCTCTTTGGGTTTCATCCCCAAGGCCCCGTTTGGTTCTTCTGAATTAAATTGTTATATTACAATTTAACATTGTAAAGGACAGGTATATTAGATCAAAAAAAAAAGACAGGTATATTAGTTCAAATCAGAACATCACTTACCGCCTAATCCTGACAATGAAAAGAAGCTCAGCATCTGGTTCGACATAGAAACCTCCTCTCAACTTGGCTTCTCTTTTTAAACGGATTGTCTCCTTCTCCTGCAAAGTCAAATGTTAGAAACTCAAGTACTAACTGAAGAGAAAGAGTGAATATCTTAATACAATCATACCTTCTCTGAATATTCCCGTGCATACTGCTTAGCTCTGGTGCAAATTAGCTTCCTGTTTTCTACATTCTTCTTCTTCTGTCCATCACGCTCTTGCTTCTTCACCAAAGCCCATTCTTGCTCCCTCTTTTGCTTCTTCAGCACGGACTCCGGAACAATAGTCTTAGCTTCCTCACCCATTTCTGTTCAATATAACTAGTAAGGTGCATTAAAACAATCAAATTAAAATAGTTTTCTAGAATAAAACATTAATCATATGCACATCTAATATAAGATCACAATTCAGATTCATACTACAGATACTTTGAAGAAAGAATGCTTCAGTAACTTGTCAACTATAGACCGCTTTTTTGGATCTTTTACCAAGCACATTGCAACCATTTCTTTGAAGGACTGATCACAGCTGATAACACCTAATTAGAATACAATACAAAAAAAAATGGAAAATGCATTTTGAAGAAGGATGCAGATTCGACTGAAAGAAAGATCACTCTTATGAACAAAATGAACATGTATTCATTACACTGAACTCATGTGATTAGGCGAGCACATGTATACTTTTGAAAATTTCTTGTCACGAACATGTGAGGAGATTTCTTGGAAGAACCGAGTATGCATAATATACTTGGAGGAATGAATCAAGTAGTTATTGGTGCCAGATTGAATGAGATATGACTTACCAAATTGGGAATATGAGAATTCATGAATCCCTCCTCCTGACTGCAGGCATAAAAGTCAGGCTATGAAGGTGAGAGGTGATACCATGATGATTGAAACATTAGGCAAAAAGACCAAAATGAAAAGACATTGTACCTTGCCAGAGAAGTAAGCCCACACATTGGGCTTGCTTTTCAAACTTAGCTCCTAACAGAACAATCCCAATTAACACCGAGAAAGGAAACAAAAACACTTGATATATATGAATACATGCCCGAAGAATAAGAAAACGAACCAGTACTTTCCCACCAGTAGGCTTAAATCCGTCGTCTGGATCTTCACGGGTCACACATACAGCAACACAATGACCTTTTGGCCTTGTGGATTCTGCCTTGTCAAAATCAAAAAGGGTTGCATTTACTGATGTTTTTCTCCAAGCATCATAACCTCCACCGTGTGCTTGTCCATAGAACCTCCTAATTTCTGAAATGCAATAAAAGTCAATCAATTCTTATGTCAAAGCATGAAGTAGATGGATCAATGCATTTTGTAAATTCATCGGATTCTGTTTTTTTTTTTCTCACAATCAACATAAATATTAGTTATCTGAATTCCAATCAAAATTGATTGAAAAAACAACAGACCTTGTTGCAGCCAGGGACAATATCTTGAAGCAGTTTCATCCTCTCACTAATCTTTTCTCTTCTTGCCTAAAACAAATAATGTTGTCATATGTAAATCATCTTTTATTCGGTCAAAATTACCAGTTGCAGAAAACAAAATTCAACTTCAATTTTTTCCTGTTCGAGTGAAATGTTACCCTTTCTGCTAGGCTGTGGCTATCGGTGGCTTGGCCTCGCGTTGCTCGTACATGAATATAGTCTTTCGGTAGCTCAGTTTGAGATTTGGAGCCTTGATCCACTCCCTTTCCCGAATTTCCTTCACCATCAGCTTTGGAACTTTGATTTGTGTTGCTGTAATTTTAACACTATGAACAATGGTTGAACACTATGAGACTCTTGTAGGGATTTCAAGGCAACATCTAATCAGAAAGAATAGAGGTTTATGCAGACCGGAATTTTATCCAATTCCAAGCCTGCTACTCGACCTAATATCATCGGAAAAAATTAGGGAATGCAAATAACTTATCCATACAAATTCAGCAAATTCAGCGCCCTAAGTGTCATGAAAGATACTTAAATATTATACCTAGTGGAAGGAAGATTCAGTCACAAAACCAAAATCATAATGAAATTCAGCCTTCAGTGTTGTATCAGCCAGGATTTAAAGACAAGGAAGACATTTACCTATCAATAGCAACATCAACATAATGAATCTGGCGGGCTTTTGCTTCTTCACTTTCATCAGCAAATAGCTCCATTGACCCATGCCTAATGATGTCATCTAGCTCTTCCTAAAGACAAAAATCATGTCCACACACTTATTTTGTTCTCGTACTCCACACATCAAAATAAGTAAAAGGAAACCAAAAACTCAATTTATATAGCAGAAAAAAGTTTTCAGCTACAGTTGAAGTAAAAACCCGCCAACTCGGTATATTTAGAATTCAAAGCCAAAAAATCAAAGCTACACATGCGGCAACCCAATTAAGCATTGAGTACTCAAGTGCAAACCTACCAGGCACATACAATCAGAAGAACACTTAAGTTTAGTATGCTGGCAACTCTATACCTGATTGATGTTTTGAGTTTTGAGCTTCCCTACAACTAAATGTTTTAAAATCATCTTCTTCGATGTCAACTCCATCATTCGTTCTTCAATCGTCCCTTTGGTTATAAATCTGTAAATCATCACCTTCGAAGCAGACACAAGCAAAAATCAGCATCTGGCGAAATAATAAAGCTCCTGGAAAAGAAAGAAGCAGATGTGTCTCTAGGAAAAAGAATAACCTTATTAGTTTGTCCTAGCCGATGTGCTCTAGCCATTGCTTGCAGATCGGCATGGGGATTCCAGTCACTTCATAGTTTACCAAGGGTAACAAATTGTCTTTTAGAAGGTTAAGTGTGTATGCAACTTGTAATTAAACATACTAAAAGGATGAATATATGCAACAGTCCAAGCAACTGCAACAATAGTTATATCATAAATTCATGATACATCTATGATTTCAGAGATGAAAAGAAGGATGCACCTATCATAAATGATGACAGTGTCAGCAGTAGCAAGGTTTATTCCCAAACCACCAGCTCTTGTTGATAGTAAGAAGCAAAATCTCAAAGAGTTCTTAGCATTGAATCGGTCATTACGAATTTGTCTTTCAGTTCCACTAACCCTTCCATCTATGCATTCATATAGCCATCTCTGGTAAGCCAGGAGATGGTATCAATACTTTTGTTCTATCATAGAAAAAAGAATGGGTGCTTCAAATGAAAGTTAAGGACCAGGTTAAAAAAGTTGCATTGAATAAGAACATATCTCAATGAATGTATTCACTACAATGAACTACCAGTACCTAAGGAGTCAACATTCCCAAGAATGAATGAACAAATTACAAACACCTTTTAAAGCCAGAGTAAAGAAAGCCACCTTGATAGAAAATTGATTTACACAAAAGAGAAATACTGCTTTACTAAATGCCACCAGAGGAAAAAATGTTTTGAAAAATGAAATGAAAAACAATGCAGTAAGGATACACCATGCATATATAAGTAAATGACAACACCTTGAATTTATGGAAATGAATCACCCCAAAACCAACTTAACCCAATATCCAAATGGCTCAAACCTGAGACAATCTGATTCACATCATACCTACACTTGGAAATAAAAGAAGGTTATCTACACTCCCTTGAATAGGCTTGAAAACTCAAGAAGTTAAAGCTTGATATAAGAAAACCTGAACAAAGTTGACCTAAATGGATCCGACAGGGCCGATACAACCCAGCAGAAAAAATGTGACTTTCACGATAAAAATTCAACGTAAGAAAACAAAAGGTTTTCTAGGTTATTACTTTGAAGGTGAGGTAATCTTCTAGTATGTCCAATGTGTGCTGAAATTGCGAATAAATAAGTACTCCATGTCAATATAAAGCAGCAAATTATAGGAAATCGGTGTCTATCCAAGTATATGACACTTTAAACCGCTCTTCCGACTCAAGTCTGATTTTCCAATCATAAAGGTCTTCTGCAATGAAGACAACGCATAAAGGGATAAAAGTGAGCAAATCGAGAAAACATGATCACTGTTGTGCATCATAAATGCTCCCATTTACCAGTAAAAAAACCGGTGATTTTGCTTTGATTTTTCAAGTTCTGGTTCTGGAAGTCAGCACTCGGTAGCAAAAAGGTTTGGGAGAGTTTGACTTAATATGTACATACAAACTCTTCACAATAACACTCTACAATAGATGTACCTGTATAGCAGAATAGGAACGAAGCAGATCCTATTATAGTCAATCCAAATCATTCTATTGAAATGTAGGTTCATAGAAACACACACACACACACATTTCAACAACAGATTGAACCAGTTTAAATGATTATGCAGATTGCAATGTCATCAGAGATTAAAATAGTATGTGCACACTACCTGATTCTTGTTTGCGATGGGGATGAGACCTTAACGGGATCAATCGGCCACCATTCACGATTTCTGGGATTTGGAGGAGGACTTTGAAACAGAGGAACGGGGATTTGTTATTTTAGGGTATTGTAAATTGGAGGTGGAAGGTCAAGAGTGTGGAAGATGGATCCAAGTGAAGAAGCCACGGCGGAAGGGAAGATGGAAGATGGAGGGGTTTCAAGAAGGGGAAGGGAAGAAGCCACGACGGAATTAACATACAATCTCAATTCATTCACTGCAAAAATACCTTCGCGTGGGTGAAAGGCAATTATGTGGAACCCACAACACTATCATTATTGTGAGTTGAGGGACGATTTTTAGAGTTGTTTAGATAAGTAAAACATAAGCAACCTCTGTAATACTCTCTAAAACTGACGTTTGAATTTTTTTTTGAGAGCAACTGACGTTTGAATTTGAACCCTATGCATAACCAAAGGCCAGATGCATCCTGTTCAAGCGAGATTTAACCACTGGATAATACTCTCGTAAGAAGTAACAGCCCCACTGTCTAAATAATTGTCTAAATAATTGTCTAAATATATATTTACCTTTGTTTTGAAATAATTGTCTAAATAATATTTGTACATATATTAAAAAATAATTGTTTTTCCTATATTACTAATATCAATGTAGAATTAATTATTAGTATAAATAGATATGGAAAAACGTATATGATTATAATAAAATTTAGTATTAGGGGTATACATGTAAAGAAATGTGAAAAAATATAAAATAGACAAATATTGTGAAATAACAAAAAGTGGTACAACGACAATTTTAAAACGGATGGAGTATTAAAAACATATATATGAACAAACATATTAGTCATACACCTTAATTGAAATGAAGTTATTTTGGTTGTAAAAAAGTTATAAGAAAAAGATGGTGAAACATATGTTTAGCGAAAAATATTAAATATTAGATATTTTTTTAAAAAAAGATGAATTTTAGTGTATAATATTTCTTGAAATCCACTTTGGATTTAAAAAAACTTAAATTTGTTTCAATTTCTTTACTCATCTTAGGACTAATTTTATACTTAGATTAAACTATTTCGAGTTTATTCCAAGTTCTGATTACTAACACAATGATCAAATTTCTAATTTCTGACTTGTTTTAACGATTAAACTTAAATTAAGCTATTTAGCCCCCTCTAAAGTAAGTTTCTGGCTCCGCCCCTGTGAATGAATAGAATGAATGCAATTAGTAAATTACATGTATGTTTTCTACCAAAAAATACAAATACATGTACTTGTATCGGAAAAAATTAAATACATATTATTAGATAGGGATCGAAATAGGATCAAGAATCTTCATCTAGTGTGCCACCCATTAACAAGTCGTCATTGGAAAATGAAGATGCGCATGTGCGCTAATGATACTCACATGTAAGGGTTGTTTGCATGCCTATCTTAGTTAGTAAATCTTAGACTTAGAATTATTTTGGACTTTTTGGCACTTGCCATAGTTTCTCGTATCTTCCTATGTTATTTCGCCTTAGGAAGCAAAGTGTGGGATGCCCCGGAGGAAGTGCGGTTGCGCCTTAACCCCCTTTGGTTGTGCTTCAACTCAGTCGGCAAAGCGCGAGGAGGCACCCCTGAGGCGCGGTCGCGCCTTGCCAGCTCCATGTCGCGCTTTGGCCTCCGCGTTCCAGCCGTGTGCTAGCCATTCGTGGGACGCGTGGGACGCACCCTTGCCTTGGAGCCCAAGTTGTTGGCCGAACATATATTAGGAAAGACACTTTGTTAGCTTTTAGTTTGTTTGTTATCTTGATATTTCCTTTTATCTAGATTATTATTTCCTTATCTTTAAGCAAGATTCTATCCTAGGCAATTTGTTAGAAAGATAGAATCTTGGCTTCTCTTTGTCTATTTAAACCCATTCAACCTTCAATAAAAATCAGATTTGATTCCTTGGAAATTGACTTGATAAAGTTGATTTTCCGGGAGACTTATACAACCAAAATCGTTTGTGTGTTGCCTAAGAATTTCGAGCGAGCCTCTTCAACAACATCATCAATGAGAAGACAAGTGTCATCGCACCTCTCCTCACTCGCACAACTCTCTCGACTTCTCTCTTCTCTCCCTCTCGTCTTTTCCATTCTTCAATTCATCAATATGCATGAAAAATTCCAGAATTAATTTACATAAATTTGTTAGCTTTCGTGAATTACATTCTACTAAACTTGGTGTTCATCGTGTGACTTTTCGTAGGTGGCCGATTGGACGCAAGTCCTCCATTCGTCCCTTCGTCCATACTATTCAGGTTTCAACCCTTGTTGGATCATCCAATCCAAGGGCGAGCCTCCAACTCCGAAGGTGCAAACGAGATTGAGCAATGGCAGTAGGTGAAACATTACGATCCTGCGAAATCGATTCATCTTGTGGCTTCCGCACCCGAGATTGTGGTATCAACCCTGGCAATCACGTATCAAGTGGTACTCAGATCCTTCCTTGTTTTGCCAAGTTCTTGCTTCAATTTGCTTGCATAATCAGTTCTTACATTACTTGTCCGAAAAGATTGAAACTTGCCTCCACAAAATCACTTGCCAACCCTAAACTCCACTCGACCTACTCCTCCATCATAGATCCGAACCAAAACTCAGCCTTTTGGCTCGCACGAGTGGATTTCCCACCCCTCCTCTCGTGATTTCGTGAGTTACATGCATCCCGAGTTTCATTCTTTTTTAGATAAGATCATGCTAGATTATGTTTTTCTCATTGATTTGTTTTAGATTCTATTGCATAGATTGACTTGTTTCATTATTCTCCATGTTTGCATGCTCTTTACTTGCGTTCTAAGTAATTGTGGGTTGCATGTTTGGTTGATTTTGATAGCATGACAATTTTCGCAATTTTGTCCCTTATTTATTCCACAAAAATTAGCCCTTTTTCCCATTGTTTTATTTTTTGCTTCTAGGTAGTTTCATTGGTAGATATAAGTCGATTTTCTTCATCTTTTACATGCTAATTTTCGTTTATTCATTAAAAAAAAAAAGATTGCCGAGAGGAATTTAGCAAAAAAAAAATCATCATCAAAGTCGAACATCATCTCTTGCTTCGTCCTTTGCTCTCTTGCTTGTGTGATCACTAGTCTTTGCATGCTAAAATCGGTCTACCCTGCCTAGTTGAAGCATCTTTTCACCCATTGTGTGCATTGCTTGTTGTGCCTGAAACCGGAACTTGCATTGTACCCCTTGTCTCTCTAAACCATGCACTCGCGTCTTAGTAATTCGCTTATAATTCAATTTACAGAGTATAAATTTGTTTGCAGAATAGAATTTCATTGAATAGAGCAATTGTCTTTTCCTGTGATTGTGTCGTATAGTTTTAGGAAGTTCATGTTATTATATTTTTTTGGTCAAAATTTATGACATTGTATTAACTACAATATCTTATACATTGTATACATTAGACGCTATACTCCTTTATAAAGGGTAATAAGGATAAACTCTAACATCATACACAATTTTTGTTTTCAAAAGAGTACATTTGTCTTCAAAAACAAACTCATCCTTGAATCAATTAAGAACATTTGAGCATTGTCTCGTGGTCTTTGTGTCACTCTCACCGTGTTGATCTTTTCAATTGCTTGTATTAGTCCTCTTTTTGAAGCCTCACATGCGTCAATGGATTCCTATGCAAAAATCCCAAGTCTTCATCCTCAAAAGGTTCGTACATATGCAAATCAATTTCGGTTAAAACATATGTAAGTTAACTAAAAGATTCGACATTGCCTACTACTTTTCCATTGTTCAACTGATTTTAAGATGAACTCTCACTAACTTTTATTTAAGCTTGCTTGGACACATCATGAATCTATATATCAAACAGTTTACCATCTTTATCAAATAAGCTGATTAATTGATCATATGAATTGCAAGGAAATGATATTAAGACAATAACGAATGAGAATGAGATGGATATAGCTAATCCCTTGGAGAAGATTAAAGATTCTTTCTTGGACATTGACTATGATCATTCAAAAGGACACGCTCCTCACCAGCATCACGTTCCTATTCCAACCCCACCGGTACAAAATTGAAGATCATAATTTAAATCATGCATTGCTCAATATACAATAGTATAATATAAATAAATCAAGATTTGGTTACAAGTTGTTTTTGAAAATTTTGTTTATCAATATAAGCATATAAATTTATCGGAGAAATGTTTACATCTCTCGATGCTGAGTTATATTTTGGTCTTTAATATTCTACTATTAATGCACAAACACAAGGTAAACTTGTTCTGGCCCATTGAATGGTGTTTTCTTTCATTTATTTGTTCGATAATATTAAGGTATTAATCTTCTCTTAATACATAAAACTAGCCATCTATGTCTGGCGTTGCCCGGACCGGTAGTTTAATATTAGTTTGTTTTTTCATTGTATGTTTATGTCTATAGCTTCGTCGATTAATATCTTGATATAAAAATATACAGTTTGTCTTGGTTTTAATAATTCGTTTGAGAATGTTATCCGTCTGCATACTCCATATGAGGGGTTGTTCAGATATAAATCACTACAACAATAATCAAATGATTTATAGAATTGTACCTAAATCATATAATCCAATCAAACAATTAACATAATATATAGTATATATTAATATATACAAATAGTGTAGTAATAATGACATGAGAATGATAATTTGATCATTAAATGTATGCATTTATTGTCAAAAAATGCAAAAATATATGTAGGTAAGATTTATAAGAGGCTTGAGTCTAATGTGAATATCTCATCTTTAATTGCGAAGAATTTCAAGGAGTGTGTCATATTATTACGGTGAGATTTCAAGAGAATATTACATGTTGTAAAAAAATAAGGATGTGTTATGTTAATTATTACAATAAGATAATATATAATACCGTAATAACATCTATACTATAACACATTAGGATAAATTGAAGTGTTTGTATTTAATGGAAAAAATTCAAATTTATAAGTAGATTAGATAGATGAGAAATAAATTTAATAAAATAATATATAGTCTTAGATAATAATAATTTTATAAACTAATAAAAACAATAGCATATTACATTGAACATAATAACTTAATTAAAAAGAAATCAATTCAAGATATTTAATGGGGAAAAATCCAAATTTACATGTATTTAAGATAGATGAGAAGTAAATTTAATTAGGGAATATATAGTATTAAATAATAATAACAATTTCATAAACTAATAATAGCAATAGCATATTACATTAAACATAATACAACTTAATTGAAGTAAATCAATTCAATGCATTGAATGTTAAAAATTCCAACTTTATATGTAGAATTGTAGATAGATTGTTTGAATCATGACGTACTTAATACATATGTGTTTCATAATACCTGTCTAATTATCTTGGATCTATTATCTTGAATTTTATGTCATTTAATTTATAACGTCGGCTGTTGGGACGATATTAAGGACGCCAGTCATTAATATCTAAACCAATAATAATCGTCCCTTGTTTTGATAATGACAAACTCAAAGGTATTTGATAAGTTGTCCAAGTGTTGATCTCAGGTACGTCCAGTGGACGCACATGAGCGAAAAGAACAACAAGTAAACGACAGTCCCTAAGCTGTAGGGACGCACGTCATCAGAACCTCCAAAGCTGAACGTAATTGGCGAAGTTCATGCGAAGATAGGACGACGTCCTCATCAAGAAGGGACGCGCGCCAAAATACGGACGAGGTTCAAATTCAAATCAAGGCCGCCCCAACATGATTACATCATGTCCGGCCTTAGTCCTCAGAAGGAAGCTTCCCTTGTCTGGGCACGTGTAGACAACTCCAAAGATGTCGCTTTCCCAGCGATGGTCCCCTATCCACGCGGAGGCTTCCCAAGCGTCAACAGAGTTGACTTCCTCAAGAGGCTCATCGCACCGTTGATGGAAGATCAAGGATCCTGCAAAGCCTCAGAGGACGCTAGAGGACAAGAACCACTTCCGCTATAAATATCCCCCAAGGGTATGCATAGCGGTGTGGACTTTGAAGACTTTCTCTCAAGCTCTCCCGAAGCATTCAAGAACACGAACGAAGATCAAGAAGATCAAGTGAGCTTGAAGCAAGAGAAAGAAAGTCCAACCACATCAAATCCAAAACAAACCACAAAACAGTTAAGAGTTGTAGTTTGTCTTTCACAACGAACCGTGACAGACGTGAGTGATAGCTTCCTTATAGCTAAGAGTGTTAGGTTACTTGTTAGGTTGAAAGGAGTGTTACTAGTGAGGCTAAGGACGGACACTTAGCTCAGAGAAGTGTAACGACTCGCCTAAGTTGTAAGGACTCACTCTCAATAAGATAAGGGACGGCTATTGAAAATCCTCCAACAGAGGTAGAGGTTTACCCATAAGACTAGTTGGTCTTAGTGGGGTTCCTCTATAAATACTCGTGTCTATCCTCTTATCTTGTTTCCTATTAAGTCTACTTTCCGCTGCACTTAAGGACGCCCTTAACCCAGTTAAGGACGCCCATTCTAACGACTTACGATCCAACAATTGGTATCAGAGCAGGCGCTCTAGATTTTGTTGAGTTGCAGGTACAAAATGGACATGGAACCTATTGGAATCTCCTTCGTGAAGCCTCCACGCCTGATAGACGGTAACTTCAACCGCTGGAAGATCCGCTTTGAGAACTTTTGTAGAAGTCAGAATTATCAATGTTTGAGAGTGATCATGAAAGGTGAACTTACCGTCCCTGCTGACAAGAAAGATAAAGAGGACGAGTGGGGTCCTGATGAATTCAAGCTTTTGGAAACAAACGCTAAGGCAATATGCTTCCACCAAGCATCCCTTTGCGAGAGGGACGCTACCCGAGTTAGCAATTTGGCAACAGCCAAACTACAATGGGAAGCTCTCGAGAAGTATCATGTGGGTACGGCCGAGATGAAGGAGGACGTCCAGCTTGAAATCAAAAGAGAGTTCTATGCCTTTAGAATGTTGCCTAACGAAACGGTTAAGGACTATTCATACCTTTTTGAAGCTCTTGTCACCAAAATGCGGAATTTGGGCATCCCAAAAGCTGAAATCTCTATGAGGAACAGAGTTCAAGTGGTCATTGATGGACTCACAGGGAAATGGAACTTTGACAGGACTACGTTCAAGGAGAACACTGCTAACAAGACCCTGGATATGGAAGAGATCTATGGGAAGCTGAGAGGTTATGAAGCAAGAAGGGACGCCGATATGGCCGAGTTGGCTAGGAACCCTCAAACCGATCTCGCCCTGATGACAGCAACACCAGAGTACGCTGAGTATCTGCGCCACCAAAGAGAACTTGCGTTAATGGTGGAAGCAAACAAAAATGAGAATCGTGAGAAAATGCGCGCTCAAGCGTTAAGAGAGAAGGAAAGCAAGACTAAGGAACAGCTTAAAGAAGAGGAAGAGGTTGCCCTTCTACACAAAGTTGCTCGCTTATGGGGTAAAAGGACCAGAGAATTCAAGAAAAACAAGATGCCTTACAAAAAGGAGAGTCCCAAGTATACAGAGGCAGAAATGAAGGAACTTACTTGCTACAAGTGTAACAAGAAGGGACACTTTGCCAAAAGGTGTACTACGGGACTGAACTCAAAAGAAATAAAGATGAAGGCCCTCTTGGGAGCGTGTGAAGCCGCATGGGACAATGTGAGTTCGGATGATGAAGAACCTGAAGGACCAGCGGCATACATAGCCATCGAGGACGCCTCAGATGATGAACAAGTGGCGTACATGGCTGTGGAAGATGCTCCAGTTGTCGAAGAGGACGCCTTGGAAAAGGAACAAGAGGTAACTCTTGAATCCATGATGAATTCTTTGGAGAACCATTAAGCTCATTAATAGAATCATGGAAGAGAGCGTAGTCATGCAACATAGAATGGATGAACTTGAACTTGAAAGTGAAAATGTTTTAGTTGAATGTGAGAACTGTGCTACAGTATCATCACAACTAGAGTCCTCATGTGTCGAAATTAAATCACTGAAAACTGAAGTGATGTGTCTTAAACTAGAGAACGCTAAGCTTAGGGAAGAGGTGAAAGTGTTAGGAAAAAACCCAGTCATTGAGGAAGTTCAACCAATGGTGTTTGTCCCAGCCAAGAGAGGACTAGGCTATGAGTCTGACACTAGAAACTCCCTCCCTAGCGACTTTGAGGCAAGCAAAACTTCAGAACTTGAATTGGAAAGGGAAAAGACCAAGAATCTTCTTGAAAGAATTAGAGTCCTAGAAAGTGGAGAGAAAGGTCAAAAGGACTATTACACTAACTCCACAAGTCATAGGATCTATAAGAAAATTGCTAAGGGAGAGGGTTCAAAAGTCTGTAACCCTCAAAAGATGAAAGAGAACAAAATCCAACATCCCAACAAGAAGTACTACCTTGGTACTTACTATAGGACGTGTTGGTATTGTGGAAAAGGAGATCACTTTAAATATGAATGCTTAAAACTGAAGGACGACATTGAAAGTGGCAAAGCCGCTAGGACTAACACTGAAAATGATAAGTCCGTCCCTAAGGCTAACCCTAGACGTCCTAGACGTTCTAAGAGATCTTTCCGAAAGCATGCTATTTCAAATGATGTGAATATAAGTGATTACATGTCAGAACCAAAGTTCTATTTCTGTAACGAACCAGGTAAGGAACACCTTGCCTGGGTCGCCAAACACTAACTTTGTTTTGGCAGGTGGAAGTGAGGGGACGCCCATGGATCATTGATAGTGGTGCCTCAAATCATATGACAGGAAGCCAGATCCATCTCACTTCTATCCAAAGTAGTGCCACGGGAGGAACTGTCTCGTTTGGCAATAAGGGCAAGGGAAAGATCAAAGGGACGGGAACTGCCATTCTCAATCCGTCCATCAAAGCAACAAATGTTAGTCTTGTTGAAGGACTTGGCTTCAACCTCCTAAGCGTCTCTCAAATGTGTGATCAAGGTGAAAACTTAGTCACATTTGACTCAAAGGAGTGCCTCGTTATCAACAAAAAATCAAACAAAGTCGTTCTCAAAGGAGTCCGAAAGAACAATGTCTACATCTTCAACTAGGAGTTCAAGCCAAAATCTGAGTTGTGCCTATCTGTGTCAAAAGAGGACGCTGACCTCTGGCATCGCCGACTTGGCCATGCTGGACCAAGCACAATCCTTAAGCTACATCAAAGAAATCTTGTGAAAGGTCTTCCCCAAATTGATCCTGAGAAAATTGAACAGTGTGAAGCTTGTATCAAAGGGAAGCAAACAAGAACGTCCTTTAAATCAAAGAACGATGTCAGCACAAAGAAACCTTTGGAACTTCTCCATATGGATCTTTGTGGACCAATGAAGACGTTGAGCTATGGTGGAAAGAGGTACATTTACGTCCTTGTAGATGATTTTTCTCGATTCACCTGGGTTCTTTTCTTAGCTTCAAAAACAGATTGCTTCAACGCATTCAAAGTCTTTATCAAACAAGTGGAAGTTGCACTGGAGACGCCTCTCAAATCCATAAGATCAGACCACGGGACGGAGTTTCAAAACTCAGAGTTCCTGGCCTACTGTGATCAACATGGAGTCTCGCACAACTTCTCAGCTCCAAGGACTCCTCAACAAAATGAAGTGGTGGAAAGAAAGAATAGGACGCTGGAGGATATGGCAAGGACTATGCTTTTGGCTAATAGCGTTCCCAAATACTTTTGGGCGGAAGCTATTGCTACAGCTTGCTACATTATCAATCGAGCCATGATCCGTCCTTTGCTGAAGAAGACGTCCTATGAGTTGTTGAATGGAAGGAAGCCTCGCATTGACTATCTCAAAGTCTTTGGATGCAAATGCTTTGTTCACAACAATGATAAAGAAAGACTTGGAAAGTTTGATGCAAGAAGTGACGAAGCAATATTCCTTGGATACTCCCTCACCAGCAAAGCATATAGAGTTTTCAATAACGAACTCTAAAGCTTGAGGAGAGCATTCATGTTGTATTCAAGGAAAGTTCCTCTCACAAAGAAAAATCAAGTAGAAAAGAACGCTCATCTTCTCAACAGCAAGACGACTCCGACGATGAAGTTGATTTTGGGTCCTCTGGAAAATACTATGTTCCTAAGGACGCTACTCCAAACCCTGAAGAAGTCTCAGTGGATGTTCCCAGTGTTGCTCAGGAAGTTCTCTCTCGAAGTGAATCTCCAGGTCAACATGATGTCGCTGAATCAAGCTTACAAGGCGAGCAGCGTCAAGAAGTGGACGCTCAACCTGAGGGGGAACACTCTGAGCCTCTCAATGAAGACAATGGGTTTGACTCCGATGAATCTGATTGGACGGACCCTAGATGTACTCCTGCAAGGGACGCTACTCATAGGGGATCCAACCTTTCATGACTTCATTCAACAGATCAAATCATCTCAGATATCTCAAAAGGAGTTCAAACAAGATCAGCTGTGAATCAGTCCCATAATGCCAATATAGCGTTCTGTGCTTTCAACGCCTTTGTGTCCTTAATTGAACCCAAGAACATAAAGGAGGCACTTGAGGACGCTGATTGGATTCAAGCTATGCAAGAAGAACTTAATCAATTTGAAAGAAATAAGGTCTGGACCCTCGTCCCTCGTCCGAGAAACAAAAACATAATAGGGACGAGGTGGGTCTACAGGAACAAGCTCGATGAGAGTGGTCGCGTGTCAAGAAATAAAGCAAGGCTTGTGGCTCAAGGCTATAGACAAGAAGAAGGAATCGACTATGATGAGACCTTCGCTCTTGTTGCCAGAATTGAAGCCATTCGCCTCCTCATCGGCTATGCCGCTCACAAAGGGTTCAAGCTTTTTCAAATGGATGTCAAGACAGCCTTCCTCAACGGCAAGCTTAAAGAAGAAGTGTACGTCGCTCAACCTCCAGGATTTGAGGACGCTGATCACCCTGATCATGTGTACTTCTTGGACAAGGCACTCTATGGACTCAAGTAAGCCCCTCGTGCATGGTACGATAGGTTTGCGTCCTTTCTCTTGTCCAGCGGGTACACACGAGGTAACATTAATAAAACAATTTTCTTAAAGAAAGTCCTTAAAGATGTTTTGATTGTCCAAGTTTATGTTGATGACATAGTCTTTGGAAGCACTAACATGAAACTTGTAGAGGAATTCAAGAACTTGATGAGTAGTGAGTTTGAGATGTCCCTCATAGGAGAACTCAACTTCTTCTTGGGACTCCAAATCACCCAGCTCAAAGATGGGACGCGCATTCACCAACAGAAATACATCCGTGAAATGCTCGAGAAATATGGGGTGAACTCGTCGAAATCCATTGATACTCCCATCTCCCCCAACACTCGCCTTTATGCTGATGAAGAAGGCAAGAGTGTAGATCAAAAGCTCTACAGAGGAATGATAGGGTCCTTGCTATACCTAACGGCAAGTTGTCCCGACATCATGTTCGCTGTGTGTTTGTGCGCTCGCTTCCAAGCAAATCCAAAGGAGTCCCACATGCAAGAAGTCAAGAGGATCTTCAGATACCTCAAGGGACGGGATGATCTATGCCTATGGTATCCCAGAAGGACGTCCCTAAATCTGGTAGCATACTCTGACGCAGATTACGCTGGCTATGTGGTGGATAGGAAGAGCACCTCAGGAATGGCCCAATTCCTGGGCTCTTGCCTTGTGTCTTGGGGATCCAAAAAGCAAAACTCCGTGGCACTCTCAACCGCGGAAGCTGAGTACATTGATGCTGCTTCGTGCTGCTCACAAGTCCTATGGATCAAGTACCAACTTGAAGACTATGGTACGTTCCTCAACACAGTTCCTATCTTATGTGATAACACAAGTGCTATAAGTATTACCAAGAATCCTGTACATCATTCTAGGACGAAGCATATTCATATAAGACATCACTTTCTTCGTGATAATGTTGAACTTGGATTAATCAAGGTAGATCATGTTAGGACTGAGGACCAAGTGGCCGATATTTTCACAAAAGCACTTGATAGACGTCCTTTCGAGCACCTCCGGTTGCTTTTGGGGATGATAACTTTTAAATGATCAGGTCCCGTTCTATTATTCCCTCCATGATTGGCTATGTTTTTGTTGAGAACTTGTTTTAAAGTGTGTCATGCATTTAAAGTCATCTTTAAAGGACGCTAGTCTAAGACATGTGTTTCGCTTGTGTTTTGAACGCTATTTATTTCGCTTTTCATCTCAAGAGTATCCCTGATCAAACTACCCTCATTATAAGCCGAAATGATGGGAACTCTAAGCTTACCCAAGCCGAGAATCTTGCAAACGCGTCCTATGGGCGTTCTTTGTTTTATCTTTACGGGACGTACTTGCTTGATTTTCAAAAATGGTTCTAAGTGATCAAAGGGACGCGTGTTGAGAGCTGAGAACAGTCTATACAGAGTTCTAAGTTCAGAGGTTGTGATCAGTGCTTGAGACGCCGTGGTTCAGTTCAGAATAGTGAAGTGTTGTGTGTTGAAAGGACGCCAAGACAGAGTCCTTTGTAGTTGTGAAAAGTTTGAAATTTGAAAAAGAGAAGGTGAACCGTCGCGGGATTTCGAGCGAAGATCTCGGGATATGCGCAAACAGTGCTCAACAGCTGTGTTTCTTAGCAAAGAAGTAAGCCACGTGTTGGAACGCGGGTGGAGGAAGGCGAGTGTAAAGACCCTGTTACCCCTGCCCGTCCAACTTCGTCTTCTTCCTATAAATATGCATCTGTGCACCCAGAAAACACTTCTTCGCTCCTCTGCTGTTTACACAAATTTGGCAAACTCTCAAACTCTCAAACCCAGATCCCAAAATCCCCCTCTCAACCCTAATATTCTTCTATATAAACCATTCTCTCAAATGGCCAACACTAGAGCAACCAAGAACCCTTCTTCGTCTTCTCCGGCGAAAAACCCTAGCTCGTCGAAGTCTCCTCCGGTGAAAGGCCGGTCTCTCATGGACTCGAGAGGGCGACCTTCTGGGCGCCAAGAACCCCCTCGCCACCACTCCTCGTCTCAATCCACCCATCGCCACCACTCAACCACCCCGCCTCAGCCGCATAAATCTCAACCTCCTCCTTCGAGACCCCAATCTCTTTCTTCCTCCAAACCCCTCCAAAAACCTCAATCCTCTCAACCTAAATCCAAACCCACTCAGAAACGATTTTCGTTTCTTGAAAAACCCTTCGTCCCGGAGCCAGAACAAGGAAGCCCTGGCAAAGGCTCCGTTTCCAGACTTCTAGCTCAACCTAAATGCCGTCCTCTCCTTGACCCTCTCATTGAGGACTGGCTTGAAAAAGAGCCGAGGACGCTCGCAAATATTTGCTTAAGGGCGTCCGCTCAAAACCACCCTCCTAAAGTCCAAAGACTACTTTACTACTTCATGGTAACGTACGTCAAGCCCCGCCTTGCAGAAACCAACAACACCAACCCTCCATTCATGGGGCCAGGCATCATTTCCGACTCGTTTGGTGGGACGGTGAAAGAGCTCGCCAAACTACTCCCCGATGTAATGGAGTTCGTCGTGGCTCCTGCGGGCTCCGTCCCATCTCAGAAACACAAAAGGCCTTCCTCTCCCCCTCCTTCCAAACAGCTCCAACTTAAAGGCCCTTCCTCCACACACCCTAAACCAATCCTTTCCTCCCCTCCTCCCGCCCCAAAGAGAAGGCTCAAGACGTCTGCCCAACTTAAGGGCGTCACTGAAGAGCAAATGGCCGCCATTCGCCTCTCTGAACTTCAAATTGAGAAGGAGGAGAAGGCACGCCAAGAACAAGCTGAGAAGGACGCCATTGCTAAGGCGATCCAAGAGAGTCTGCAGCAAGTCCCTCAACTCCCTCCCCCTCCTCCAAGGGTAAAGACGCAACTCCTGCTTCTAAAGCTGCAGTGGATCCGCTGGAGGCAGAGATAGAGGCGGACCTGGCAAAGCCGATGCCAAAGGTCACAAAGGACGCTCCTCAAGTACAGGTCCCGACCAAGGACGCTGTACCAAAAGTTATAACTCTTGAGGACTCCCCTGCTAAGCAGCCGCCTCCTCCCCCTGCTCCGCTCAAAGTCAAGCCCATCTCCATGGCTCCACCCAGCTCTTCCTCTGCCCCCACCAAAGCCAAGATAAGAACTCCAACTCCCTCACCTCCCAGAGCTTCCACTCCTCCTCCTCCGCCCGCTCCGGCAGTCGAGGATCTTGCTCCAGTCCAGGGGACGGCTTCTGTTGAAGTCCCCATTGAGTCCTTGGCAAGGACTCCAGCTATGGACGCGCCTCCTACAGAACAGGCGTCCACTGCTGAGGACACAGAAATGGTCGGTCCCATGAACAAAGGGACGAGGCCTCTGATGAAGAGGATGCCCCTCTCCAGGACGACGAGCCTGAGGACGAGGAGGGAGACGGAGACGAAGAAGACGCCGGTGATGAAGTAATAGTGAGCAACGGCAGTAAGCAGAAACGCCTGAAGAAGATTCTGTCGCCGCTCCTATTCACCGCCCAATTTCTCGAAGAAAACCAGCGCACAGAGTTTTTGGAACTGCTTGAGTTCCAGGGATGGACGCACCTAGGCGCCGAGGCCGCCGAAGTTGACCCCGATCAGGTTCTCCGTTTCTACTCCAAATTTGAAATATCAGAAGTAAACGGGAAGCCTCAGGGGACGTTCGAGATTGATGGGGACGAATACTCAATTGCTGAGGGTACCGTCCGCCGAATGCTAGGCCTGCGTCCTTCTCCGCCAGATGCTATGCACGACCTTCCCAACAAGAACTTTGGTCGTTTCTCCCAAGAAGAGATCTTCAATCGCATTTTCAACGGGAGACAACCAGTTGCTAGGGATAGGGTCGCTCACTGTCTCTCCAAGACGGGCGTCCTTGCGCATCACTTTATCGTGCGCATGGTCGTCCCCCGCCAAGAAAAGAAGTCAATAGTCCAGATCACTGATAGTATCTTACTGGACGCCTTCTTGGAACGCAAGCCAATAAACTTGCCGCGGGTTATCTTGGCGCACATGGGCAAGTGCACAGGCGGCAGACACTCTCTTCCCTTCCTCGGCTTGGTTCAGCAGATCATGACGCAGCAAGGCCTCTACGTCCCTAAATCAGAACGGACCTTCGGGATTCATTGGGACGTCAGGCAAATCACGCTTCCTCCAGTTGGAAAATTGAGGTGTGATGAGCCACTTCCGTCGGTTAAGAGGCAACTGGAGAAAGAGCAAAAGGAAGCCCAGAGGAAAGCTAAGGCAGCTGCTGCTGCTGCTACAAGAGCTGAGAGTGATCCAGAAGCTGAAAATCTTCAAGTAGTTGGGACGCCATCTGAGGACGCTGCTGAAGAAGAGGATGAGCTCGATGGTATGAGCGTCCCCGATGAGGCCGAGAAGCACTCTATGAAGTATCTGATGGGCATGATGATCGAGAACCAGTGTATGATGATTGATCTAATCCAACAGGTTCACGACACTCTCCACACCCACACAGAACTTCTGGAACGCAACAACGAGCTCCTTGCACAGAACAACTATCTTCAGGAGCAACACCTCAAGGCCCTTGGCAAGCGTCCCCGGAAATGATCACTCCCCCCTCTCTCTCCAACCTGAAAAAGTTTATTGTCTTTGTTGTGTTGTGTTTTTCGTTTAAGACATTGGGACGATGTCCCTGTTTTAGAACTCTTGTTGAATGTTTGTAATGATCGTACTCTCACTTCTTGAATAGCGTTCATTACATTTGTGATTCATTTTCTCTAAGCATTTCTTTCTTTAGTTATGCCTTTGTGCATGCATATTTTTCAACTTGTTCTCCTTTTCGATGATGCCAAAAGGGGGAAGTATAGTTTTGCAGAGATGAGATTATTTTTAAGTTGTCATAGAAAGCATGTGCTTAGGGGAAATTTCGACCAAGTCCAAAGGACGCTAGTTAAGAATAAGACAGAACGCACTTAAAAGAATGAGTTGCATGCCAACCTAAGCTGAAAAGAAAATCAAGTGTAGTCTCTCATGCTAAAAGCTTTACTTCATGTGTGCTTTATTCAAAGGAGTTTGTCATCATCAAAAAGGGGGAAATTGTTGGGATGATATTAAGGACGCCAGTCATTAATATCTAAATCAATAATAATCGTCCCTTGTTTTGATAACGACAAACTTAAAGGTATTTGATAAGTTGTCCAAGTGTTGATCTCAGGTACGTCTAGTGGACGCACATGAGCGAAAAGAACAACAAGTAAACGGCAGTCCCTAAGCTGTAGGGACGCACGTCATTAGAACCTCCAAAGTTGAACGTAATTGGCGAAGTTCATGCGAAGATAGGACGGCGTCCTCATCAAGAAGGGACGCGTGCCAAAATACGGACGAGGTTCAAATTCAAATCAAGGCCGCCCCAACATGATTACATCACGTTCGGCCTTAGTCCTCAGAAGGAAGCTTCCCTTGTCTGGGCACGTGTAGACAACTCGAAAGATGTCGCTTTTCCAGCGATGGTCCCCTATCCACGCGGAGGCTTCCCAAGCGTCAACAGAGTTGACTTCCTCAAGAGGCTCATCGCACCGTTGATGGAAGATCAAGGATCCTGCAAAGCCTCAGAGGACGCTAAAGGACAAGAACCACTTCCGCTATAAATACCCCCCCAAGGGTATGCATAGCGGTGTGGACTTTGAAGACTTTCTCTCAAGCTCTCCCGAAGCATTCAAGAACACGAACGAAGATCAAGAAGATCAAGTGAGCTTGAAGCAAGAGAAAGAAAGTCCAACCACATCAAATCCAAAACAAACCACAAAACAGTTAAGAGTTGTAGTTTGTCTTTCACAACGAACCGTGAGAGACGTGAGTGATAGCTTCCTTATAGCTAAGAGTGTTAGGTTACTTGTTAGGTTGAAAGGAGTGTTACTAGTGAGGCTAAGGACGGATGCTTAGCTCAGAGAAGTGTAACGACTTGCCTAAGTTGTAAGGACTCACTCTCAATAAGATAAGGGACGGCTATTGAAAATCCTCCAACGGAGGTAGAGGTTTACCCATAAGACTAGTTGGTCTTAGTGGGGTTCCTCTATAAATACTCGTGTCTATCCTCTTATCTTGTTTCCTGTTAAGTCTACTTTCCGCTGCACTTAAGGACGCCCTTAACCCAGTTAAGGACGCCCATTCTAACGACTTACGATCCAACATCGACACATGAAAGAGAGATGACCATGCCTTCTTCTTCGGTGGTCTTGATGAAAGGTAATCTCCAGTGGCCACAAATGAAATCAATGATACAGTAACAGAAAAGGTTACTAAGTTGTAGGAAGTTGTAAGGCCCGATGCATATAAACACGACCTCATGCCAATCCACTGACGTTTTAGGAGCTTACCTATCTTGATACTACTCTCGTCCTATCACACTAAGCTTTATGGTTCTTTAGCTTAAACCATAAAAAAAAGCTCTTGTTATCATATGGAGTGTCTCAATTCATTATAAATTATTGGGGTGTTAAAGAAGCTACTTGAATTTAGATATCAATTGATTGTATTCTTGTAAAGAAAGATCTTCAAAACATTGTCTAGACATATCAAGAACTTGAATCAAAGCGTCCCTACTAAACACTATTTTCATTAATTTCACCCACTTTTTGATTGTCAACCATGTCTCTAAATTATAAGGTCATAAAAATTCTCTCTCTATATATATGTACATACTCATCTTTCTAATAACATTTTAAAATGAGGAAAAAAATTCTAATAGGAGGTTTGTGGTATATATAGATGTGTAGAAGATTACCTTTGAGTGTGTGCTTTCGTTTGAGTGTGAAAACAAACTACGTATACGTACGACTGTGCATAACATTTGAATATGACTGTGTGTTGTAATTGTACATGATTGTGTGTTGTAATTGTATATGAATGTGTAGGAGATTACCTTTGAGTGTGTGGTTTCATTTGAGTGTGAAAACATGAATGTGTATATTAGTTTAACATGAATGTGTGTTCTTGTTGTATATGACTGTGTATTTACTTTCTATTTAGGTAAAGATGATAAGCTTCAAAATATTGAAGAAGAAGCGAACAATTACGTGATGACTATTTTTCCTGGATATACGGAATATTGTATTCCAAAATGTGCCCCTGAGTTTAGGCCATTGACTCGGGCAAAATCGTTGTTCCCTTATCAAAAATAAACCCAAACACACAAACTAAGTATAGTGAGCAAGTATGGGATCGAACCCTAGAGAACTTGAGGTATTTAGCCTAATATTTGTATTAACTAAGAACAAAGAGGGGGATTTCAAAGAGAGAGTTTCAATTACCGAAGCAAGAAGACAAATCGACAGTTTCACAAGATCAATCAAAGTACTAAAGACAGGTTCATTCAACAAATCCACTTTAAAAGAGTCGTTTGATCATTGATTCACACCAATTCCTTTTAATCCAATGGTTAATTCCAATCCTAATCTTGACTAATTTCCTGTCCACGGTCCAGGAAATACTTAACAATGATAGAGGACGCTCAAATCAATATTAGCATTAAGAACAAGGATATATAGGATGCATGCAAGAGAAACCAAGCTAAGAGTCAATTTCACAAGCAAACAATCAATTCTCTTCTTAATCCTAGTTGCATAGACAACAGGTCTAGGTTAAGTTGTTTTCACAGATTAGTTTTGTCCACGGTCCAAACCCGTCCCAACAATAGAAAATCAATCAATTCAATAGGTTAATTACTCCTAGAGAAACAATCAATAATCATGTAATTAAGCACAAGAGAATCAATAATAACCAAAGGAATAGGAAAAGGATTTAGAACCTCACAAACTAATCAATTAAAGCTTCATTGATGAACAAACCCTAGAGAGGTTTAGTTCTCCATAATCTTCATAAAACTCAAGTCTTCTAACAAAAGGTTTCAGAATACCAAACAAAACCACCTACAATCCCTTAAATAGTGTCTTGGGATAAAAGCAATGTCCGAAAATAAAACTAAGATAATAGGAAAGTCGACCCAAAGATAGCTCCCGCGCCTTGTGAAGTCGGTGGCCACCGCGACTACGCCTTGACCGCCGCGTCCGCGGTCTTCTCCGGGTCAACAAGTCTTGAATCTGCTTCTACCGCGACCGCGGCAAGGGAACCGCGCCCGCGGCCTTCGAATCTTCAATTTTCTTCTCCTGCCGTCGAAACGCATCCGCGGCCTAAGCTCCGCGTCCGCGGAAATCGTGTAGCGACAAAACCACTAAAATCTTCAATTTGCACACTTTTGAGTCTTTCGCCACAATGCAACACTAAAGCCTAAAACTTAGCCTAAAACACTCAAAAGCTTCCTAAAATCATCAAGATAAGGCATACAAAAGATGGTGAATCAAATTCCCCCATACTTAGATCTTGCTCGTCCTCGAGTAAGCTCCAAACAAATATGCAATCAACACATCAAAAGACCTCAGGAAGTAAGGGGAAACAAGACAACCATAAACTCTCAGCTCACAACCCGAACCCAAGTAGAGAAATAATGAGCAAATCATAAGAGCTCAGCACACACCTCACCAAAATACATCAAATCACTCAAAGCTCCAAATAATGAAAGAGCAATCCTAAGGATCTATCCAGCATCTACAATGAATCCCCAAGCCCCGAAGTAGAATAAAATCCTAGACACTCCAATTTTTCCACTCAATTCTACTTAGGCGCCCTTTCGGGTTTTCACCTAATCACTCATTTCATTTTTCAAAGATTGTGCTCACCAAAACTCACATCTCTCTTTAACCTCTTTTTACCCCAGCCTAATGCTGGTCCGGGTTACCTGCTTTTTACCTGAGCCGCCCTTTCGGGTTTTCGACTCATCCCAGGATTTTCTATGCCTTTTTTCCTCATTTTGGCTCTTTTTTTTGTTTTTTTTTTCTGATTTTTTTTTTCATTTTTTTCTTGGAACGGAAACAGCAACTGTACATATATACATCAGTGAATACTCTCCCCCATACTTAGACCCGTCATTGTCCTCAATGAAGATAAGAACAAGAATTAAAGTAGAGGGAGACACAGAAGACTCACTGAGAAGGCGGAGAGAAGAAGGACTGGCTGCCTGGAGGTGCAGCAGGATAGGAAGGAAAGATGCTCCTGAAGAACTCCTCCTGCCTCTGCTGAGAAGCCCGCATATCATCGACCTGAGTCGACATGTCATGATAGAGCTGGGTCTGGACCTCCTGCTCTCTCCTCATCCCCATCATCTCATACCGCAGACCGGACTGATCCTCAACCATCATACCCATAGCAGCGGACAAGTCAGACTGACGGATAGACAGGTTGTGCATCTGCTCATATATCATCATAATACTGCCCATAAGAGGGCTCGTCAGCAGCAGAAGAACCAGCACCACCCTGAGCCCAAGCAGAAGAGGCTCCCCATCCAGTCATGTCATAGCCCGACGCGCAGACCTGCTCGTCCCAATCTCCCTGAGGCGCAGCATCGACCTCCTCCTCCATAGCAACATCATCATCACCAGCAGCAAATGGGTGATCCTCAAGCTCAGCATCAGACCGCAGACGGAAATCAGAGGCCCGATACCCAAGAGCCAGACCCGGCCTCGGGAGTCGCATGAAGTGTACAGGCGGGTGACCAATGCACCAAATCCAGCCATCATCCTCATCACCCTCCAAACAATACATCCTCCGCAGAGCAGGCACATCAAGCTTATAACCATCAGGAAGGGGCTGCTCGTGCACCTCAAGAATCCGGTCCATAGTCACAAACCTCAAAGCCAACAAAGTAATCATCCCACCAAAACCTATCTTCCGGTTACTCCTACCTTTCATCACATCCCGCACATTCTTCTTAAATAAGGCCAACCAATCAGAAACAATAGAAGAAACCGGAAAACAAGTCCATAGCACTTTCATGTCATTGGCTGGGAGCTTGTTCACCTCTCCCTGCCCCAGAAACATCATAGCTATCACCTTGTGAATCAATCGCACAGCGGGATTCAGAATCCTGCTGTTTAGCTCGCCGCCCTTCCTCCACTGGTGCCCTGTCAACTGAAGCCAAAACTCATACATCCTTTGATCATCCATAGAATCCAGCCAATTATCCCTAGGTTGACGAGTAATACCAAAACAGTCCTTGATCTCCTGCTCCGGCATCACACACAACTGATCACAAGCATGAAACTGCAGAGTACCCTCCTCATCAAACTCATAAGTAGATAAGAACTCTATAGTCAAGTCCTCAAAGGTCGGGACCTGAAAATGAAGAATACCGTCCAAACCAGCATACCGCAACATCTCGGAAATATATTCTGTCAAGCCCAGCATATCCAGAGTCGGGACATCAAAGAATTTGGTGCTCACAAACGTCCGACCCCCAAGCTCACTCCACCTCTTCTTAGCCCGAGTACTAAGAGTCCTCAACCCATTGAAAGGAGTTGGAGCCATTAATAAAAAGCTAGAGTTGATCGAAATACCGGAGTTCTGTCGGTAAATCCGCGGGCGAGACGAGACCGGCGCGGGCGCGGTTTTCGTCTAGAGAATGAAGGCTGAAGTCGTCCGAGAGCGTGGGCGAGACGGATCTTCCGCGGCCGCGAAATTACACCAGAGAGGAGCCTCGAGTTCCTGCACACCGCGGGAGCGGTGCAAGTGGCTCGGTCGCGAGAGGGCAGCAGCGAAAACACCCGAGAAAGCAGCCGCCGAGCGAATTAAGGGTTTCGCGAGAGCTCTGCCGGAAATTTCCCAAATCCACCCCAAAGGCACCAAAGGATGAGTGTATTGGTGACTTACCAAGGTGAATCCGTCTTCAATGGTGCGAGATCCGGATCGAAGGATGGAAAACGGGCCCGGAATCGCTTGAAATCTTGAATGCGGAGTGAGAACGCGGACGCGGTGGTGGACCGGTGGTGGCCTGCGATGTCACTGACTGGTGGTGGATCCGACGACGACGAGGGGTGGTGGGTAGGTGAAGGTGGTAGGTGGTTAGGGAGTTGGTGGCTGAGGGTGTTTTGTGTTGTGGTAGGGAAAGAATGGAAGGAGGCTAGGGGTTTGGTAGAAGAAGGGGCCCGACCGGTCAAGCCGGTCAAAGGTGACCGGTTTGACCGGTCAAAGATCAGCATAACATTTTTTTTTTAATACGAACAGGGGGCCGCCGCGGGCGCGGCATGGGTGCCGCGGTCGCGGCGGTCTAGTACCTGTACGCCAAGGGCTGCTGGTGTTCCGCGGACCTCGTACCTGCACATTAGCCCGCAAAAAACACACAAAACGACCTAACCTACGAAATGAAAACACTCTATCTAATCCTTGGGTTGCCTCCCAAGCAGCGCTTTTGTTTAACGTCGTTGGCTCAACATGGATACACTTCAAGAATCCGGCTCCGGGGTGGGTTCATCAAGGTCCTGCTCATCTAAAACGTCTTGCGGTACGCTCTCATGGTATGGTTTCAATCGATGACCATTCACCTTGAAAGGCTTGCCACTGTGGTCAAAGAGTTCTACCGCGCCATGGGGAAAGACTTGTGAAATCACAAACGGGCCCGCCCATCGAGAACGTAGCTTTCCCGGGAAGAGTGTGAGGCGGGATTGATAAAGGAGGACTTTATCTCCTGCCTTGAATTCTTTCCGAAGAATGTTCCTGTCGTGCTTGGCCTTAGTCTTGTGCTTGAAGCTCACAGCGTTATCATAAGCTTCCAACCTTAGTTCTTCCAACTCTTGGATTTGTAGCTTCCGAAAGGCACCGTCCTCATCAATGCGCATGTTGCACTTCTTTATAGCCCAATATGCCTTGTGCTCATGTTCCACAGGGAGATGACAAGCTTTCCCATAGACTAGTCGGAAGGGGGACATGCCAATGGGAGTCTTATAGGCTGTACGGTAGGCCCATAAAGCATCATTGAGTCTTAAACTCCAATCCTTTCGGTTTGGGGCCACCGTTTTCTCCAGAATAGATTTGATTTCCCTGTTGGATACCTCTGCTTTCCCATTCGTTTGAGGATGGTAGGCGGTGGAGACCTTTTGAGTGACATGGTACTTTTTCAAGAGAGCGCTGATGGTCTTATTGGAAAAGTGAGTACCCCTGTCACTTATTAAGGCCTTTGGAATGCCAAACCTGGAAAAGATGTTGTTCCTAAGGAAATCTGCAACCACTTTTGAATCATCAGTCCTGGTGGCCTTCGCTTCCACCCACTTGGAAACGTAGTCCACCGCAAGCAAAATATAAAGATTCCCAAAGGAGGATGGAAAAGGTCCCATGAAATCTATACCCCAAACATCAAAAATTTCACAAAATATCATAAGAGATTGAGGCATTTCATTTCTCCTAGAAATATTTCCCACCCTTTGACATCTATCACAAGATCTACAGAAACCATGAGCATCCCTAAAAATATGAGGCCAATAAAATCCAGCTTCTAGAACTTTCCTAGCAGTTTTATCAACACCGAAGTGTCCCCCACATGCATAAGAATGACAAAAAGCGAGGATTGAATTTACCTCGTTATCCGGGATACAACGTCGGATAACTCCGTCTGCACAATGCTTCCACAAGTATGGTTCATCCCAAACATAGAATCGAGCCTCACTGCGGATTTTGTCTTTCTAAGCTCGAGTGTAGTGAGGTGGCATTGCTCCCGAGACGAGAAAGTTCACCAAGTTCGCGTACCATGGCTCGAGTCTCTGCATCTTGAGGACAGACTCCTCGTTCCGACCAACATCCGAGGGTTCTGGGCTCATACCGCGGGCGCGGGTGTCCTGGCGCGGGCGCGGAATAGGCTCAGAATCTCGATTTTCTTCTACAGGAAAACCGCGGTCGCGGCTGGGCTGCCGTGGTCGCGGATCGTTGCCGAATTCTTCCTCCGCTTCTGCATTGAAAGCGCGGCCGCGGTATGGGTGAGGCGGGCGCGAAATCGGTGCAGAGTTCATCTCAAACAAAGTGTCGTCGGGAAAATCTCCCCGAATCTGCTCATGGTTCTCTAATGGCTCCAACGCGGTTGGCAACCTACTCAAGTGGTCAGCCACCACATTGTCAACACCTTTCTTGTCTCGCACTTCAATGTCAAATTCACTAAGCAAGAGAACCCATCTTATCAAGCGTGGCTTGGTCTCCTTCTTCGTCATAAGATAACGAAGAGCTGCGTGGTCTGTGTAAATGATCACCTTGGTGCCCAAAAGGTATTGCCTGAATTTCTCGAGAGCAAATACTACTGCAAGCATCTCCTTTTCTGTGACGGTGTAGTTCCTCTGAGCGTCGTTCAAAGTCATAGAAGCGTAATATATGACGGATGGTACTCTTGCTTCCCTTTGACCAAGAACGGCTCCCACAGCGTAGTCACTGGCATCACACATGATCTCAAATGGCCGAGACCAATCAGGGGGTTGAATTATGGGAGCACTAGTGAGTGCTTTCCTGAGTGTATCAAATGCTGCCCGACATTCCTTTGTAAAGGTAAAAGAAACGTCCTTCTTGAGGAGCTCGCAGAGAGGAGCTGCAATCTTGGAGAAGCCTTGGATGAATCTGCAGTAGAATCCCGCGTGACCAAGAAAAGAGCGCACCTCACGGACATTAGTCGGATAGGGCAACGATTTGATGGTGTCAACCTTCGCCTTATCAACCTCAATACCCTTGGATGACACTACATGTCCAAGAACAATCCCTTGCTCCACCATGAAGTGACACTTTTCCGAATTGAGAACCAAATTGGTCTCAACGCATCTTTGAAGCACAAGTGTCAAATGATCAAGGCAAGAGTCAAAATCATCTCCATGAACCGTGAAGTCGTCCATAAAGACCTCAATGAAATTCTCAATGTATTCAGAGAAGATACTGACCATACACCGTTGGAAGGTCCCGGGGGCATTGCACAACCCAAAGGGCATCCTACAATATGCAAAAGTACCAAAGGGGCAAGTGAATGTTGTTTTCTCCTGATCCTCCGGCGCAATAGCAATTTGGAAGTATCCCGAATAACCATCAAGAAAGCAATAGTAAGCACGGCCTGCGAGCCGCTCAAGCATCTGATCAATGAATGGCAAAGGAAAGTGATCCTTGCGAGTGACTGTGTTAAGCTTCCTATAATCAATGCACACTCGCCACCCTGTCTGCAATCTCTGAGGAACTTTCTCTCCATCCTCATTCTCCACTACGGTGATTCCTCCCTTCTTAGGTACCACTTGGGTGGGGCTTACCCAAGTGCTATCAGAGATAGGATAAATCATGCCTGCGTTGTAGAGCTTGAGAACTTCCTTCTTCACGACCTCCATCATGGGCGGATTCAATCGCCTCTGCGGTTGCCGACATGGCTTTGCTCCTTCATCTAATAGAATCCGATGCATACATGTAGAGGGGCTGATCCCCTTAATGTCCGCAATGGTCCATCCAAGTGCAGTCTTGTGCTCCTGAAGTACTTTCACCAAGCGCCCCTCTTGCTCTGTAGAGAGTTTGCTAGAAATTATCACAGGCAGTGTTTCGTTCTCTCCTAGAAAAGCATATTTGAGGTGGTCAGGAAGTTGCTTCAACTCTATCTCAGGTGCCTGCACAACAGAAGGTACAAGCTCCTCCTTCTGAGGTGTTAGTAGTGGGGGCCCAATGGCCAAAACATCATGCTCATTCCTATTCATGCTACTAACCACATCACTCATTTCAGCAGACAATGCAAATTCCACATTAGAAGGTTTCACATCATATTCTATGACAGATTTTAATGCATCCTCATGATTATGGTCAAAGTGGTTTTGCACTAAAGGTTCAAGCACATCAACAGAGCATAGCAAAGGATCATCAGATGGAAATTTCATTGCTTCAGCGATATTGAATTCAACTCTTTCACCCTCAAATTCCATGGATAGAGTGCCTTGACTCACATTAATGCATGTTTTAGCAGTTTTCATGAAAGGTCTACCAAGCAATAATGGAGTTGTATGCGAATCATGATTCATGTCAAGCACATAAAAGTCAGCAGGAAAGATCAAAGAACCAAGCATGATAAGAACATCTTCAACCAAACCTCTAGGACGAATAGTGGACCTATCGGCTAATTGGATTACTATGTCAGTTTCTTGCATGGGTCCTAAACCTAAAGACTTATAAACAGCATGAGACATGACATTAATAGAAGCACCCAAGTCAAGCATAGCATTCTCTACTCTAGTATCACCAATAACACAAGGAATAGCAAACACTCTAGGATCACCACACTTTTTAGGCATGCGTTTTTGAAAGACAGCTGACACTTGTTCAAGATCTTTGGGTTCATCCTTTTTAGATTTCCTTTTCAATTGTTGGTTCCTCTTAATGGTGCATAATTCTTTCAGAAATTTAGCAAAGCGAGGAACACTTTTAACAAGTTTGAGCAAAGGAATATTAACCTCACATTTAGCGAATGTCTCGAAGATGTCCTTGTCGCTTGCTAGCTTCCTCGTATCCTTGAGAGCATTCGGGAATGGTGGTGGTGGCTTGTAAGAGTTGAGGGGCGGAAAATTAGGCCTCACGTAGTCATCCACACGTTTTGCAGCAAAACCACGGACGCGGTCCCTCTGGCGCGGGCGCGGCGAATCCGTGATTTCGGTGTCCCCGAAGCCTTCGTCCTCTGCCGGATTTTCGCGGGCGCGGCTCGGCGAGCGCGGGCGCGGTGAATCCGTTGGCTCTTCTTTGTGAGACTCTGTCGAGATTTCGCGGGCGCGGTATGGTGAGCGCGGGCGCGGAATCTCTACAGAGGCGTCTCTCGTTGTGCTCAGCTCTCGTCCACTCCTTAATGACATAGCACTCACATTTACCAATGATGAAGGAGTGATATTGATCTTTTCAGAAATCTCCCTCATTCTCCTCTCGAGCTCTAAGTTCATATCCCGGAATTTCCGATCGAACAGCTCATTCATCTCCTCCAGTTTCCTAGAAAGATGGTCTTCAGCTGATGGCTCATCAAGGGGAGAGGATGTTATGCTTCTTTTTTCTTCAGCAAAGTTCTTCACTATCTTGAAGACATCTTGGGGTGCCTTGTCAAGAAAAGATCCCCCACAAGAGACAATTATCAGATCCTTGTCTGCAGTGCGCAGACCAGTCATGAAGTACCACACCAAGTCGTGATCGGGGTACCCATGACATGGGCAACTAGCAATGAGCTTGTTGTAGCGATCATGGTAATCGTACAAGCTCTCCTTGTCTTGCTGCTTAAGGCTGGCAATATCTCTCTTTAGAGCGCACCTCACTGGGACAGGAAAATATTTATCCAAGAATGCAACCCTCATCTGACCCCATGTTGTAATCTACTGAGAGCGAGGATTGCAGGATATAAGCATATACCAATCCTTAGCTGAGTCAATTAGTGAGAATGGAAATGCTCGCAGACAGATTTGATCCATAGTGACCCCGACAGGCTTCATGCTCAGACACACATACTCAACTTCCCTGAGGTGTTTAATTGCATCATCCCCAGGTTCTCCACCAAATCGAGGTAAGAGAGCAATCAACCTAGGTTTTACCGCGAAGTCTACCCCTTCAGCTAAAGCGGGGTGTTCAACAGCCAGGTGCTCTTGTTCGAGGCCGGGAGTACATAATTCCCTGATCGATTGATCAGTCATCCTGTCTCCTGAAATCAACGACAACACTTGCAAAGAAATCAATAGCCAAGGTGCGGACCGTAAGATAGGTCCACACAACAATCAACACAAATATCACACTAAATAGAACCTAAGTTCCCCGGCAACGGCGCCAAAATTTGACTCGGGCAAAATCGTTGTTCCCTTATCAAAAATAAACCCAAACACACAAACTAAGTATAGTGAGCAAGTATGGGATCGAACCCTAGAGAACTTGAGGTATTTAGCCTAATATTTGTATTAACTAAGAGCAAAGAGGGGGATTTCAAAGAGAGAGTTTCAATTACCGAAGCAAGAAGACAAATCGACAGTTTCACAAGATCAATCAAAGTACTAAAGACAGGTTCATTCAACAAATCCACTTTAAAAGAGTCATTTGATCATTGATTCACACCAATTCCTTTTAATCCAATGGTTAATTCCAATCCTAATCTTGACTAATTTCCTGTCCACGGTCCAGGAAATACTTAACAATGATAGAGGATGCTCAAATCAATATTAGCATTAAGAACAAGGATATATAGGATGCATGCAAGAGAAACCAAGCTAAGAGTCAATTTCACAAGCAAACAATCAATTCTCTTCTTAATCCTAGTTGCATAGACAACAGGTCTAGGTTAAGTTGTTTTCACAGATTAGTTTTGTCCACGGTCCAAACCCGTCCCAACAATAGAAGATCAATCAATTCAATAGGTTAATTACTCCTAGAGAAACAATCAATAATCATGTAATTAAGCACAAGAGAATCAATAATAACCAAAGGAATAGGAAAAGGATTTAGAACCTCACAAACTAATCAATTAAAGCTTCATTGATGAACAAACCCTAGAGAGGTTTAGTTCTCCATAATCTTCATAAAACTCAAGTCTTCTAACAAAAGGTTTCAGAATACCAAACAAAACCACCTACAATCCCTTAAATAGTGTCTTGGGATAAAAGCAATGTCCGAAAATAAAACTAAGATAATAGGAAAGTCGACCCAAAGATAGCTCCCGCGCCTTGTGAAGTCGGTGGCCACTGCGACCGCGCCTTGACCGCCGCGTCCGCGGTCTTCTCCGGGTCAACAAGTCTTGAATCTGCTTCTACCGCGACCGCGGCCTTCGAATCTTCAATTTTCTTCTCCTGCCGTCGAAACGCATCCGCGGCCTAAGCTCCGCGTCCGCGGAAATCGTGCAGCGACAAAACCACTAAAATCTTCAATTTGCACACTTTTGAGTCTTTCGCCACAATGCAACACTAAAGCCTAAAACTTAGCCTAAAACACTCAAAAGCTTCCTAAAATCATCAAGATAAGGCATACAAAAGATGTTGAATCAGCCATACGAATGGAAAAAATTCCAAACCACTGATAATGCTTTTGCATTTTATAAGAGATATGCTAAAATGTATGATTTCATTGCAAGGGAGAGCACAGTTAAAAGAGATAAAAAAACGATCCATACGTCATTATTTGGAAATACCTTGTTGTAAACGAGCGGGATATAAAATGTTGTTCCAAATGTTGAAACAAAGCCTGGTGTGAAAGAATCATCAAAGAAGAAGCCAAGAAGGACAAAAAGTAATAGGAAAGTGTCAAACTTTCAAAAGCATTTCATGATAACAGGTGTGGTTGTGATGCAAGACTAACTATTGGATACGCATGGCGTGAAGGATACGTTGTAAGAAAATTTGTAGAGCGTCACACACACGTGTTGTTACATGATGTTGTTAGGCATTATGCAAATAGTAATGGGAAAGTGTCCAACTTTCAAAAGGATTTCATGATAAATTGCATGCGGTCGTATATTGGGTTGAGTTCTTCTTACAAGTTGTACAAGGAGCTAGTTAGATCCTATTCCAAAATCAATGTAACACTTGTTGATTTCAATAACTTCAACAGGGATTTGAATGTATTTATGGTCAGTCATGATGCTCAAATGATGAATGATGACTTCTAAAAGAGAAAATAAGTGTGTGAAGTCGTTCAATTTGATTAATTACGAAGTTAATGAAGAGCAGAAACAATGTCTTCTATTTTTGTGTGATCCTATCAGTCAAAAGAGCTTCTCATACTTTGGAGATGTTGTGACAACAGATACAACTTACAAAATGAACAGGTATTTTCTGCATTCAACAAAACACCACACTCGTATTGATATTATTTACACAATCATACATATATGATTCACACAGTGAATTAGTATTGTTTACACAGTCATTTATTATTACATCACTCAGTTGTGCTTATACCGTTTACACATTCATATATGTTTGTTTTACACAGTCATATATTATGTTTTATACAATCATTCAAAGACATTTGGTTTACACAACGATGTGGATTTTCAGGTACAATATGGTATTTGTACCTTTTACTAGAGTTGACAACCACAATAAATCAATTACTTTTAATGCTACATTGTTACTAAAAGAGGATATTGAATCTTATGCTAAATTCAAGAATGCAATGGAGCATCAACCGTATGTGATTCTCACAGATCAAGGCCGGGCTATTAAAGTTGCTGTTGAAACAGTATTTGAATAATTTGTGCATCGTTTTTTCATGTGGCATATAATGAACAAGTTACCGCACAAGATTACAAAAGAGCGCATAATGCTCAATTCATGAAGAAGTTTTCTCCAATTGTTTGGAGCAAAGAACTGACAACACAAGAGTTTGAAGAAACATGGGGTTCTATCATAATCGAGTTCAAACAGGAAGATAATCCATCGCTTCCAGTTCCAATATTGTTTGAGTTACGTCATTATTGGATCCCTTTATTCTTCCAGGATGTGTCCATGGGTGGACTGCTTCGAACAACGTCAAGGTTGGAAAGCCAAAATAGTTTTTTAGGACATTTCATTGGCTAGAACATTACGCTTATTGAGTTTATAATGCAATTCAACAGTGCAATAGATAACCAGTTCAACAATTCAACAACAAGTAGACATCTATATCAACAACACACAAACATTTATATTGAATGATTTGAGAAAGTACACAAACATGTATATGAACAACACTTAGACATGTATATTGAAAGTACACATACATGCATATGAAAAACACACAAGCATGTATAAGAGCAACACACATACATTTATATTGGAAGGAAAAAATATATAATTACCATAAAAAAGAACATTGATCCTCTCTAGTTTTTTCTACTTCTTTTCCATATCGACAAGTCTACAAGCTTGTCAAAAACAAATCCACACCAGTTGAACTGGATGAAAGGTTGGTGCATGAATGGAGAAATCAACCACCTTCTTCCTTCCCCTTCTTTATTGTGTTTTGATGTCATAGATAATGTCACTCGATGTCTTGGATGTCTTGGCAAGTTGGCAAGGTGGCGATAAAAAACTTAGCATTTCTTGAATAAGGCTCTCAGCCACGGTGGCGCCGCACTAGGGCTTTGACATGGGCGCGCCTAGCGTATGCTTGCCATTGGGTGCGGCCTTGGGCAGGCCTTGCTGTAACATTGTGGTCATGGTTTTGTGCCATTATGTGGCACCCCTGCCCCCCCCCCTGTCACATCAGTAGTAGAGCTAGGCACTATTTGAGGAGAATTAGGGTTTGGTTAAAGTTGTTTACCTTAGGGCAACGATTAGGGTTGAGTAGCTGGCGGCAAGGCTATAGGAGTGATCAGAGAGCCAAGCGATGATGCAAGGAGATTCGTGGCTAACATCATGACTGCATGTAGTCCGAGATTGAAGACCACCTGTTCTTGAGTGGCCGAAGGCGTTGCTTGACCTGTTCTTATGGTCACGTGAAGTCATGGTGAAGATGTACTTGAGAACATCCCAAACATTATTGGACATTGAGGTCCGAGCAACAAGTGATGCTACAATTGAGGACAAATTGACAGTCAAAGGACCATATTGGAGTCGGTCTTGTCTCTTCCATGTAAGTTGTTGTGTTTTCTTGGACGGTAATCATCTCTTTTGAAAGTGGATTGGAAACATCCAAGCATTTGTAGTGAGCATAACCTTTTAAGGTGGCTTGGATTTGTGTTTTCGATATAAGGTAATTGGAAGGGGGCATAGGGTTTGGTGTATTCAGGATGAAAATCTCCTATTACGAAATCAAGTGCCAAAATTGTGTTCCCATCTCACTATGCAAAGAGGCGGGTCCTGCATTGCACGGGTGGGGGGGGGGGGGGGAGAAATCAAGCCCAAAACACAATTTGGGCACTTGATTTCAAAACAGACGAATTGCGTCGGTGTATTCATGGGGTTAGCGAATGAAGTTGCAAACTTGACGGTCATGCAACCACAAAATTGAAATGTAAATTTTGTGGAGAGGATGACCTAGGATTGATTTAGGCTGATACCATATAAAAGATAATTTGTAATCTATGTATATATATAAAAGCCGTAAGGATTGGAGCCACCACGTTGCGCCACATTAGCATTTTCCACATGTCGCACCCACATTACGCCACCAAGGATTTTGCCACGTGTCACCATAATATTGAGCCACATCATATATTTTCTATTTACTAATTAATCCATATCATCTACATATTTCCATCTCATTTACAAATCATATCTATTAATTAAAAAAACATCCATATCATATCCTTAAATTGCAAATTTTCCTTTGAAAATACAAATATTTCATTTGAAAATTTTCCTTGATTCACGTACACATAGTTATCCTACTACTAATATTGTTATGCACAACTATAATTAAGGAACATAATCAACCAAAAGAAATCAATTGCAATTTTGAATGAAGATTTTTGACCCAAAATTTTCGCATAGCAGAATCTTATAGTTTTTTTTGGCAATTTTACTAAGCAATACTTCCACATATTTCCTTTGGTTGATTATTTTTTTTTTTATTTTATTTTTTTTGAAAAGGTAAAGATTAGGAGGCCGCCCTTACGGGGGGCGTCCTAGAGCATCCTTTCGGATGAGAACACGTAGTTCTGGTAATGTTGAGATGGTAGTGCTCGGGAGACTATGGCCCATTTTTGCAATCAGGTCGGCCACAGTATTACAGCATCTACCCACATGAGAAATCTTGACAGTTTCGAATTTTAGTAAAGAGACCATTATGTCAGATCTTAAAATTTCTATTTCCCATGGACATCGTCCAATATTTTGAACTGCTTTAATTACCGTTAGGTTCTCCCCTTCTATTTCAATTTTGTTTAATCCTAGTTGTCTTGCTCTTCTCAATCCGTCTCGAAATGCTAATGCCTCGGCTTTGAGAGCCGAGATCTTTCGATACTTGGTTGTTGCAATATCAATTATCTCAGCTTGAGTTCCCCTTATTATGGATCCAGTTGTTGCCGTTCCATCTACTAGCCTTGATCCATCCACATTTATCTTGAAGAAACCATTAGCCGGCTTCTGCCAAGTCTTATTTCTCTTCTGTCGTTTGTGCGTGTTTGTGTTGTTGTTTGTTTGGGGACAATCCTCTTCATTCCAGTGCTTTGCTTGTAGCCAATTGTGAATTTGTGTTTTTATATATTGTGCTAAGTCTGGGATTATATCAGTTGACTCTGGTTGAAAAGCCATTTTGTTTCGTTGATACCAAACCGCCCACCAGATTGTTGCTAGTTCTGAAAATTCTTCATTTGTCATTCTTTGTCATAACTCCTCAATGATTATTTTTGGGCTTTGTGAATTCGTGTTGATCTGCTGGAGTAATTGCATAGTTTTTGTGTTAATCTGTCTTGTAATCTCTTTTGTATGACTACAATCAATGAATAAGTGTCTTGTGCTTTCATATGTACAAGCGCACATGAGGCAACCTCCGGGTATCGAAATCTGTTTTTCCCGTAGTCGGTCTTTTGTTGGTAATCCATTATTAATCATTTTCCATAAGAAGTTTTTAACTTTTGGGATAATATTTAATTTCCATATCCATCTGTTATCATTTCCATGGTACGAGTCTATTTTTGTTATGTGGGATATAGCAGATGATGTAGAGAACCATCCATTCTTGCTTGGAGCCCAATATAATCTATCATGGATCACATTATCTGGGATAGGGGTTGATAGCACATCTTCTACAATATGATTTGGTAAGATTCTTCTTAGATCGTCTTCTTTCCATGTGTTATTGTTCGATATAAAATCTCTGACTTTCTGTTCTTTGTTGATTGTTATCAGGTTTGATACATGCTTTTCTAGAGGTTCATTCGTTATCCAACGGTCAGTCCAGAATCGTATAGTTTCTCCGTTACCTACTTGCCAAATCAGACCTTCTTCAAATTTATTACGTAGTTTCATTAGATTTCGCCATTGCCATGATGTGTTGGATTTGACTCTGTGTTCAAAAAGGTTGTCTCCTTTAAGATATTTTTCTTTTATAATTTTGACCCAAATATTGTCTGGTTCGAACAATATCTTCCATAATAGTTTCATTTGGAGTGCTTTGTTCATATGTTCAGCTTTGCGAATATCCAAACCTCCTTGGGATTTGGGTCTGCAAATTCTGTCCCACCCTATGAGTGGTTTATGGTGTTGGTCTTTGTTCCAAAAGAAACATCTATTGATTGTGTCAAGCTCTTGGTGGACATTTGTAGGAAGCATGAAGTTTTGCATTATGTAGTTAGGTTTTGTTGCAAGATTCGCTCTTATGAGAATTGTTCTTCCTTCTTGTGACAGAGAGTTGGCTTTCCATTTAGTCAATTGCGTTTTCGTTTTTCCTATTGTTTCCTCAAAGGTTTCTTTGTTCACTCGTCCATTGATGATGGGGCATCCTAAGTATTTTTCCAAGTTAGTCATTGTTGAGATATTGAGGGTATGTTGAATAGTTCTCTTTTGTTGATTAGATACCAATTTAGAAGTTTGGAAAGCAGATTTTTGATAATTAACTTTTTGTCCTGATATCGCACAATATTCGTCAATTATTGTTTTGACTGTTACACAGGAATGTTGGGTTGCTTTAGCATAAATTATGATGTCATCTGCAAATGAGAGGAAAGGGATTCTTGTACCATTTCGCGAAAGAGGAAATCCTATTGTTTTGTTCGACGTTAGACTAGTTTGTTGTAATTTCCTTGCTAGAATTTCAGCCCCGATTAGGAATAGGTAAGGAGACAGAGGGTCCCCTTGGCGTAGTCCTCGTTCGGGTACTAACGGATCAGTTGGGTTGTTATTAACTAAAATTGAATAGGACACTGTAGTTACACATTCCTTTATCCAACTAATGAATTTGCCATCAAAGCCAAATTTTCCCATTACTGCAAATAGAAAGTCCCAATCAAGTCTGTCGTAGGCTTTTTCCATATCCAGTTTGATCGCTATCCAACCGTCCTTATCTTTTTTACTCTTGAAGGAGTGAGAGATTTCATGTGCTATAAGGACATTATCCTGTATGGCTCTTTTTGCGACAAAGGCTCCTTGGAGGGGGTGTATAATCTTGTCCATAACTCTCTTTAATCTATCTGTAATAATCTTCGCAATAATTTTGTATATTGTTGAGCACAAGCTGATTGGCCGATAATGGTTAGTTGATATTGGGTTGTCACGTTTTGCTAGAAGAGATATAAATGTGTGGTTAACTTGTTTCAACATTCTACCTGAGTGGAAAAAACTTTTAACTGCTTTAATTACCGACGGTCCTACGATATCCCAGTATTTCTTATAAAAATCAGCTGACATGCCGTCTGGACCTGGGGACTTATCGGAACCAATGTGCAGTAGTGCATTTTGTATTTCTTCGTTGGAGACAAAATTCCTTTGGTTGATTATAATTAAGGGAGTAGTACACGTTGCCAAAATTCACTAACCATTTAATACTCCAAATTTTTTGGAGTAATATCTACTTTTTTTTTTATATCAGTAATATCTACATTTTGGTAATTAGAGATATTTCCTAAATTAATTTAGGAAATCATGTTTTTGGAGTATTGGTTAGTAAAATTAATTTAGGCAATTTTGGTAATTAAAGATATTTCCTAAATTAATTTTGGAGTATTGGTTAGTAAAATTAAATTAGGCAACCAATATTCCAAAATTTTGCAAAAAATGCGGCTTTCTTGCGCAAAACTTACCCCAAATTTACGCATACCAAATTCTTGCCAACTTTTTAAAATTAATTTAGATTTTTGGTACTTAGAGAGATAACAAAAGATTATATAGGGATAAACATGAGATGCAATATTACAAAAAGAGTACATTGAGGATAAATATGAGTCATAATATTCAACCGAAAAACAAATATGAGTCATAATATCAATAAGAGTAGAAATGTGATGCGCCCTCGCCCATGACCGCCAAGGATGAAGAAGAGGCGCTTAGCGTTCGCTCCGATGGCCCCATCACGAGGTCCCGAGCCAAGGCTATTGCCAAGGCCACGTCCTCCCTTGTCACTAGGACGTCGGCCAATCTCAGCCTAGACGACGGCCCCAAGGCCTTCATTTGCCTCGCCCAACTCAGCCCCGGACACGCCGCGCCCGACGCTAGCGGCCCCATCGCGCCCGGCGCCCTTGTGCCTATTCTTGGCACCCCGGCGCCCGGCGCTCTTGTGCCTACTTTTGGCACCGCGGCGCCCGGCGCGCTTTGAGGTTCGCGCGCGCCCAAGCTTCGACTCCGACGCCGCTTCCGTGCGCGTGCCCCGACCCGGTGCCCGCTCCCGTGTGCGACGCCGCTCACCTTGAAGCCCCGGCGCCCGACGTGCCTTCATTGGCCTTCGGCCAATGCCTATCTTTATATTACTATTTTTGGCATTTTAATTAAACTCTTTATTTTTAGCTTGCTAGATATAGTATTATGGGCTTGGTCATGGACCGGCCCATCTAGCTAGCTTCCTTGTGTTTTTCAATTTAAACTCAAGTTTCCCTCTTGTAATAGGTTAGACACATTTTTAATACAAGACTTAAGTTGAGTGATTATCCTCCTTGCTTGTATTTCGTGTCCAACATTGCTCTCTATCAAATCGTTCTACCATTTCAACACCTTCATCGATTGCTTCCGCGTTCCAAACCTCAAGAGACTCGGCATACACGGTCTAGATCGGCATCACCGAGACCTTGTCCATTCGAGGTCGCATCAATTGGTATCAGAGCGCGGCGTCCATGACGGCAACGTCACAAAGCAAGGTGTCATGATATAAACCAATGGAAAATGGAAGAAGCACTTGCCTTGTTACCCAACTACCGTTGCCACTAGAAATCCATTGGAGTTGGTAAGGCACCTTGATAGGAGTGGTCTCGAATTTGAAATGATCCACCACTTTTTGGCTCACAAAGTTGCCACAACTTCCACTATCGATGATGACGCTCAACGTGACGCCTTGGACCTGGCATCTCGTGTGGAAAAGGGTCTCTCTTTGGCCGGTGTTGATGACCTCCTTGACACTCATGACGCGCTTTGTGATGAGACTAAGATATGTTGGTCCATGGCCATCCTCCGGCCCAATGGCATAGCCGTCGTCGTCACATGGCGCGCCAATTTGTGCCTCCTCCTCATAGGCAGGTTGCTCGTCCTCCTCTTCACTTTCATATGCATTGGAGTTGACGGAGAAGAGCACCTTCTTTTGGTTGGGGCAGTCCCGTTTCATGTGGCCACGCCCGCCGTACACTTGTAGCACTCGAGGTCACGGGAGCGCTCGGTCGGCGCCGGCGCGGCACGGGCCGCGGTGTTGGCACCGTTCTTCGTGGCTCTCGGATCGTTCACCTTGGCTACAACCTGTTTTGGTGTGGACACACTTGAAGGAAGGTGATTAGTCTTGTTGCCCGAATAAGAATATTTGGAGTCATACCTTTTATAAGCACCCCAAGATTGGCGCTTGTTTCTCACTTCTTGCTCATAAAGCTTCATGGCCGTATGAACAAGCTCGGACATGTCTCGGATGGGAAGGATCTCGAGCTGATCTTGGATGCTTTGGTTGAGGCCCGTGATGAATCGGGTCCTCAAGGTTGCTGGGGAAGTGCTCACGCCGGCCTTGAAGTACATGTCCTCAAGCTTGGACATAAATTGCTCCGGTGTAAGTTGGCCTTGGCGTGCCCTTGCAATCTCCAGCCTCATGTGCTCCTTGTAGTTTTGTGGGATGTACTTGCGCTTCATGAGATGCACAAGTTGGTGCCACTCCACAATAGGCGCTTGGCCTCGGCGCGCTCGATCGTCCTCGAGGCGGTTCCACCATGATCGGGCGGCATCTTTGAAGTGGATGGTGACGACCTCCACCTTCTCGTACTCCTCATATTTGCAATGCTTGAGTACCTGTTCAGCCCCCTGCAACCAAGAAATAAATTTCTCCGGATCATATTCGCCGTGGAAGTCCTCGAATGTCACTTTGACATTGCGCCGGGCCGCATGGGCAGGTTGCCTCTCTTGGTTGTGGCCTCGGTTGTGCGCCGTGTGTGGGGCGTAGGCCTGGCCACGACGGCCTCGCCTAGGCCGTCCTCCATGAGATCCGAGGCTGGAGTAGTCACTTGGATCATCGCCCCCATGTCCTCTACCATTGGCACCGCGATCACGGGGCGGCCCGTGACGGTCACGGCGCCCTCGTCCTCTCGGTACATATGGGCCGCGAGTGCCGCGGGCCTCATAGTACGCTCTTTGGTTCTCCGGAAGGCGGGGCGGTGGAATGTAATCACTTGGTAGGCCTTGGAGCTCCACGACGCGCATGACGGCCGAGGCCATTTTGGAGTGGCCAAGACACTTGCGGCACTTAGGGAGCACTTCTATTGGCCACATATGGCTAAAGACGCTACTAAGTATTGCAATTCTTGCGTCACTTGCAAAACGGCCAAGGCCAAATCGAGCCCATATGGACTTTACACTCCTTTGCCAATACCCAAGGCACCATGGGAAGATCTTTCTATGGATTTTGTCGTGGGGCTTCCATTGACAAAGAAGGGTAAGGACTCCATTTTTGTGGTTGTGGATCGGTTTCCAAAATGGCCCACTTTATAGCCTGTAAAGGGAGCACGAATGCGACCGAGGTCGCAAACTTGTTCTTTGAACATGTTGTAAAGCTACATGGGATCCCTAAAACTATTGTTAGTGATAGGGATACCAAGTTCGTTGGGCACTTTTGGAGGACGCTTTGGGGGAAGTTAGGTACACAACTCTTGTTTTCTACTTCATATCACCCCCAAACCGATGGTCAGACCGAGGTCACCAATCGGACTCTTGGCGCCCTCCTTAGGACGGTGCTCAAGACAAACCCACGAAGGTGGGAGGACTTACTTTGCCATGTTGAGTTTGCATATAACAGGACCATCCATTCGGCAACCAAGCGAAGTCCTTTTGAGGTTGTCTACGGGCGTAACCCACTCACGCCCCTAGACTTTGTCCCACGGCCCCTCAAAACCGGGGAGCACTTCGACGCCTCCACTAGAGCCGACACCGTGCGCAAGCTTCATGAGCGCACCCGGGAGCAACTACAACGCCGCGCCGCGCAATACGAGGCCCAACACAACCGCGGTTGGCGCCCCATGTTATTCGAGCCCGGTGACTTGGTGTGGCTCCATCTTAGGAAGGAGCGCTTTCCCGCAGCCCGCAAATCCAAACTTCATCAAAGAGGAGACGGCCCATTCCGTGTGGTGCAACGAGTCGGCCCCAACGCCTACAAGTTAGAGTTGCCCGACACATATGGCGTGCATGCCACCTTCAATGTGGCCGACCTCTCCCCATACTACGAGGCCGAGTTCATTGGCGAAGAAGCGGGGACGCTTCGGGCTCAAGGGGGGGAGGGTGATGCGCCCTCGCCCATGACCGCCAAGGATGAAGAAGAGGCGCTTAGCGTTCGCTCCGATGGCCCCATCACGAGGTCCCGAGCCAAGGCTATTGCCAAGGCCACGTCCTCCCTTGTCACTAGGACGTCGGCCAATCTCAGCCTAGACGACGGCCCCAAGGCCTTCATTTGCCTCGCCCAACTCAGCCCCGGACACGCCGCGCCCGACGCTAGCGGCCCCATCGCGCCCGGCGCCCTTGTGCCTATTCTTGGCACCCCGGTGCCCGGCGCTCTTGTGCCTACTTTTGGCACCGCGGTGCCCGGCGTGCTTTGAGGTTCGCGCGCGCCCAAGCTTCGACTCCGACGCCGCTTCCGTGCGCGTGCCTCGACCCGGTGCCCGCTCCCGTGTGCGACGCCACTCACCTTGAAGCCCCGGCGCCCGACGTACGTGCCTTCATTGGCCTTCGGCCAATGCCTATCTTTATATTACTATTTTTAGCATTTTAATTAAACTCTTTATTTTTAGCTTGCTAGATATAGTATTATGGGCTTGGTCATGGACCGGCCCATCTAGCTAGCTTCCTTGTGTTTTTCTATTTAAACTCAAGTTTCCCTCTTGTAATAGGTTAGACACATTTTTAATACAAGACTTAAGTTGAGTGATTATCCTCCTTGCTTGTATTTCGTGTCCAACTTTGTTCTCTATCCAATCGATCTATCATTCCAACGTCTTCATCAATTGCTTCCGCGTTCTAAACCTCAAGAGACTCGGCATACACGGTCTAGATCGGCATCACCGAGACCTTGTCCATTCGAGGTCGCATCAAAATGGGTAAATTTTAGATTCGGATTTAAATAACAACAATTAATTTTAATAAAATATTAATGATTGATAAACACTTAATCGTGTCTTTTAAGAATATTTCTTTCATATGGATCAAGTAACATGAACTACAAAAGTCGTGATTTCTCAAATTGAAATTTCAAACAGCACTGGCATGGAAAATCTATAAAAGGGCTGGGGTACACTATTTCTAGACATATTCTTAATTTTATCAAAATTAAGAATTATTTTAACCTCTTCCTAAATTTATGAAAGTATTTATTAACGACTCGGTTATACAAATTCGTTGTTACAGTTATGAATTTCTATCAATTATGTTAAAAAAGTTGAGGTTATTGAAATATCGTATCTTAAAATAAAATAAATAAGAATATATAGAATTGAAATTTTTATTTGTTGTTTTTTTTTTCACGTGTCTATTCTCTCTCAAACTGCATCATTCTCTTACACTCTGTTTATTTTATGTTTTATTGACTTCAAATCCATTAAGTTTTTTAATTATTTATTAAAGTATTGGATATGTTTGTCTTTCACTTGATTCTTCGTTTGAATTTTAATGAAGATACTTTTATAACTTTAAATTCATCCATCTTATTTGTTTGATTCCTTAATTAATTTGTATATATTATTGTTTTTTCCTTAAGAATCTGAAATGGCAATTATCATTTTGTTGTTGTTTGGTGTACTATTTTACTCATTTAGGTGTCAATTCTATACATTTTATCACATCTAAAAATAAACAAAAACTAATTATCATAGACTTTTTTCTCATACATCAATTTTCTTTTTGTTTTTAATTTAAAACATTTAATTAAAATTTTATCATAATCCCGTGTAGGGCACGGGAATTACACTAGTATTATGCTAATCGGCATATAAAAGGTCGATTGGAGAGCCAATGATAAACCCTAGTTACATAAGAAATCTAGTAACACAATAAGTTATATCTAAATCAAAAAAATAACATGACGATCACATCATGATTTTATATCTCGATAATATGATGATATGGACCAGCTTAAATTGGAAGAAAATTTTCTTTTTTTCCTTTTTGAAACGAATGAATTAACTTTCAATCTACATCTTAATTAATTCAGCTAACTTGCTTACACCTTGCATATATATCCATTGTATAACCTGAATCGATCACGAGATTGATGATATATAAATTTTTTATTATCAATCTTGGTACAGATATGTACATGAAAAAACTATCCCAAAACAATTAAGCATTTTTCATATGCACTTACATATGACAAATAAATTCAAGTTATGCATATACGCCCGTACTTAATTTTGATTACATCTTTAGCATTCTGTTCTTTGAACATGGATGCTTATTAAACAGCTTTCTTAGAAGCTTAATTCATGGGCACTTGCATACTAGATATCTTGAAGCATCATTTCGAATCTAGTCATGGCTGATCCAGGCAAGGCCACAAGCACACTAGTACTCATCCCCCTCTCACCCCCATTCGCAAGAATCATGATGACTTCCTTCCCGGGATACCTAACCGGACCCGAATGAAGCGGGTCGCCCCACCCGAAATCGGTCTGGTAGAACGAAAGCCTAGCCCATGTGGTCACAAGCAAGACCGACCTCATCGATTGCCTTGCCCTAGTGACCTCATAGTAGTCGATGGCTGACCTCATGAACCCATCCGTCACCCCCTCGATGGCCCGTTGCACATGACCCACGGCGTACGACAACGGCCTCGTCACCAGCTCACCCTCACTGCATTCGCAAGCCGTCATGACAATGGCGTTCCCGAAGTAGCCTTCGGGCAGTGGAGGCCTGAACCGAGGCCGCCCGTCCACCGGGAACACAAGCTTGCACGGCTCGTTGTCACGGGCAGGGTCATCGTTCTCAGTCCGGAGCGCCATGGTACGTGCCTTCCACGCAAAGGCCGTGAGGACCTCGAACGAGGTGCACCGGTCAAGGAACCCGTCTTCCATGGCCTTGTACTTGAGCCGCTCGATGCTCTTAGCATCGAGTAAGAGCGTCCTGTGCTCGATCTCCTCCTCTTCGCCTTCTTGATCATGACTATATGATGGGGGAGGCATGTCATGGAACTCGGGATGCGGGAAGTCGATCCGGGGAGGGGATCGGGATTGGAGCAGGGTTCGGTCAAGGAACGGCGGCTTGTTTAGAGGCAGGCCTCGGGCAACCTGGCCCCAGGCCTTCACGAAGGCAGTGGCGCCTACGCCGTCTAAGAGCGCGTGGTTCAGGGTCAGCCCCAGAATGAACCCTCCGCACTTGAACTTTGTTATCTGAAAACATAATCATACTTAGTTGATTACAGCATCTCACCGAACAATTCAATATACCGTAAATACTACGTTTAAAATGTTTTTTTTATATATATTTGAAACTTCAATTGCTCAAAGTTGGTGTCATGTACGATTTCCTTATTAGTGCGAATCATGCGATCGATATGATTGAGTGAGTGACCGGCCATATATATTTTATATATATATGATGATTATTTTTTGGTTGAAATATATATGATGATTGTTTTTTGGTGTATATATGATGATGATTAGATCACTAATCATATTTAAATTCAAATGAAATATAGCTCCATAATTAGAACAAGAGATAAGACGATTATAGTGATGTTCTTTTTGGAGGAGACCCCTCGGCCGTGCCCTAGTTGGATAAATAAAACGATTATAGTGATGTTAATGAAATCAAGCATAGGGATAGTTTATTAATTACCTGGGCCATGACAAGTGGTATGTCAAGAACGCTCTTCGGCTTATCAAGGTAAAAATCGTAGACCAACTTCCCACGGATCGTAGGGTCAGGGTTCACCAAATGCTCCGCGATCTCCTCCATCCTGCAGTCAGCCTCAGCCTCCACGAAGAGCGCCCCTTCTCCGGTGCACTCAACGATGAGCTTTCCCTCGGGTCCGGCCCTGAGCCGGCCAGCCAACGGGTAGTAGTGGACAAGAACCCTAGACAAGGACTCCTCCATGACCCGAGCTGCTTCCTCGTTGCCCCTTTCCTTGGACTTGAAGCAATAGATGGTGGAAACCACAATCCCTATGTTCTCCTCTAGGCTCACCAGCAAGTAACGTCGGTCCTCCGGATCGTTCATGTTGAGGGCACGGCCGTTCGGATTGAGTCGGATCTTGTTCTGGTCGAGGTTCGAGAGGAAGTAGAAGCCCTTTGGCGTCTCCTCCTCCGGAACCACCACGATGGGATCGGATTTCTCGACTAGGAGCTCAAACTCCACGTTGTGGATGTCTTTCATGTTGCTTGTGTGTTTGCAGTTGGAGATTGGAGGAAGTAAGTTTATGGGACAAGCAAGAATGTTCTTTGGAGAGGGGAAATTATATAGAGAGATTAGGTGGAGGTTTTTGGTCAAAATGGACGAGTCTCCTATTCGTTAAAGAAGCACTGAAGAGCTCCTAATTTTAGAGGTTGGTACCCCACAAGAAGGCTGCATCCACGTAACTCTATGGTGGGCTATTGGGCTCCATTGATGAGCACTTATCAACAATTTGCAAAAGGTGCTTGGCAGCGCTGCCTCAAAACGTGTTACTCATTTTAGATCTTCTTAGAATGAATTGAAGAGTAAAATTGTGTGTTTACCATTTGTTTGGTATAGTTTTTTTTATACGACTATTGCGGTAGGTAATCTACATTAAAAAAAAGCCTTAAAGCATTTCAGTGGGCACTAATAGTGTGATTGCTAAGTAACACAAACTTTAAAGATTGCCAAGTCATACAAGCGAGCTTTGAAGGCATTTGCCGCCAAGGAGGTGTATGGAAAGGTAGGATATACTGTATAGAATATTGCGTTAGTTGGTAACCCATCGTTATTTAACTATAAAGTTTTGTCCATTAATCCTACGTTATATGATATTATCAAAATGCCCTCTCATAATAATGGATTTGTTCGTATTTATGTACAGGGGCGGACCCAAGAATAAAAATTTGGGTGGGCTGAATTTACCTTAAAAATATATACTATTTATTTTATATTGATAATTTTCATTTTAGGTAATTACTTTGAGGTATAATCTATTAATCTTTTATTTCTAATTAATTAAAGCTACTTTAATTGGGCAGTGGAAGAGAACATTGAATACTAAAAACATGATACACTAATTTGTAAAAAAATGGTAGTGTGAAAATTAAATGGGAAGTGCTTTAGAAAGAAAAAAAAAGGATAAATCTAGTAATTAAGTAAAAGATAGTGCAAACTTCTTAAAAAAAATAAACTGAAAGTGCTTTACGGTGTGTGCTGAGTTTCGAACGCACGCCTCATGCGTTACCACCTACAGCTAAAGCCACTTGTACTAGATGAGAGATGGTATATTTCTTTCTCTACTATTACTAGTTTAATTGTATTTTGGGGTGGGCTAGGGCAAACCCTAGCCTACCCTTAAATCCGCCTCTGTTTATGTATGAGAGATAGGTAGGCGATCGTAAATCCAGGTATATATAAACACAATTTTTTATGGATTAGAAAAAATAACTGAGAGTGTGACTTATCAAGTTTGATAATAGGCATGATGATAAATTGATGTCATTTATTTAAACCCCCATTTTGTTGTAAGAACTCATTTACAAGATTATAGTACGTTCATTTCATTTGCTATGAATTCTTTTAGTGAAAAGAGTCTATATTTTATAAAAAATTAAGTTACAACTAGTATATCTTGATCATATGTGTATATATTCGTTCATATTTTATAATGAATATTTCATTTGTTTATAAACAAAGATTTAACTGCTTAAATTCTATAACCTTCAGCACTCACATAGACCACCAAGGCCTCCTCCAATTGTTGTAACCGCACCACTCACAAATGAGATCACCTCTATGCTCATCACCAAGAGTTGTTCTCCATCATGTTGCCCTCGGTAAGCCACCATAAGACCTCAGCTTATCATCCTTAATGAGAAACTATCCACATCTTGTCCATGATGGCCATCGGCTTATCACCATAAAAGATGACAGGAGAATGAGGCGGCTATAGAAGGTGACCATGTCGTTTGTTTTTTTAATGTTCGATTGCTTAATATTTGATTGCTTTAGGAAAAAAAGTTTAAAAGTGAATTTACTCAATTTTTTCAAGAAGAGGTAAGAATTACGAAGTCCTATATCGGAAATACCCTATTACATTCTAGAGGATGAGAGCTTGGAGTTTTGGATGGTATTCAATATGATGAATAGGGAAGTCCTCACTCAATTTCCAAATTTTATAGGCTAGCAAATTGCATAGGAGTATCTTGATTGAAAAAGTATATTCCTATAAGTGCTTGTTTGGTTGGATGTGGCAAGTACAATTCTCATGAATTTAATTTCCATCTTTTAACTTCCTTGGAATTACAATTTATGGGAAATTTAAAAATATGTTTGGTTATGTTTAAATTCATGGGAAATCAAATAGTGTATTTTGTTTGGTTTAATGGAGGAATTTTGTAGAAATTTAAATAAAATTACAATTTTGGAAAATTCATTGAGTATCAAAGGGGGTGACTGAAGATGTTGTAGAAAAAAAAATGCAGGAATTATATCTTACTCACCCCTCCCTAGGTATTTGCAATTCCTACGATATGGAGGAATTTAAAAACCCTGAAATTTAAAATCACCTGTTTTTGAATCAAAATTTGTTTAACCAAACACCTATATTTAGCACCAAATCATGGGATTTTGTAATTCCTATAAATTTTAAAAGCAACCAAACAAACACTAATTTTCTCCTTATATAGCCGGATTATTTTCACCACATGAGAAGTTCTTGCCTAAAATTAAAATGTACTACATATAACTATGACCAAGTCTTGTCCTATTTTGCCCAAGTTGCAATAGGGGCTTTCTAAAATCTATAGTCCGTCTAGCCCTAAATGTTTGTCCTATTTCTACTTTTGTCAATGAAAAACATTTTTGCATTTTTTCTGTATCTATACTATATATTAAAAGTCTCTACGCTAATTTTGGCCCAACTCCATTTACAAAAATAAAATTTAGAAAAATAATTTTAAAGTCTTTCTTATTCTTACTAATTTTTTATCATCTATCTTCTTCTTTTTCTAATTTCTATCTTTTTTCATGTAATGATGATATAGAAAACTATTGCCCGTACCTTGTACGGGACACGATCGATAATACTTAAGACATATTATTCAATTAATAAAGCAATGTATAATAATAATATTAGGAATTAGATATTGTCATATTGATATCGTCTTTTATATTCGAAATCGTTACAATATTTTCTTAATCCAAATTCGTGATTTGATATTAAGAATAAATTCAAAATTAAAATTTTATATAATATGACAGATAAAAAGTATAGATTAAATACTATCATTTATTTTTATTTGAAAATATACTTGTTTAATTGAAAAAATCATATGTGATACGATATGAAATCTCAAGTGAAACATTCTATCAACATATATATGTTTATAGTTAATAATATTTTTATATGATGATAGAACTCAAAAATTAAGTTAATTATGACTTATTTAATTAAATCTTTCAGAAAAATAGACTTGTGTAAGTAATAATATTTTTTTGAAATAAAACTAATATTTCAATAGATATTATACAATTATAATTAATTTAATAATAGTAGAGTTATAGACCAATACAATATATAAATGAATATTGTAGGCGGGCATGATTCCATATCAATTAGTTAACATTTATTTCTCTATCTTATTTATTTTGTTATCCATATTTATTATGCTTTATCCTTTAATAGGGTAGTTACTCTAGTTAGGATATTATTTATGGAGGAGAATCTTATCTTCGTCTGAGATAAGATATTTGGTTGACTTAGGGAGCAAGGCACTGCCCTAACCCTAGTGGGCCGATCCCCTAGAGGTGCGCGCCCCCCTCTGTCCCTCTCCTCTATAAGTACACATGTATACCATGTGGAAGGTAAGCTCTAAGCTCTAAGCCATCGCTCTGCCTGACGCCTTTTAATCGACATTGTACCTATTCTGACTTAAGCATCGGAGGTGGATTAGGGGTCGCTCGCCCCTTGGTCCATTGTTTTGCAGGTCATTGAAGGCGAAGAGGCTGGGAGAAGAAGCTTGAAGAAGAAGGTCATTGAAGAAGGAGTTGAAACTTGTACACGGCATATTTTGTGTACTAACAAATATTATAACACAAATTTAGTTTATATATTTTTAAACTTTTCATATATATTTTTAGATATCTATATCTTAAATTATAAATTTATGGGACAAAAAAAGATTGACAAAAAAAATATGATGAATGTATATAATTCTAAAAAAATGCAAAGAAAACATAAATTCCAGAGTGACAAATAAGTTTAAGAAATTAATTATAATTTTGATTTACAAAAAAGAATGTCTATGTAAATAGTTGAAAAAGATAGAAATTAGGTAAAAAAGATAGAAATTAGAAAAAGAAGAAGATAGATGATAAACAATTATCAAGAATAAGAAAACCTTTATAATTATTGTTTTAAATTTTATTTTGTAAATGGAGTAAGACCATATGATCATCTAACTTTATCTTATAGATTAGAACATTAATTACTTCTCACTTTTTCCCACAGCTTTCGAGTTTTCTAGTGAAAAATATACACATATACCCAACGTGATTGAACACATGGACTTGTAGCGAGATAATCATTGAAATAATCACATGATCTTCTACTAATTTACAAGTGTATACCTGAGCAATAAAAATAGCGCGTGTAATGGCTTCATCAAACCAAATAGGTATGAAGACAAGCCAGGCAAGTTTCCTTTCGGCCAAAAAAAAAAAGCCAGGCAAGTTTCTGGTTTGACCAATTGATTGTTCAGAATAATAAATTTGACTCATATCCAATGGACTGTTTAATATGTTTTTCTCAAATTATATCCTCGGCCGGAGAGTTAATACCCTAATAAAATAAACAAGATAGATTTTAGAGGAAAAATGGTATATGGGCTGTTAAAGAAGCGGAAGGCCCGTCCCACAAATAAATGTAATAACTAAACGATTTTCCAAAATTACCTCTGGCAAAAAAAAAAAAAAATTACGGCCTGCCAACCCCATGTCCAAAATTACGCGCGTGCCACTGCGTCCCACTGACCATCCTGTCACCTGTCACCTGTCACCTGTCACCGTTTATCCTGTCACCGTTCATCATGTCACCGTTTCTCCTGTCATCTTGTCACCATTCATCCTGTAATCGTTCATCCCAAATTTTTGTCTATTATCAACCCTGTCATCGCTTATTTTTTTCGTCCTCTTATCATCGCTTAAATTGTGGTTAAATCTTGTCATTCTTCATGTATTATCACCTATTTTAATATCACCAATTTGTCATTAGCCTTGTCATCGGTTAAATTGTCGTCAAATCTTGTCATTTGTCACCACATACACAAAACTTCTCACCGTGTACAAAAAACTCTTTGTCAAAAATTATTATTGAGCCTATGCGGGATTTGAACCCACATTGTCGTGCATTAAGCACGTTGCTCTACCATTTGAGCTAATAGGCCATAATTAAACTTAATATATGAACAAATTAACCACAATCAATAAACAAAAAACCTGTCACTGCCAAAACCCATAAATAAAAAACATGTCATCACCAAAACCTATAAACACAACACTTGTCACCGTCAAACACCATTTCACAGAACTTGTCACCGATAAAACCCATAAACAAAAAATCTTGTCATCGATAAAACCCATAAACACAGAACCTGTCACCGTCAAAACTCATAAACACATAACTTGTCACCGATACTTGTCACCGATAAAACCCATAAAACACAGAACTTGTCACCGTCAAAACCCACAAACACAAAATTTGTCTCCGACGAAACCCATACACAAAACTCGAACGAAATCATCCTAAAACATCAATCAACCATGTAATTCACATCACAAAATTGAGAGAGAGATAGAAACTCGAACAAATTCGTTTCAAAACATGTAGATCTAGGAATTCCATATCTAGATCTAGAATTTTTAGATCTAGATCTTGAAATTCCAGATCTAGATCTTGAAATTCCAGATTTATATCTTGAAATTTCAGATCTACGTTATCAAACACAAAACCCCAACAAATTTGGAAAAATCATAGAAATCGATCGGAGAAAGAAAACGATTAAACAAAGAGGAAGAAAAAATCGGTTACCGGATGTTGAAATCGACGAAAAGAGGCGCCGGAGAAGAAGGCGGCGGCGGAGGTTACCAGAGAAGAAGGCGGCGGCGGCGAAGGTTACCGGAGAAGAAGGCGGTGGCGGCGGAGGTGGCCGGAGAAGAAGACACTGGAACGGAGTTGATGGTGAGAGAGAGAAAAGGGAGGAAGAGATGAGAGAGAAGGGAGAGTATGAGAAAAGAGAGAGAGGAGAGAGAGAGTGAAAATGAAAAAGTGGGTTGGGGGGTATTTAAACCACCTAAAGTGTGAATTTAATTTTTGGACGGGCTAGTTACTCCCCATAATTTAGAAAACCGCCCCCAGCCCCTTTCCTCTAGATTTTATGCCTCTAGAATTACTTGAGATTCTTTTTTTTCCCCTTTAATTTAAGATTTTTTTTTATTATTTTGAGCCAAACGTGAAAGAGATGTGTAAACAACCTTTGAAAGGTAACAACAATAGACTAAATTAATTTAAATACGACAAAACTTTTTTTTGGGTCGCATAATGCGATGTACCCGGTTTGCACTCGTTATCCTTTCCAGCGATGAATCCGTGTTCCATGCACCACGTAGATGCCCTATGACTTAGCACAGTAATTCAACGACTAAGCTTTTTTTTTGGGTCGAAATTCAACGACTATGCTTCAAGACCAATAAATCAACGACTTTAATAACCCACATGACGCGACACTGTACCAATTTTTCTCTTCCACATCCCAGTTATCCACTTGACATTGAGATTGAAATAATTGATACATGTATTATATTTATATTTCCTTTCACTTAACTACCAGAAAGATTAAATATAAATTCACATTACGTCATCTCACATTAGGCTTTCATTAATATACATACTAGGGTTAATCGCCTGTGCATTTTGAAATCTATTTATTGATGATATTTCAATTTTTTTTTCTTAGTACATCTCTTTATGCCATTCTTTTGGGATAGTATTCTTTATGATACTTTAAAAAAATGCACAATATATATGCTCATGTTAATGTTCTAAAAATATGTGAAGTACTCCCCCTCCGTCCCATTTTTTTTTCCTAAAGTACACATTTTGCGGTTATTAAGGAAGTGATAAAATAGTATTGGTAGAAGAAAAAGTGGATAAAAGGTGAAATTAAATGATGGTACTTTTTGTAATTTTATATGAGTGAAAAGTTGAAAAGTGATAAAGTAGAAGAAAAAGTTGGATAATGGGGATAATAAGTGAGATTGAATGAGAGTAGTATTGTAAGAAATTGGCCAAAATGTCAAATTTGTATTAAAAAGTGGCACCTTTGGATACTTGGGTATTTAAAAAAGTTGTTTGGACAAATGGGTATTATAAAACAAAAAATTGGACATTTCGGTATTATAAAAACAAAAATTGGACATTTAAGTATTTTTTTGATTTAAAAAATCGATTTTCATTAAAAAAAATCATTTTTGTTGAAATTGATTTTTTTATTTGACTTTAAAAGTAATTAATTCTCAAATTTTCTTTAAAATTTTAATTTAAAAGGTTCATATGAAGTTAGCCACATATTATTAATTAAAATTTTAAAAATTATTAAATAAATATCTATTCCAACTTGCTTCTAAATAAATATCTTTAATGAAATATGTTTTAATTTTTTTGTTTAATAGCGCAATCCGATGAACTTGTTATATTTGCAAATGAACAACGTCAAAGATATCATTTCCATGATAAACAATCAATACATATATTATAATTTATGATGATATAATCAAATTATTATTTAAAGCAAATTAAACTCTTATTTCCATGGAAATTTTATTAATAAATTTTTTTTGTTAAATGTTTAAATATTTGGGATTTTGATTTTTGCATAAGATTTGAATATACTTTTATTAACTATAAATAAAAAAACTAGGCTTAACCTAGAATAACATTTTTAAATGATACAAGTATGTTTTGCATGCAAATTTGATTATTTTCATGAAATTTTATCAAAATGACAATTTTTTGCTTTTTTAATACTCAAACGTCCAATTGTTTGTTTTATAATACCCATTTGTCCAAACATGTTTTTTAAATACCCTAGTGTCCAAAGGTGCCATTTTTTAATACTAATTTGGCATTTTGGCCGTAAGAAATTATTGATATAAAAATAAAGAGGACAAACATTTTGGGACGACGGAAAATGAAAGAGGACAAATAAAATGGGACGGAGAGAATATTATACATTGTATAATAGTAGCTACAATGATAATAACAAAAATAAAATGGGCAATCTTTTTTCCATCTTATCGATTGATGTAACAATGGGCATAAACATGATGTCTTTCAATCTTATAAAAAGTAAATATATGAATGTCTACGTGGTTCGCATTTGGAATGGACAATCAATGCGTATTTGTATATTACAATATGTAGAGCGTAATGACGTGTTATTTGAGCATGTTGAGTTATTGTACTCACTAAAAGTAAATTAAATATACCACATGATATACGTTCATGTTTGCCCACTTTTCTTTTTCGTCGTTATAAAATATTTGTCCATTGTACTCACTAAAAGCAAAGAAATGGAACAGCTTTCGGGCATTTAGTCAAACGGTTAAGCCTCCAAGGGTAGTACCCAGAGGTCACCAGTTCGACTCTTATGGGCAGTGCCCTCAACCAAAAAAAAAAAAAAAGAAAAGAAATGGAACAAGCGAACTTTTGTCAACACTTTTGAACAACTAAAAAATGTGGAACACGACTTAACATACATCCAACAACGCATACAATCAACACCAACACCAACACCAAGCCTCGTTCATAAACAAATCCGGTTAATAGAGAAAAAGGATAAAATCCTAAGATTCCACAAAACATACTGGAAGCAAAGAGCAAAGGACAAACACACCAAATTCAATGACACAAACACCAGATACTTTCATAAAATTGCGAATGGCAGAAGGAACAGAAAGCTAATAAAAGAAATTAGAACAAATGCTGGCACCCAGGTAACCGGGGAAGAGAACATCAGAAACGAGATTCGGAAGGACTTCGGCCGATATAGATCAGAAAAAATTAATGAAACACTTATACATGATTACCTAGACCTAGTGGGTTGCGAGATATCTGATGCAGACAACCAAGAGCTCATTAGACCTGTAACAAATGAAGAGATCCACCAAGCTATAATGCAAATTGGTTCTGACAAGTCCCCGGGTCTGGACGGGATGTTATCTTGATTTTATAAAAAAATATTGGGACATTGTAGGACCTACTGTAATCAAAGCAGTCAAAAGCTTCTTCCACTCAAGGAAAATCCTAAAACAGATTAACCATGCTTTCATCACACTACTTTCAAAAAGAGACAATCTAGAGTCGACTAACCACTTCCGACCCATAAGCCTATGCTCTACTATCTACAAAGCCATTGCGAAAATTATCACTGAAAGGCTTAAAAGAGTCATGGAGAAGCTTATACACCCACTACAAGGTGCTTTCGTACCCAATTGAGCAATTCAAGAGACCGTACTCATCGCACATGAGATCCTCCACTCCTTTAGAGGTAGAAAAGGGAAAGATGGATGGTTGGCCATCAAGCTAGACATGGAAAAAGCATATGACCGCGTTAACTGGGTGTTCCTTAATAAGGTTCTGTAAAAATTCGGGTTTTCTAGCATCTTTCTTAGCTGGATTAAGGAATGTACTCAAACTTTATCATTTTCTATGCTTGTTAATAACGGTCCTACCGAGCCGTTTACGTCAGCTCGTGGGCTCAGACAAGGGGACCCCCTTTCACCCTACCTGTTTATCCTAGGAATGGAAATCCTAGAGAGAAAACTGCAACAAATTAGCAACAGACCACGAGCCCTGATTGGTTTTAGCCTTGCGCGTGGCGGCACTCCAATCCCATTTCTCGTCTTCGCAGATCACATTATCATATTTAGTAAAGCAAACCAAAATGCATGCAATCAGGTAAAGGAAGTAATTGACGAGTATTGTGCCATCTTAGGGCAAAGAGTGAATTTTCGCAAGTCTACCTTCCACCCTTCCAAAACAGTTGACAACCAAGGAAGAAATAGAGTCCAACAATCATTGGGTATAACACAAATGTCAAACCTCGATAAATACCTTGGCTTCCCTATGATTAATGGCAAAGTTAATAAGGATACATTTAGGGATGTCACAGGAAAAACTAAAGCACAACTCACAAAATGGAAAGCAAGTGGCCTCTCCCAAGAGGGGCGTCCTACCCTCGTTCGTTCAAACCTAGCTGCGAAACCGAGCTACGTTATGCAAAGTTTTATGTTGCCTACTAGCATCCACAATGAGCTAGATCAAATAAATCAATGTTTCCTATGGAACAAGGACCAAAAGTACAAGCCCCTGATCGGATGGGACAGAATATACAAGCAAAATGAATTGAATAAGCAAATCTGAGCATATGAACAAAGCCCTTCAAATGAAACTTCTATAGAAAATTATTGCGGAACCAAACAACATATGGGTGCGAATAGTCACGGAGAAATACATGAAGAACGATGTGCTATTCAACTGAAAAAAAACAAGCAAATACATCGTGGCAATGGTCACAATTAATGAAACTACGATCTGAATTTTTTGAAGGGCTAATTTGGCAAGTTGGGGATGGAGAAACTATTAATTTCTAGACGGATAACTGGGTGACCAACAAACCATTAAAGAAGTATGCACTAAACCCCAACGACATAATTGAGGAAATTAAGGTCAACAGATTTATAAGTAACAAAAAAGAATGGAAAACGGAAGAACTATCACAAACTCTTCCACACGATATAGTAGACAAAATCACCACAATCCAAATTCTAAATAACCCGTTATGAGACCGCTTATATTGGGCGCCGAGCAGGAATGGATGGTTCTCAACAACTTCAGCTGTTAACCTAGTAGCAAAAACAAATACGCTTAACCCGAACCAGAATAGATGGATTTGGAGTCTAGGCACGTCCCTGAAAATCAAGAACTTTCTATGAAAAATAGACATGAAGGGTCTACCAACTAAGGACAAACTGCGAGCAAAACAATTGGCAGTTCCCCAAACATGTATATTATGCAACGGAACAAATGAGGACATCGGACATGTTTTTGTAAATTGCCCACATACACAGTACATAGTTCAACAAATTAACCCACATACAGCGGTAATATTACAAAAGTACGATACCACCGATAAAACGTCCAGAATCATCTTAGCAGAAATTCATCAACTGGTTAGCACAAAAATGTTCACTGAGCTTGCCACTGTATGTTGGTGTTTGTGGCATCAAAGAAATTTAAAGGTATTCAAACAAGACCAAGTTAGTATGATCACAAACATACCCTAACATATTCGAAACCAAATCAGTAATTGGAATATTGTAAGAAAATTCGTAGAAGAAGAGGAATCTGAGGAAAAAAGACAAAGCAAGCGAAAGCGGATAGACCAAAATGCAACATGGGAAAAACCAGAAAATGGATCCATTAAACTTAATTTCGATGGCTCGAAACTGATGAGCGGCGCTACATCAGCAGGGTTTGTTCTCAGAAACCACAAAGGAGAAGTGATTGAAATGGGAAGTACCAAATATGGTCATAATTCAATCCCAACCCATCCATGTATCCATGCCTGCATTGAGTGCTTAAGCGACAAAAAAATGTTAACTTTAGGGGCTTATTTGAATATTTCAAACTATAAGGTGTTCGCCGAGAAAACAATATTTAAAGTCATTTGCCCCAAACCACAATTGGTGGTAAAATTTTAATGTTATATTATAATTTAATTTTTCATACTTTTTTAGTTATTATGGTATATATAACTATTATCTAATAGATATGAAAGGACAAAAAGCTAAATATTTATGAAATTAGAAAATCTTTACATGATAAAGAATAAAATGTATAATGTATATACATTTGACGTAGAGTAAAACTATTTTTTTTTACTAACCATGAGGACATATTCTTAAATATACACACGTGCTAAATATGTGCTTCTATGAATTCAAACGACTATTTGATTGATTGATATGAACTTATTAATTTTATGATATACTTTGAATTTTTTAAATTTGAGTTTATTCAAAAGTATTTGGGCAAACTCAATCGATTATTGATGTGTGCTCACCACATCAAGACCAACCCGAAGGCGCTGAAAAGAAGCAGAGCAAGCAGATGTTGCACCAACGCACGGGCGCGCCGAGAACGAGATCGGACCGGGCGCTCAAAGGCATCGAAAAGGGACGAGATTTCAATGGACACTTCTCCACTTTCCTCGGGCGATATTTTGAGTGGAGACATAGGAACTAGGAAGGGATAATTCTCCCAAAATCCTAGGAGCACCGAAGAAATAACGCATGTGCCTTGCTTGCAACGATTCCCTTTTTTGGGCCACACCGAGTCTAAGGAATAAGATTTGGAGTCTAGCACTCGCCCCTACATGAATCACATTACAAGGACAAGGGATCGTGTCTTGCAAGAAGGACTCGAGGCAAGCCGAATGACCTGTTGAACTCGAAAACTTCCTTATATGCAGTAAACCACGATTCGGATGAACTCAAGGCATTTTTAGCAAAGATGCAGTGAACTTCGATCTGTAGTTTGTATATAGATTGGGAACAAGTTTGGGATTTAGCCAAAAAGAGAGTACAAGAGTTTCAGGTCTATCTCGTGTTATGCACGTAGTGATCGTTGTTTCAACAAGTTTGATCTTTACTTTAGAGTGATGTTAGCTTGCAAAGTTTTTGATCCTCTTCCCTGAGCACAATGCCCTCTATTTATACTAAGAGCCCCGCCCTAAATCTAGTAAATACTCCGATGTGGGATGGAGGGGCTTTGCACTAGTGTCGCCCGCTTATTTGTTGGTTTGGGTGGTGTGCTTGTGTGCCTCAACCCGTCGCCCACCACTTGCCTGGATGAGATGTTGTCCACTTGGCTGGGGCATCGTCTACTTGGATAGGGAATTGACTCGGCTAAAGTCGTCGTGCCAAGATCAAAGATAAATAACCCAAAATTACAAAATAGTATAGTAAGCAAGTAAGGGGTCGAACCCAAGAGAACAAAGGCTTCAAGTATCAATAAATTTATCAACTAAAGATAATAGGGGGATTTAAGAGAAAGATCTAAACTAAACTAATCTAGTAAATAAATCAAACAAGTGAAACAAATCAAATATGGAAACAAGTTTATTCAAAAAATCTACCCTGAAATAATCACTCGATCGTAGATTCATCCATTGATTTCATTCACACATATGGTTAATTCATATCCTGATCATTAACAATTGCAAGTCCTCCGTCCAAGCAATTCAATAATCCTAAGCAAGGATGCTTAACCTAGAATTAACATCGAAAACAAAGATATGAGGATATAATATCAAACAATCAAGCTACGAGTCAATTGCATGATAAAACAATCAATTCTCTTCTTTATCCTAGTTGTATAGACAACAGGTCTAGGTTAAGTTGTTTTCAAAGATTATTTTTGTCCACGGTCCAAACCCGATCCAACAGTAGAAAATCAATCAATTCAATAGGTTCATGACTCCTAGAGAAACAATCAACATTCATAAGATGAAGCACAAGAGAATCAATATTAACCAAAGGATAGAAATCAATTACCAAAACCTCAAGAGTTCATATTTCAGAGCATCTCCCTTCAACAAACCCAAGGAGACTAGTTCTCCATAGAAACTAAGCAAAAGAATTAATTAGATGAATAATGGATGTCAATTGGATACCTAAAACCTAAAGCAAGCTCCTCCTTATATAGACCCAAAGAACATGGTCCACGAGATAGATAAGGAAAGAGGAAAGATAAGAAAAAGGAAAGAAGATAGAAATTCACTCCACTCGGATCTGGCATGCACTATGCTTGCGTCGTCTCCACCGCACCCGCGCTTTCATGACATAATAGACAGGTCATCTCGGGCAGCCACCGCGGGCGCGGTTTCGGGACAGAATCACTGTTTGCACTTCGGAGGCTGTTTTGACCATCTTCGGTTTGGAATCTGACTTTGGTGTAAAAAGATGAATTAAAGCTCTTCTAGTTATCTTTTGAATGACACCAGAATCAGCTCAATTTGACCTCTGTAGCTCCAGATATAGCCTCCGCAAGCAAGAGGTATTGTGTAGACAACTCAAAACGTCTTGAAAACTCTTGAAACTTGAATCCTTGTGTCTTCGGCCTAGATATTACAATTACACACAAACTCTAGCCTAAACACACTCAATGTAGCCCTAAAGTACAAGACTTAACCTGTATTAAAGAGAGCATATCAGACGTCGCCCACTTGGACACCGTGATGTTTCCAACGCTGTTACGATTGTCCCCCATGCGATGTAATGTCCGCAAAGTTTATAAAATGGATCCTGAAATTCTCCTTAGTTTTATGACTCAACTTTTTCTTTGGAACGACAAGAGAAAGGGCAAAGTTCACCCGATTAACTGCATAACGTTGGTTATCTCTAAACGGAAGACTTAACTTAAAAAATTCATAAAACCTTTATTAGAGCTTGGAATCGAGTGATTCCAAATCTTAATGGTAGACAAAGGAGTCTAGTTCCCTAAAAAATTGAGGCAATTCCGATAAGTATCCAGAAAGTTATGCTAATTTTACCAAAACTTTTCCGAATCCCGGGAGGGCAGCGACCGCCGCTATGAAACTGGCGGGCTCCACTTTGCTGCAGACGCAAGTGGCTCGACGGGACATTTTCTTTCTGGGCGCCGTGGTTTTGATTGCTGTTATGGTTTTGCTTGGAGATCGATCCTAACACCTCTATGCAATGTCAACTACAACAATGTCAACCCCTTTTGGATTGTTAGGCTAGAAGTCAAGCCATTTTGGATTTTTAGAGATCGAGGTTTGAACACTATAAATAGGGGGTTGGAGATGATGGATTAAGGTATCCGAAATGCTCTTCGCTCCCTCTCAAATCTCTCTCAATACAAAGTAGGAGCATAGATCTTGCTACTGTTGGCACCGGTTGAAGTGGTTGAAATCAATCGGAGGAAGCTTGCGCCCGCCGCCACAGGGGCAACGACCGCCGCCAAGAGCCTTTGCTTGCATTTTGTTCCGAGCCGTGTCCTAGCTGTTGCTCGGGCCATTCCTTGTGTTGGGACAATGTTAAGGACGCCTTCAGTAATTAACTTTGTGCCTGACGTCCCTTAGTTTTGATATGACAAACTCGCCTTGATCTAATAAGTTGTCCAAGTGTTTCAGGGACGCATGTTGAAAAGGAAAACAAGTGGTTTTATATGTAGCCGGCCTTAAGGAGTAAGGACGCTACATCATTCAATGAACGGCTTGGCAAAATCACAAACAAGGACACCGTCCTTAATCTATACACTGGTGTCCTTCAAAGCTGGCCGACAAAGTGACATCACAAGACAAGCTTTGATCATGATCTCCACGTGGAAGAAGATCCCACAACCAAGCCTAACGGAATTGCCAGTAAGCTTCCTTGATCATCACAGAGACACGTGGAAGCCGATTACTGTTGCAACGTCCCCAAAGGGCATGATCGTCAGAGAATGACGCCCTTTCCTAATGTCACTATAAATACTCTTCCAGAGCATTTATTGTGATGTGACGCTTCAGAGAATATTTAGGGAATTTGTCAGTGGCTCAAGAACACTAAGAACAAGCTCAAGAACAAGTGAGACTTAGGTGTTAGATCGAGCGAGAAGCGTATCACAAAACCACAAGCTGTTTGTAATAGAAAAGAACAAAAATAGTGAGAGAGTCCTTACGACGAACTGTAAGGAAGAGGTGATAGCATCCTTTGGAGAGATTAAGTTAGGTTACTCTACAGGCTTAAAGGAGTTGTTACTAGTGGACTTAGGGACGCCTTCTAAGTGCCAGAGAAGTGTAACTACTCGCCAGTGTATTGTAAGGAAACTTAATAAGAAAGGAAAGAAGCTATTACAAAATCCTCCAAGGAGGTAGAGGTTTACACTCAAGGACTAGTTGGTACTTGAGTGGTTCCTCTATAAATCAAAAGCGTTCCTTACTTATTGTCTTTACTTGTTTAGTCTTTTGATTTCCGTTGCGAACCAAGGTCGTCCTCAATCTCTATTAAGGACGCCTCGGTAAAGGACGACCTTAACGTTGTTAAGGACGCCCTTGTATTTGTGACTAACGATCAAACAATTGGTATCAGAGCAGGCGCTCTAGATTGTGTTGAGTTGCAGGTAAAGATGGACATGGAACCTATTGGAATCTCTTTCGTCAAGCCTCCGCGTCTGACGGACGGCAACTTCAATCGCTGGAAGATAAGATTTGAGAACTTTTGTAGGAGTCAGAACTATCAATGCTGGAAAGTAATCATGAAGGGTGACCTCAAAGTTCCTGCTGACAAGGCCGACAAAGAGGAAGAATGGGGTCCGGATGAATTCAAGTTGATGGAAACAAATGCTAAGGCAATTTGCTTTCTTTAAGCGTCCCTCTGCGAAAGGGATGCCACCAGAGTTAGCAATTTGGCAACAGCAAAGCTACAGTGGGAAGCTCTTGAGAAATTTCATGTAGGAACCGCTGATATGAAGGAGGACGTCTAGCTGCAAATCAAAAGAGAGTTCTATGCCTTTAGAATGCTGCCAAATGAAACGGTCAATGACTAATCCTACCGTTTTGAAGCTCTTGTCACTAAGATGAGTAACTTGGGCGTTCTAGAAGCTGAAGTCTCAATGAGAAATAGAGTTCAAGTGGTCATCGATGGGTTGACTGGAATCTGGAATTTTGATAGAACTACCTTCAAAGAGAATACAGCCAACAAGACTCTGGATATGGAAGAGATCTATGGAAAGCTAAGGCAGTACGAAGCAAGGAGGAACTCCGACATGGCTGAGCTAGGACGGAACCCACAGACAGATCTTGCTCTGGCATCTACTAAACCAGAGTACGCTGAGTACCTATGTCGCCAAAGAGATCTAGCATTGATGGTGGACGCCAAGAAGAGGGAAAGCCAAGAGAAGCTGCGCGTCCAAGCAGTAAAGGAAAGTAAAAAGAAGTCAAAAGAACAGCTTGATGAAGATGAAGAAGTTGCTCTCTTGCACAATGCTCTCCGTTCTTGGAGTAAAAGGAACAAAGCTCACCAAAGGAACAAAATGGCTTACAAAAAGGAGAGTCCCAAGTACACTGAAGCAGAAATAAAGGAACTTACTTGTTTTAAATGTAACAAGAAAGGACACTTCGCCAAGAAATGTACTTCGGGAATATCCTCAAAAGAGATAAAGAAGAAGGCCTTGATGAGTGCTTTTGAGGCTGTCTCAATCAGTGCCTAGGACGATTGTGATTCAGATGATGCTGATGATTCTGATAATGAAGTGGCGTTCATGGCCATTGAGGACGCTCCAGTTGTTGAGGAAGACGCTCCCAAATCTGAAAAAGAGGTAACTCACGAGTCTATGATGAGTTCCTTAGAGAATTGTTCTAAATCCAAGCTTATTAAACTCATTGGTAAAATCCAAGCTTAGAGAATAGCGTCCCCAAGTACTTCTAGGCGGAAGCTATTGCTACAGCATGCTACATCATCAATCGTGCCATGATCCGTCCCCTGCTGAAGAAGACGTTCTATGAGCTGTTGAATGGAAAGAAGCCTCGCATTGATTACCGTAGAGTTTTTGGTTGCAAGTGCTTCGTCCACAACAATGACAAAGAAAGACTTGGAAAGTTTGATGCAAGAAGTGATGAAGCCATATTCCTTGGATACTCCCTCACAAGCAAAGCATATAGAGTTTTCAACAAAAGGACTCTTAAGCTTGATGAGAGTATTCATGTTGTGTTCAAAGAGAGTTCTTCCCACAAAGAAAAACCAAGTAAGAAAGAACGCTCTTCCTCACAACTTCAGGACGACTCTGAAGACGAAGTTGATGGTTGGTCCTCTTGAAAATACTATGTTCCTAAGGACGCTAATCCAAATCCAGAAGAAGTCTCAATGGACGCTCCTAGTGTTGTTCAGGGAGTTCCTTCTCGTAGTGAATCCCAAGTTCAACAAGATGTGACCGAATCAAGTCAACAAGGTGAGCAACGCCAAGGTGTGGACGCTCTTTCTGAGGGGGAACATACCGAGGACGCTGCTCAAGATAACAGTGATGATTCAGATGGTGAAATTGATCCAAGGTTTGCTCAATTATTCCAAAGGGAGTCTCGCTTCTCTAGGGATCACCCAACATCTCAGATTGTCTCAGATATTTCTCAAGGAGTTCAAAAAAGGTCAGCTGCAAGCAAGTCCCAGAGTGCAAATTTGGCCTTTTGTGCTTTCAATGCCTTTGTATCTGTGGTGGAACCCAAGAACATTAAGGAAGCACTCCAGGACGCTGACTGGATTCAAGCAATGCAAGAAGAACTCAACCAGTTTGAAAGGAACCAAAGTTTGGACCCTCGTCCCTCGTCCCAAAGGCAAAAACATCATAGGGACGCGCTGGGTATTCAGAAATAAACTTGATGAAAGTGGTCTTGTGTCAAGGAACAAGGCAAGATTGGTGGCTCAAGGGTTCAAGCAAGAGGAAGGCATTGACTATGATGAGACCTTTGCACCTGTTGCTCGAATTGAGGCCGTCCGTCTCCTTATTGCCTTTGCCGCGCACAAAGGATTCAAGTTATTTCAGATGGACGTCAAGACAACCTTTCTCAATGGAAAACTCAAAGAGGAAGTGTATGTTGCTCAGCCGCCTGGCTTCGAGGACGCCTCTCTCCCAGATCATGTGTACTACTTAGACAAAGCCCTTTATGGACTCAAGCAAGCTCCTCGTGCATGGTACGATAGGTTTGCTTCCTTTCTTCTGTCTAATGGTTATACAAGAGGTTCAATTGATAAAACTTTGTTCATCAAGAAAGTTCACAAGGACATTTTAATTGCCCAAGTCTATGTTGATGATATAGTCTTTGGTAGTACTAACATGAAACTTGTAGATGAGTTCAAGTCCTTAATGAGTAGTGAGTTTGAAATGTCCCTCATTGGAGAACTCAATTTCTTTCTGGGACTTCAAATCAACCAACTCAGAGAAGGGACGCGCATTCATCAACAGAAGTACGTTTGTGAAATGCTTGAGAAATATGGGATGAACACGTCCAAGCCTATATTTACACCTTGCTCTCCCAACTCGCGTCTTTACGCAGATGAACAAGGGTAGGGCGTTGATCAAAAGCTTTACAGAGGAATGATTGTCTCTGATGGATCGTAAGTCAGTTAATGAGGGCGTTCTTAACTGGGTTAAGGGCGTCCTTTAGTGCAGCGGAAAATAGACTTAACAGAATACAAGATAAGTGGACACGAGTATTTATAGAGGAACCCCACTAAGACCAACTAGTCTTATGGGTAAACCTCTACCTCCGTTGGAGGATTTTCAATAGCCGTCCCTTATCTTATTAAGAGCGAGTCCTTACAACTTAGGCGAGTCGTTACACTTCTCTGAGCTAAGCGTCCGTCCTTAGCCTCACTAGTAACACTCCTTTCAACCTAACACTCTTAGCTATAAGGAAGCTATCACTCACGTCTCTCACGGTTTGTTGTGAGAGACAAACTACAACTCTAATTGATTTGTGGTTTGTTTTGGATTTGATGTGGTTGGACTTTCTTTCTCTTGCTTCAAGCTCACTTGATCTTCTTGATCTTCGTTCGTGTTCTTGAATGCTTCGGGAGAGCTTGAGAGAAAGTCTTCAAAGTCCACTCTTGCACACACATGCCGCTATGCATACTCCTTGGAGAGTATTTATAGCGGAAGTGATTCTTGTCCTCTAGCGTCCTCTGAGACTTGGCAGGATCCTCGATCTTTGATCAACGGTGCGATGAGCGTCTTGAGGAGGTCAACTCTGTTGACGCTTGGGAAGCCTCCGCGTGGGTAGGGGACCATTGCTGGGAAAGCGACGTCTTTGGCATTGTCTACACGTGCCCAGACAAAGGAAGCTTCCTTCTGAGGACTAAGGCCGGACGATGATGTAATCATGTTGGGGCGGCCTTGATTTGAATTTGAACTTCGTCCGTATTTTGGCGCGCGTCCCTTCTTGATGAGGACTCCGTCCTATCTTGCGCAGGGACTCCGCCAATTACGTTTAGCTTTGGAAGTTCTGGTAACATGCGTCCCTACAGCATAGGGACTGTTGTTCACTTGTTGTCCTTTTCGCTCATGTGCGTCCACTGGACTTACCTGAGATCAAAACTTGGACAACTTATCAAATACATTTGAGTTTGTCATTATCAAAACAAGGGACGATTATTATTGGTTTAGATATTAACGACTGACGTCCTTAATATCGTCCCAACAATTTCCCCCTTTTTGATGATGACAAACTCTTTCAAATAATGCACACAGAAGTAAAGCTTTTAGCATGAGGAACTACACTTTGATTTTCTTTTCAGCTTAGATTGGCATGCAACACATTCTTTTAAGTGCGTTCTATTTTATTCCTAACTAACGACCTTTTGACTTGGCCGAAATTCCCCCTGAACACATGCTTTCTATGATAACTTAAGGACAATCGCATCTCTGCAAAACTATACTTCGCCCTTTTGGCATCATCGAAAAGGAGAACAAGTAGAAAAGCATGCAAGCACAAAGTCATAACTAAAGCAAGGTACGCTTAGACAAAATGAAGCACAAATGTAGTGAATGGCATTCAGAATGAGAAACGAGAACGTTCATTACAGACATTCACAACAAGTGTTCAAAACGGGGACAGCGTCCCATTGTCTTAACAAAAACTCAAGAAATGATAAATTGTTTCAGGGTTAGAGAAGGGAGAGGTGATCATTTTCTGGGACGCTTGCCAAGGGCTTTGAGGTGTTGCTCCTGAAGATGGTTGTTCTGGGCAAGGAGCTCGTTGTTGCGCTCAAGAAGGTCTGTGTGGACGTGAAGTGTGTCGTGAACCTGCTGAATTAGATCAATCATTATGCACTGGTTCTCGATCATCATGCCCATCAGATACTTCGTAGAGTGCCTCTCAGCCTCATCAGGGACGCTCATACCATCGAGCTCGTCCTCGTCATCAGCAGCGTCCTCAGCTGGCGTCCCAACTACTTGGACATTTTCAGCTTTGTGATCTCCTTCTCCAGGTTCAGCAGCAGCAGCAGCTTGAGCTCTCCTCTCAGCTTTGGCTTTCCTTTCGCTGACGATTCGCTAAAAGGGTTTACCTTCCCAATTTCAACCATTCAAACTTCTCACAACTGCAAAGGACTCTGACCTGACGTCCTTTCAACACACAACACTACACAACACAGAACTGAACCACGGCGTCCCATTCACTGATCTCAACCTCTGTAATTAGAACTCTGTACAGACAACTCTCAGCTCTTAGCACGCGTCCCTTTGATCACTTAGAACCATTTTTGAAAATCAAGCAAGTACGTCCCGTAAAGGTGAAACAAGGAATGCTCATAGGACGCGTTTGCAAGATTCTCGGCTTGGGTAAGCTTAGAGTTCCCATCATTTCGGCTTATGATGAGGGTAGGGTGATCAGGGATACTCTTGAGATGAAAAGCGAAATGAATACCATTCAAGGACACAAGCGAATACACATATCTTAGACTAGCGTCCTTTAAAGATGACTTTAATGCATGACACACCTTAAAACAAGTTCTCAACAAGACATAGCCAATCATGGAGGGAATAATAGAACGGGACTTGATCATTTAAAAGTTATCATCCCTAAGAGCAACCGGAGGTGCTCGTAGGGACGTCTATCAAGTGCTTTTGTGAAAATATCGGCCACTTGGTCCTCAGTCCTAACATGATCCACTCTAATTAATCCAAGTTCAACATTATCACGAAGAAAGTGATGCCTTATGTGAATATGCTTCGTCCTAGAATGATGAACGGGATTTTTGGCAATACTTATAGCACTGGTGTTGTCACACAAGATAGGGACTGTGTTGAGGGACGTACCATAATCTTCAAGTTGGTACTTGATCCATAGGACTTGTGAGCAGCACGAAGCAGCAGCAACGTACTCAGCTTCCGCGGTTGATAGTGCCACGGAGTTTTGCTTTTTGGATCCCCAAGATACAAGGCATGAGCCAAGGAATTGTGCCATTCCTGAGGTGCTCTTCCTATCCACCACATGGCCAGCGTAATCTGCGTCAGAGTAAGCTACCAGGTTCAGGGACGTCCTTTTGGGATACCATAGACATAGGTCATCCCGTCCCTTGAGATATCTGAAGATTCTTTTGACCTCTTGCATATGGGACTCCTTTGGATTTGCTTGGAATCGAGCGCACAAGCATACAACGAACATGATGTCGGGACGACTTGCCGTAAGATATAGCAAGGACCCTATCATTCCTCTGTAGAGCTTTTGATCTACACTCTTGCCTTCTTCATCAGCATAGAAGCGAGTGTTTGGGGAGATGGGAGTATCAATGGGTTTTGAAGAGTTCATCCCATACTTCTCAAGCATTTCACGGATGTACTTTTGTTGATGAATCCGCGTCCCATCTTTGAGCTGAGTGATTTGGAGTCCCAAGAAGAAGTTGAGTTCTCCTATGAGGGACATCTCAAACTCACTACTCATCAAGTTCTTGAATTCCTCTACAAATTTTATGTTAGTGCTTCCAAAGACTATGTCATCGACATAGACTTGGACAATTAAGCCATCTTTAAGAACTTTCTTTAAGAACAGGGTTTTATCAATGTTACCTCGTGTGTACCCGTTGGACAAGAGGAAGGACGCAAACCTATCGTACCATGCACGAGGGGCTTGCTTGAGTCCATAGAGTGCCTTGTCCAAGAAGTACACATGATCTGGGTGATCAGCGTCCTCAAATCTTGGAGGTTGAGCGACGTACACTTCTTCTTTGAGCTTGCCGTTGAGAAAGGCTGTCTTGACGTCCATTTGAAAAAGCTTGAACCCTTTGTGAGCGGAAAAGGCGATGAGGAGGCGAATGGCTTCAATCCTGGCGACAAGAGCGAAGGTTTCATCATAATCAATCCCTTCCTCTTGCCTATAGCCTTGAGCCACAAGCCTTGCTTTGTTTCTTGACACGCGACCATTCTCATCAAGCTTGTTCCTGTAGACCCATCTCGTCCCTATTATGTTTTTGTTTCTCGGACGAGGGACGAGGGTCCAAACCTTATTTCTTTCGAATTGATTAAGTTCCTCTTGCATGGCCTGAATCCAATCAGCGTCCTGGAGTGCTTCCTTTATGTTCTTAGGTTCAACCAAGGACACAAAGGCGTTGAAGGCACAGAACGCTATGTGAGCATTAAGGGACTGATTCACGGCTGATCTTGTTTGAACTCCTTTTGACATATCTGAGATGATTTGATCCGTTGAATGAAGTCTCGAAAGATGGGATCCCTTATGAGTATCGTCCCTTACAGGAGTACATCTAGGGTCCGTCCAATCAGATTCATCTGAGTCAAACCCGTCGTCTTCATTGAGAGTTTCATAGAGTTCCCCCACAGGTTGAGCGTCCTCTTCTTGACGCTGTTCTCCTTGTAGGCTTGATTCAGCGACCTCATGTTGAGCTGGAGATTCACTTTGAGATGGAACTTCCTGAACAACACTGGGAACTTCTACTGAGACTTCTTCAGGATTTTGAGTAGCGTCCTTAGGAACATAGTATTTTCCAGAGGACCCGAAATCAACTTCATCATCGGAGTCATCCTGCTGCAGAGGAGATGAGCGTTCTTTCTTACTTGGTTTATCTTTGTGAGAAGAACTTTCTTTGAACACAACATGAATGCTCTCCTCAAGATTTAGAGTTCGTTTATTGAAAACTCTATACGCTCTACTGGTGAGGGAGTATCCAAGGAATATGGCTTCGTCACTTCTTGCGTCAAACTTTCCAAGTCTTTCTTTATCATTGTTGTGAACAAAGCACTTGCATCCAAAGACTCTGAGATAGTCGATGCGAGGCTTTCTTCCATTCAGCAACTCATAGGACGTCTTCTTCAGCAAAGGACGGATCATGGCTCGATTGATAATGTAGCACGCTGTAGCAATAGCTTCAGCCCAGAAGTACTTAAGGACGCTATTGGCTAAGAGCATAGTCCTTGCCATATCCTCCAGCGTCCTATTCTTTCTTTCCACCACTCCATTTTGTTGAGGAGTCCTTGGAGCTGAGAAGTTGTGAGAGACTCCATGTTGATCACAATAGGCCACGAACTCTGAGTTTTGAAACTCCGTCCCATGGTCTGATCTTATGGATTTGAGAGGCGTCTCAAGCGCAACTTCCACTTGTTTGATGAAGACTTTGAATGCGTTGAAGCAATCTGTTTTTGAAGCTAAGAAAAGAACCCAGGTGAATCGAGAAAAGTCATCTACAAGGACATAGATATACCTCTTTCCACCATAGGTTAACGTCTTCATTGGTCCACAAAGATCCATATGGAGAAGTTCCAAAGGTTTCTTTGTGCTGACATCGTTCTTTGACTTAAAGGACGTTCTTGTCTGCTTCCCTTTGATACATGCTTCACACTGTTCAATTTTCTCAGGATCAATTTGGGGAAGACCTTTCACAAGATTTCTTTGATGAAGCTTGAGGATTGTGCTTGGTCCAGCATGGCCAAGTCGGCGATGTCAGAGGTCAGCGTCCTCCTTTGACACAGATAAGCACAACTCAGATTTTGGCTTGAACTCCTGATTGAAGATGTAGACATTGTTCTTTCGGACTCCTTTGAGGACGACTTTGTTGGATTTCTTGTTGATGACGAGGCACTCCTTTGAGTCAAATGTGACTAAGTTTTCACCTTGATCACACATTTGAGAGACGCTTAGGAGGTTGAAGCCAAGTCCTTCAACAAGGCTAACATTTGTCGCTTTGATAGACGGATTGAGAATAGCAGTTCCCGTCCCTTTGATCTTTCCTTTGCCCTTGTTGCCAAACGAGACAGTTCCTCCCGTGACGCTACTTTGGATAGAAGTGAGATGGATCTGGCTTCCTGTCATATGGTTTGAGGCGCCACTATCAATGATCCATGGGCGTCCCCTCACTTCCACCTGCCAAAACAAGGTTAGTGTATGGCGACCCAGGCAAGGTGTTCCTTACCTGGTTCGTTACAGAAATAGAACTCTGGTTCTGGCATGTAGTCACTTATATTCACATCATTTGAAATAGCATGCTTTCTGAAAGAACTCTTAGATCGTCTAGGACGTCTAGGGTTAGCCTTAGGGACGGACTTATCATTTTCAATGTTATTCCTAGCAGCTTTGCCACTTTCAATGTCGTTCTTCAGTTTTAGGCAATCATATTTGAAGTGATCTCCTTTTCCACAGTACCAACACGTCCTATAGTAAGTACCAAGGTAGTACTTCTTGTTGGGACGTTGGATTTTGTTCTTTTTCATCTTTTGAGGGTTACAAACTTTTGAACCTTCCCCCTTGGCAATCTTCTTATAGATCCTATGACTAGTGGAGTTAGTGTAATAGTCCCTTTGACCTTTCTCTCCACTCTCTAGGACTCGAATTCTTTCAAGAAGGTTCTTGGTCTTTTCCCTTTCTAATTCAAGTTCTGAGGTTTTGCTAGCCTCAAAGTCACTAGGGAGAGAGTTCCTAGTGTCAGACTCGTATCCTAGTCCTCTTTTGGCTGGGACAAACACCATTGGTTGAACTACCTCAGTTACCGGGCTCTTCCCTAACACTTTCACCTCTTCCCTAAGCTTAGCGTTCTCTAGCTTAAGGCACATCACTTCAGTTTTCAGGGATTTAACTTCGACATACGAGGACTCTAGTTGTAACGAAACTGTAGCACAGTTCTCACATTCAACTAGCCTATTTTCACTTTCAAGTTCAAGTTCATCCATTCTATGTTGCATAACAACGCTTTCTTCCATGATTCTTTTAATGAGCTTAATAAGTTTGGTTTTGGAACAATTCACTAAGGAGTTCATCATGGATTCACGAGTTACCTCTTGTTCCTTTTCAGAAGCGTCCTCTTCAAGGACTGGGGCGTCCTCCACAGCCATGTACGCCACTTGCTCATCATCTGAGGCGTCCTCTACGGCTATGTACGCCACTGGTCCTCCTGGTTCTTCATCATCAGAACTCACATTATCCCATGCGGCTTCGCACGCTCCCAAGAGAGCTTTCATCTTCATTTCTTTTGAGTTTAGTCCCGTAGTACACCTTTTAGCAAAGTGTCCTTTCTTGTTACATTTGTAGCAAGTAAGTTCCTTCATCTCTGCCTCTGTATACTTGGGACTCTCCTTTTTGTAAGGCATCTTGTGTTTCTTGGAATCTCTGGCCTTTTTACCCCATAAGCGAGCAACTTTGTGTAGAAGGGCAATCTCTTCCTCTTCTTCCAGCTGTTCCTTAGTCTTGCTTTCCTTTTCTTTCAAAGCTTGAGCACGCATCCTTTCACGATTCTCATTTTTATTTGCTTCCACCATTAGGGCAATATCTCTTTGGTGGCGCAGATACTCAGCGTACTCTGGAGTTGACGTCATCAAAGCAAGATCTGTCTGGGGGTTTCTAGCCAATTCAGCCATATCAGCTTCCCTTCTCGCTTCATAGCCTCTCAGCTTCCCATAGATCTCTTCCATATCCAGGGTTTTGTTGGCTGTGTTCTCCTTGAACGTAGTCCTATCAAAATTCCATTTTCCTGTAAGCCCATCAATGACTACTCCGACTCTGTTTCTCATTGAGACTTCAGCTTCTGGGATGCCTAAATTTCGCATCTTGGTCACAAGAGCTTCAAAGCGGTATGAGTAGTCCTTGACAGATTCGTTAGGAAGCATTCTGAAGGCATAGAACTCTCGTTTGATTTCAAGCTTGACGTCTTCCTTCATCTCTGCCGTACCCACATGGTACTTCTCAAGAGCTTCCCATTGTAGTTTGGCTGTTGCCAAATTGCTAACTCGGGTGGCGTCCCTTTCGCAGAGGGACGCTTGAAGGAAGCATATAGCCTTAGCGTTTGTTTCCAAAAGCTTGAATTCGTCAGGACCCCACTCGTCCTCTTTGTCTTTCTTGTCATCAGGGATGGTAAGGTCACCCTTCATGATCACTCTCCAGCATTGATAATTCTGACTTCTGCAAAAGTTCTCGAAGCGGATCTTCCAGCGGTTGAAGTTGCCGTCCGTCAGACGAGGAGGCTTTACAAAAGAGATTCCAATAGGTTCCATGTCCATCTTGTACCTGCAACTCAACAAAAATCTAGAGCGCCTGCTCTGATACCAATTGATGGATCGTAAGTCAGTTAATGAGGGCGTTCTTAACTGGGTTAAGGGCGTCCTTTAGTGCAGCGGAAAATAGACTTAACAGAATACAAGATAAGTGGACACGAGTATTTATAGAGGAACCCCACTAAGACCAACTAGTCTTATGGGTAAACCTCTACCTCCGTTGGAGGATTTTCAATAGCCGTCCCTTATCTTATTAAGAGCGAGTCCTTACAACTTAGGCGAGTCGTTACACTTCTCTGAGCTAAGCGTTCGTCCTTAGCCTCACTAGTAACACTCCTTTCAACCTAACAAGTAACCTAACACTCTTAGCTATAAGGAAGCTATCACTCACGTCTCTCACGGTTCGTTGTGAGAGACAAACTACAACTCTAATTGATTTGTGGTTTGTTTTGGATTTGATGTGGTTGGACTTTCTTTCTCTTGCTTCAAGCTCACTTGATCTTCTTGATCTTCGTTCGTGTTCTTGAATGCTTCGGGAGAGCTTGAGAGAAAGTCTTCAAAGTCCACTCTTGCACACACATGCCGCTATGCATACTCCTTGGAGAGTATTTATAGCGGAAGTGATTCTTGTCCTCTAGCGTCCTCTGAGACTTGGCAAGATCCTCGATCTTTGATCAACGGTGCGATGAGCGTCTTGAGGAGGTCAACTCTGTTGACGCTTGGGAAGCCTCCGCGTGGGTAGGGGACCATTGCTGGGAAAGCGACGTCTTTGGCATTGTCTACACGTGCCCAGACAAAGGAAGCTTCCTTCTGAGGACTAAGGCCGGACGATGATGTAATCATGTTGGGGCGGCCTTGATTTGAATTTGAACTTCGTCCGTATTTTGGCGCGCGTCCCTTCTTGATGAGGACTCCGTCCTATCTTGCGCAGGGACTCCGCCAATTACGTTTAGCTTTGGAAGTTCTGGTAACATGCGTCCCTACAGCATAGGGACTGCTGTTCACTTGTTGTCCTTTTCGCTCATGTGCGTCCACTGGACTTACCTGAGATCAAAACTTGGACAACTTATCAAATACATTTGAGTTTGTCATTATCAAAACAAGGGACGATTATTATTGGTTTAGATATTAACGACTGACGTCCTTAATATCGTCCCAACAGTCTCTTTGCTCTATCTGACCGCTAGCCGTCCTGACATCATGTTTGCCGTTTGCTTGTGTGCACGCTTCCAAGCAAGTCCAAAGGAGTCCCACATGCAAGAAGTCAAGAGGATCTTTCGCTATCTCAAGGGACGCGACGATCTCTGGCTTTTGGTACCCAAGGAAGTCGTCCCTCAAGCTTGTTGGCTACTCGGATGCTGATTATGCAGGTCATGTGATAGATAGGAAAAGCACTTCGGGAATGGCTCAGTTTCTTGGCTCATGCTTAGTCTCTTGGGGATCAAAGAAACAAAACTCCGTGGCGCTCTCCACTGCGGAAGCGGAGTACGTTGCTGCTGCCTCGTGCTGTTCATAGGTTATTTGGATCAAACATCAACTTGAGGACTATGGTATAACTCTTGAAACTATTCCCATTTTGTGTGATAATACTAGTGCTATTGAAATTGCTAAGAATCCTGTGTTTCACTCACGCACAAAGCATATTCATATAAGGCATCATTTCTTGCGTGATAATGTTGAACTAGGACTTATTAGTATGGGGCATGTAAGGACTGAGGACCAAGTAGCTGATGTTTTCACTAAAGCACTTGATAGACGTCCCTTTGAGCATCTCAGGGTACTCTTAGGGATGATAACGTTTAAGTAGCAAGTCCTGTTCTACTATTCCCTCAATGCTTGGCTATGTTTAGTTGATTTCATACTTGCAAAGTACTTTATGCATTAATTTCACATTTGCAAGGACGCTAGTCTAAAACTGCTGTGTGCATTTCATGAGAACGCCTTTGAACTTCTCTATTATCATGAAAACGAGTATCCCTGATCACCCAACCCTCATTATAAGCCGAAATGATGGGAACTCTAAGCTTACCCTAGCCGAGAACCCTGCAAAAGCGTCCTATGATCTTCACTTTTTCTTTACGGGACGTACTTGCATGGTTTTCAAAATGGTTCTTAAGGTGATTCCAAGACAAGTGTATTGATAGCATTGACGACAGTTATGTTCTGAGAAGAGGATGTCAGTACAGGTTCATTCGGAACGCGCCATTTTTGGAAGTTGCAACGTTGTCAGTTTGAATTTAGAATTGAAGAAGTTACCAGCGTGCCCCTCACCAACCTCCTATATATACTTTGATTGAAACGGCTATCAGATCTTTCGCTCTCTAAAATCTCAAACTCTGTTTTCTCTGACTTCTATCTAGTTTTCCGACTCTTTCTCTCTCTAAGTTTCCGTCCAGTCTCCGTTCACTCATCTCCGATCAATCTCTTTGCTCAAGATGTCTAGAGTTCAGAATGCTTCTGGTTCTTCCATGGGAGGAAAGCGAAAGCGACTTAACAAAAGGGCTTTCTATGTGGAGGGATCGCCAGAAATTCAGATCGATGAAATGTTGAAGGACTTTATCGACTCAAAGCCGCGGACTCTCTATGTTGCAGTGGCTAACTACATGAAGCAGTGCAGAGATGAGGTAAGTCTTCGCAATCTGAAGACGTTCTTAGATCGTTTTGTGGTGCCGGTTCTGCGCAAGACAGGGGGGCAGGACGCTCCTTTTTATGGAGGCACAAACATATTTTTGGAAGCTTTCCATGGTCAAGACTGGAGGATCCCCTTGATTGAATCCATCCCAGACCTCTCCAACGCAAGATTTGTGGATCTTCCACCTATCTCTAAGAGCGTAAAAAGGTCAGTATTACCATCCCCTCCTCCTCCTCCATCCCCTCCCCGAGTTATCACTACAAGACCTACCCCTCCTTCCTCTCGCCTTGTTCATAACTCCCTCTTGACACTCGTTCTCCAACTCCCTCTCCCCTCGAAATCCTTGACCCCTCCATTCCAGATCCCACTCTCCTCCAAATTAAACAAGCCTTCCCTGATGTCAACCTCTCAAACTCCCCATCCCCTCAAAATTCCCCTCCATCAGCTCCCCTCACTCCTAAATCAAGGGGACCATCAACTGAAAGAGACGCTCCTCCATCTCCTGTTGTCGTCCCGGACGACTCCATCGAAGCAGAGTTTGGCTCTGCTACTTCTGAGGAGATCAACACAACAACCGTCCTTGATGAAACTACCAAGCAACAAATTGTTGAGAACGAAGAGTTAAGTCGCCGACTTGCCAATCAAAGCGACAATGTGATGCAAGAGGACGATCTCTCTATCGATGAGCAAATTGATGCTGATGCTCTCGTGATCCCTCCTTGGGAAGCCGTCCCAAAGGACGCGGGAGGCAAGTCTGCTCCCAAAGGAAAAAGTGGTCCTCTCTCTAGAAAGAGGAAAACAAAAGCGTCCAAGGACGCTGCTGGTCCTTCCGAGGGACAAGCCGATGAAGATCTCCAAGAGGGAGATAATAACGACGAGGAAGATGAGGATGATGAAGAAGAAAATGAGGACGACACTTCTGGTCCTCCTAAAAAGAAGAACAAAAAGAATGAGCACATTTTGGCCCCCCTAATCTTTGATGAAGCCTTTCTGAGCCAGTTTTCTGAGGCAAAGGATCTTGTGGAGCTTCTTAAAATTCAAGGGTGGCTGAAAATATCTGAGGAGAATGTCAAAGTTGATCCTAAGCTGGTGCAGGGCTTCTATGATTCTCTCAACATCAATATAGAGAATGGTATAGGGACGTTCTTGGCAAATGGTGAACCTGCCACTTTCTCTAAAAAGACAGTTCGCCAACTGATGGGACTTGATAAACAGTGTCCAGGATCTAAAGCATTGCACGGAGTTCTAGCGTCGGGTTTTGGAGTTGAAGGCGAGGAGCTGGAAGCCTTGTTTAACAGAATCTTCAATGGGAAGACTCCGGATTTCCATGACAGGGTTGCTTCCGTCCTCTCTCTTACTGGTGCCCAAGCACGCTATATGATTTGTCGGACAGTTGTGCCTCGACAAGAAAAGAAATCTATTATCCAGACCATCGACTGCCTGCTGCTGGACGCCTTCCTTCAAGGCCGTAAGATCAACTTAGGCAGAATCATGATTGAGCACATGGCTAAATGCATAAGGAAACACCATGCCCTTCCTTACCCAGGCTTGGTGAAAGCTCTCCTTATTGAGAATGATGCATACAACCCAGGAGAAGAAACTACCTTGTGCTTGCCATGGGATCAAAAGCACGACATTGTTGAGATCAAGCACAACAAAGAGCTCCCCTCCATCAGAAAGCAACTTGAGAAAGAAAAGAAAGAGGCAGAAAAGAAAAAGAAAGAAGAAGAGGCCGCTAGGAAAGCAGAGGAAAAACGGCTACGGCAAGAAGCTGCTAAGAAAGCTGCTGAGGACAAGCGCGCACGACAAGAGGCTGCTAAGAAAGGGAAGACAGTTGTCTCTGACCCTCCTTTGATCGCTGAAACTGAGGAAGATCGTATTGCATGCTATGCAAAGGTTGATCAATTATCGTCCTTCATTCATTCGGAGCTGATGGACTTTAACTTCTCTCCTTCCCACCTTCCTCCTCAACAACAGCCGTCCTTCTTTCAGTGCTCTCCTGCTCCGTCCAACACTGAAGCCCACTCTGAGAAGCACATTCTGGTCCTCCTAAAAAGAAGAACAAAACGAATGAGCACATTCTGGCCCCCCTAATCTTTGATGAAGCCTTTCTGAGCCAGTTTTCTGAGGCAAAGGATCTTGTGGAGCTTCTTAAAATTCAAGGGTGGCTGAAAATATCTGAGGAGAATGTCAAAGTTGATCCTAAGCTGGTGTAGGGCTTCTATGATTCTCTCAACATCAATATAGAGAATGGTATAGGGACGTTCTTGGCAAATGGTGAACCTGCCACTTTCTCTAAAAAGACAGTTCGCCAACTGATGGGACTTGATAAACAGTGTCCAGGATCTAAAGCATTGCACGGAGTTCTAGCATCGGGTTTTGGAGTTGAAGGCGAGGAGCTGGAAGCCTTGTTTAACAGAATCTTCAATGGGAAGACTCCGGATTTCCATGACAGGGTTGCTTCCGTCCTCTCTCTTACTGGTGCCCAAGCACGCTATATGATTTGTCGGACAGTTGTGCCTCGACAAGAAAAGAAATCTATTATCCAGACCATCGACTGCCTGCTGCTGGACGCCTTCCTTCAAGGCCGTAAGATCAACTTAGGCAGAATCATGATTGAGCACATGGCTAAATGCATAAGGAAACACCATGCCCTTCCTTACCCAGGCTTGGTGAAAGCTCTCCTTATTGAGAATGATGCATACAACCCAGGAGAAGAAACTACCTTGTGCTTGCCATGGGATCAAAAGCACGACATTGTTGAGATCAAGCACAACAAAGAGCTCCCCTCCATCAGAAAGCAACTTGAGAAAGAAAAGAAAGAGGCAGAAAAGAAAAAGAAAGAAGAAGAGGCCGCTAGGAAAGCAGAGGAAAAACGGCTACGGCAAGAAGCTGCTAAGAAAGCTGCTGAGGACAAGCGCGCACGACAAGAGGCTGCTAAGAAAGGGAAGACAGTTGTCTCTGACCCTCCTTTGATCGCTGAAACTGAGGAAGATCGTATTGCATGCTATGCAAAGGTTGATCAATTATCGTCCTTCATTCATTCGGAGCTGATGGACTTTAACTTCTCTCCTTCCCACCTTCCTCCTCAACAACAGCCGTCCTTCTTTCAGTGCTCTCCTGCTCCGTCCAACACTGAAGCCCACTCTGAGAAGCAGTTGTACGCCCTTATCATCCACAACCAAAATGTTCTAGCACAACAATGAAATGTTCTTATTCAGCAATCAAATGCTACCATGCAACAGAACTACCACTATTTTCAGGCTGTTAAGAACCAGAACGACATGATCAAGCTGCTAGTTCAGTCTATTCACAGGGACAGTACAGAAGGTGATACACAAGAGGAAGAAGAACCTACTGCAACGGATGCTGACATGAATGCTCAAAACCGTCCTGCTGGATCACCTGCTTCCTAAATCTTTTATCCCTCATCTCTTTTGCCTGTGCTTCTTTTCATTTTAAAACACTTGTCTGAATGTCTGTAATATGACTATATTTTCTTTCAATGGCTGCTCTTATGATTGTGTGCATTTGTGTGTTTAAGCGTTTATTTGCCTCTAGTTGTGATTTTGTGCTATCGTCCTTATGCTAACTTGTTATCCTTTTCGATGAGGCCAAAAAGGGGAAGTGTAGTTTTGCAGAGATGCGCTTTTTATTAGTTATCTAGAATAAGCAAGTGCTAAGGGTGAATTTTACTGAAAGGACCTAAGCATGTCACATTGCCTCCGAATAAAATTTAGGGACGCTAGTTAGGAAAGAAAATTTAATCAATATAGCCGTCCCTTCCCTAAAATCCAAAAGAGAGAATAGATCAAGTAATTGAAAACTTGCGCCTTTTAAAAACGGCTAAGTGTGGAAAGGACGCTCTTAAAGTTTTCGAGCATGCTAAAGCTTTAAAGATCAAAACTAATATTGCCTAGAGTTTGTCATCATCAAAAAGGGGAAAATTATTGGGACAATGTTAAGGATGCCTTCAATAATTAACTTTGTGCCTGGCGTCCCTTAGTTTTGATATGACGATCAAATAAGTTGTCCAAGTGTTTCAGGGACGCATGTTGAAAAGGACAACAAGTGGTTTTATATGTAGCCGGCCTCAAAGAGTAAGGATGCTACATCATTCAATGAACGGCTTGGCAAAATCACAAACAAGGACACCGTCCTTAATCTATACACTGGAGTCCTTCAAAGCTGGCCGACAAAGTGACATCACCAGATAAGCTTTGATCATGATCTCCACGTGGAAGAAGATCCCGCAACCAAGCCTAACGGAATTGCCAGTAAGCTTCCTTGATCACCACAGAGACACATGGAAGCCGATTACTGTTGCAACGTCCCCAAAGGGCATGATCGTCAGAGAATGACGCCCTTTCCTAATGTCACTATAAATACTCTTCCAGAGCATTTATTGTGATGTGACGCTTCAGAGAATATTCAGGGAATTTGTCAGTCGCTCAAGAACACCAAGAACAAGCTCAAGAACAAGTGAGACTTAGGTGTTAGATCAAGCGAGAAGCGTATCACAAAACCACAAACTGTTTGTAATAGAAAAGAACAAAAATAGTGAGAGAGTCCTTACGACGAACTGTAAGGAAGAGGCCAAAGATTAAGTTAGGTTACTCTACAGGCTTAAAGGAGTTGTTACTAGTGGACTTAGGGACGCCTTCTAAGTACCAGAGAAGTGTAACTACTCGCCAGTGTATTGTAAGGAAACTTAATAAGAAAGGAAAGAAGCTATTACAAAATCCTCCAAGGAGGTAGAGGTTTACACTCAAGGACTAGTTGGTACTTGAGTGTGTTGGATCGTTAGTACTGAGGAACGCTCTTTACTTTGGTAAAGGCGTCCTTTGGTCAGGCGTCCCTACGAGGTGTAGGGGCGTCCTTGATGTATGCAGCGGAATAAAGTACTAAACAGGTAATAAATGAACGCAGTGAATTATAGAGGAACCACTCAAGACCAAGTAGTCCTTGAGTGTAAACCTCTACCTCCTTGGAGGATTTTTGAATAGTTCTTTCCTTTATATTGAACGTTCTTACAGTTGTACTGGCGAGTCTTTACAGTTCTCTGACACTTAGCTTTTCCCTAAGTTCACTTGTAAAGGACTCCTTTAAGCCTACAACTAAAGCTTGTTCAATCTACTAAAGGACTCTATTCCTACGTTCTGCAGTACTTCGCAGAACGTTCTCTCTCTCTTTTTGGTTTCTCTGATTACAAACTGTTTTGTGGTTGGGGTACAAAATCTCACTCGATCTAACACAAGTTCTAGCACTGTTCTAGAGTTCTTGAGTTAGTTCTTCGTGTTCTTGAGTGAGTCGCTTTCCTTTGATTCTCTCTGAATATTCTCTGAAAGCGTTAGCGTCACAATAAATGCCTTGGGGCTATTTATAGGACTTGGGAAGGGCGTCTTTTCACTGGGACGATCATGCCCTTCGTGGACGTGGCTACAGGATCTTCCTCCACGTAGTAGGGCGGTGATGAGGAAACTTCCTGTATCCAGCTGTGTATGATGGACTCCGCTACAGGATCGGCCGCCACGTGTTGATGGACTCTGCAACAGGATCGTCCGCCACGTAGTGTTGGACTCCGCTACAGGATCGGTCTCCACGTGTCCTTGGATGATCAAACATTGTCGAGTGATGTCATCCTGTCGGCTAGTGAGTAAGGACTCCTTGCTTGCGTTCCTACTTGCTTGGGACTCCGTCCTTGCTCAAGTAGTCTCTAGCTGGTCCTTACTTCCTGTCAGCTAGCGTCCCTAAGCTTATGGGACGCCCATACACACTTGTTGTCCTTTTGGTCACTGGCGTTCCTGAACACTTGGACAACTTTATTAGAATCAAAGTGAGTTTGTCATATCAAAACTAAGGGACGGTTGTGTGGTACACTAACAAGTACGCAAGCGTCCTTGATAGCGTCCCAACAATTTCCCCCTTTTTGATGATGACAAACTCTTCAGCAAAAAGTTTTGACATTGGAACTTAGTATGCATGAAAACTTAGAAGCGTCCTCTAATACTTAGAGAAATTTCAATAAGCACAAGTTTTCATTATTTGATTCTCTAACATTTGGATTTTAAGGAGAGAGTCGCGTCCTAGAAAACTTTCTAAGCGTCCTCTATTATTCTAGCATGAGCGTTCTTTAGACCTTTCACTTAATAGTTCCCCCTTAACACTTTCTTATTCTAGATAACTAATTTATAGCGCATCTCTGCAAAACTACACTTCCCCCTTTTGGCATCATCGAAAAGGATAACAAGTGATAAGGACGTTAGCATAAACACACAACTATAAGCAGTGGAACGCTTAAACAAACACAATGCAAGCAAACCATGTAATTGCCATTCAAACAAAAGAGAGTACGTGTCATTACAGACCAAAGTGTTTGAAAGATAAAAGAAGCAAAAGCAAAACAATTTAGGCATAAAGGGGTTGAGGACGGCGATCACGAAGGACGGCGATCACGAAGGACAGCTTTGATCTTGGTAGAACTTGAGAAGCTTCTCTTGAAGTTCAGCCGACTTGGTGAATGCCGAAGATAAGTCTTTGAGAGAATTTAAGATCAGGCACTGGTTGTGAAGAATAGCACCCATGAGTTCTGCCGGAGGATGTTGTTCAGGATTTGCTGGGGCAGGAATAGGCGCTGGACCAGAGCTGGAGGAAGGAGCGTCCATGTGAGGCAAGGAAGGAGGTGAAGAGGCCATTAACATCTGATCAAGAACGTCAAAATTCACAGCTTGCTCTTCTTCATTGAGGGGGTCTTGATGCAGAGAGGCAAGGCGTTCCTGTTCAGCTTCAGCTGCTAGGCGTTCTTGCTCTGCTCTTTTCCTGGCTTCCTCAGCTTCAGCCTCTAACTGCTTCTTTATTGAAGGTAGTTCCTCATTGTGCCTTATCTTGAGCAGTCCTTTCTTTTGATCCCAGTTGAGTCCCAACAATTCAGTAGGAGCAGACTCATCATAAGCGTTTTGGGACTTTAGGATCAGCTTGACTAGCCCAGGGTATGGCAAAGCATGTCGCTTCCTCCCACACTTGGCCATATGTTGCATTGCAATTCTAGCAAGATTGATGGGACGGCGTTCGAGAAAGGCGTCTATTAATATGATGTCATGCGTTTGAACTATAGAACGCTTCTCTTGCCTGGGAAGGACGGCGCGGCAGATAAAGTAATGTGCAATGGCGCCGACTTTGCTCAACACGTGAGCCACCCTGTCAAGTCCATAGGGTCATTTACCCTGGAACACTCTTTCAATCATAGCAACTTCTTCGTCCTCTGTCAGCTCAAAGCCGTTCTCTAGAAGAGAGCTTAGTGCGTTGGACGGAGGCCTTTGAGTGCTCAGTCCCATGAAAGTACGGACTTGGCGTTCATTGACAAAGGCTTTCTCGTCCTCTATCTTGAAATTGAGAGAGTTGTCCTTGGACTTGTAGCGCAAGCTTTTGTAGAAAGCTCGGACCTGTTCTTTGTCAACTTCAGTAGGGGCAGGTCCGACGTTCAGCCATCCTTGAAATCTGAGAAGCTCAAGAAACTCCAGAACTTCTTTTTCCTTGGTGAAGGAGGCAAGCCATTGCTCAGAATAGACTAAGGGGCCTAGAACGTTGACAGTTGCGCCATCGTCCTTGCGCTTCTTTTTGCCTTTTGGCGACTCAGAGTCCTCATCATCTGAACTTTCATCAGCACTGTTCTCGGACTCGTTCTTAGTATCGTCCGGGCCAGCAGCGTCCTCAGTGCCTTGTGCATTTTCATTATTACCACCAGCTGTGGCCTGATCGGCATCGGAGGAAGCTCTGCCTTGGGACGTGTCCACAGCGTCCTGAGCTTGTTCTTGATTTTCAGTTGGAGGCTCAGCGTCCGCAGGGACATGGTGGGATTCTGTTTGGATTGTGGGAGAGGGGTTTTCTTGAGGAGTTAGGAGGGGATTGAGGAGGGGAAGGGATTGGTTGTAGGGTGGGATTTCTTGTGCATCACGCTCTAGCTCATCCGATAGTGTAGGCTCGGCGTCCTTGTGAGCGACCTGGTGCTCGCCAGCGTCCTCAGCAACCGCAATAACTTCTGCCTCTTTTGCAGCAGGAGCACTTTCAACACCTTCTGCCTCATCGTTGGAGTCCCCAGTTATATCAACAAAGGGTGAGGACTCACCGGCAGGCGTTCCTTGTTTGCTCTTTGAAGAAGAGCTTGATGAGGAGGAACTGGAGGTGGAGATGTGCTCCGGCTCTGTAGCTGCTTGGACCAGTAGCACCTTGGGAGATTCACCGACTTTGCGGCGTTTAAATGTGTGCTCAAGCGCTGGACGTTTCTCGACGTCCTCTGGACCACTTTCGGATGAAGGACGGCGGGACCGGGGAGTCTCGGGGTCCTTTGGTGGGGAAATGTGGGCAGGGGCGGAGGGGAATTGGGCGAAGTGTATTGGAGAGGGGCAGAATGGAATTAGAGCGTTTTCGTTTGAAGGCTTAGGGGACGGTGGAGGGGTTGGGAGTTGTTCGATTTGAATAGCCTGTTGAGGAGGAGGAGGAGTGCATTGCTTTGAAAGTTTGGAGGGGCCTTTTGTGGAGGTTGGCCGTTTTGTGGAGGAGGGGACGCTTGCCGACTTGGCCTTTTTGAGGGGCCTTGGGTCATGGGTCTTTTTGGAGCGTCCCTCCTTTAAATGGGGTGGAAACTTGTCCACAATTTCGGTGGGTTTGGAGGATTTAGAGAGAGGGGACGATGGAGCTGGACGTTTGAGGAGCTTCTTGGATGTGACGGTGGGAATTTGAGGAGGTGGGGGAGAAGGACTGGGTAGCCTTTTTTGTAACATTTTATAGGCGGGGGAGTCTTTGGGGTACATGGGGAAGTTAGGTAGGACGGCGTTATGCATGTCGGGAATGAGATCGAGTAAGGGAGCAAGATTCTCACCACCGTATTGCGAGAAGAAGAGCACGTCCTCCATCCGGCCAGGCAAGTCATGATAGTTGTTTTTGTGGAGGTCGTGGATGACGAAGCGTTCGATGAACTTCTCATAATTTCTTGTTTTGACGGCGTCCCTTTTGACTTCCGGCCTGTCCATGCGTTCCCGTATCAACATGTACAAAGTTTTTGGCTTCTTGTTGATGAAGTCCACTAGAGATTCATTGAGAACAAGCGGTTTGGGCTTCTCTATAGTGTGGGACTTCACCAACCGTCTTCTCTTACCGCCGGTAGAAGATCCGGCAACGTTCCCTAGAAGCTTAGACATTATTCTGATGACTTGTAGAGTGAGAAAGTCGTCGGAGTTCTAGAGAGAGGGCAGAGCAAATTTGAGAGCGAGGAAGTGGTTGAGAGCAATAAATTTTTGATAGCGACTGTTACTGCCTTATATAGAGGAAGCGGTGGCACAAGCTGTAAATAACACTGATTTTCTGTGCTACACGTGGCAAAACTTCCCCCTTAAGAGATGAGCAAGTACAACGGTCACTGTTTGCCCTTTCAAAAGTTCAGAATTTCTGACACTTCAACTTCTTCTCAAAACTGAACTGGCGTCCTCTCTTACAAGCACTGAGCGTTCTCCCATACTTAGCAAAGTTCACCTCTTCAAGCAAACCATTAACCAGTTCAACCGTCCTTGTGATCACCTTTCGAACCATTTGAGAACAAAGCAAGTACGTCCCGTGAAAGAAAAATATGAAGCTCATAGGACGCTTTTGCGGAGTTCTCGGCTAGGGTAAGCTTAGAGTTCCCATCATTTCGGCTTATAATGAGGGTTGGGTGATCAGGGATACTCTTTTCAAGACACAATAGAGAAAATTTGAATGGCGTTCCAAAGTAGCAAACACATGAAGTTTTAGACTAGCGTCCTTGCAAATATGAATTCAAAGCATAACAGTCCTTAAACACTTGGAATCTACTAAACATAGCCAATCATTGAGAGAATAGTAGAACGGGACTTGCTACTTAAAAGTTATCATCCCTAGGAGCAACCTGAGATGCTCAAAGGGACGCCTATCAAGTGCCTTAGTGAAAATATCAGCTATTTGGTCTTCCGTTCTAACATGCTCCATACTAATGAGTCCTAGTTCAACGTTGTCACGCAAGAAATGATGCCTTATATGAATATGCTTTGTGCGTGAATGAAAAACAGGATTCTTAGAGATTTCAATAGCACTCGTGTTATCACAACGAATAGGAATAGTTTCAAGATTGATACCGTAGTCCTCGAGTTGATATTTGATCCAGATAACTTGTGAACAGCACGAGGCAGCAGCAACGTACTCGGCTTCCGCAGTTGAAAGCGCCATAGAGTTTTGTTTCTTAGATCCCCAAGAGACTAAGCATGAACCAAGGAACTGTGCCATTCCTGAAGTGCTTTTTCTATCAATCACATGACCAGCATAATCAGCGTCCGAGTAGCCAACAAGCTTGAAGGACGTCTTCCTTGGGTACCAAAGACAAATATCATCGCGTCCCTTGAGATAGCGAAAGATTCGCTTGACTTCCTTCATGTGGGACTCCTTTGGATTGGCTTGGAAGCGTGCACACAAGCAAACGGCAAACATGATGTCGGGACGACTTGTGGTCAAATAGAGCAAAGAACCAATCATCCCTCGATAGAGTTTTTGATCAACGTCCTTCCCTTGTTCATCTGTGTAAAGACGCGAGTTTGGAGAACAGGGAGTAGCAACTGGCTTGGACGCGTTCATCTTGTATTTTTCAAGCATTTCACGTACATACTTTTGTTGATGAATGCGCGTCCCGTCCTTGAGTTGGTTGATTTGGAGTCCCAAGAAGAAATTTAGTTCTCCAATGAGGGACATCTCAAACTCCCTACTCATTAAGGACTTGAACTCATCTACAAGTTTCATGTTAGTACTACCAAAGACTATATCATCAACATAGACTTGGGCAATCAAAATATCCTTGTGAACTTTCTTAATGAACAAAGTTTTATCAATTGAACCTCTTATGTACTTATGAGACAAGAGAAAGGACGCAAACCTGTCGTACCATGCACGAGGGGCTTGCTTGAGTCCGTAGAGAGCTTTGTCTAAGTAGTACACATGGTCTGGGTGAGAGGCGTCCTCAAAGCCAGGGGGCTGAGCAACATACACTTCCTCCTTGAGTTTTCCATTGAGAAAGGCAGTTTTGACGTCCATTTGAAATAACTTGAATCCTTTGTGAGCGGCGAAGGCAATAAGAAGACGAACGACCTCAATTCGAGCAACAGGAGCAAAGGTCTCATCATAGTCTATGCCTTCCTCTTGCTTGAATCCTTGAGCCACCAGTCTTGCCTTGTTCCTTGACACACGTCCACTCTCATCAAGTTTATTTCTGAACACCCAACGCGTCCCTATGATGTTTTTGCCTTTGGGACGTGGGACGAGGGACCAAACTTTGTTCCTTTCAAACTGATTAAGTTCTTCTTGCATTGCTTGAATCCAGTCAGCGTCCTGGAGTGCTTCCTTGATGTTCTTTGGTTCCACCATAGAGACAAAGGCATTGAAAGCACAAAAAGCTAAATTTGCACTCTGGGACTTGCTTGCAGCTGACCTGGTTTGAACTCCTTGAGAAGGATCTGAGATAATCTGAGTAGTTGGGTGGTCCCTAGAGAAGCGGGACTCCCTTTGGAATAGCTGAACAAATCTTGGATCAATGTCTCCATCAGAATCATCACTATCGCCTTGAGCATAGTCCTCAGTGTGTTCCCCCTCAGTGAGAGCGTCCACACCTTGACTTTGCTCGCCATGTTGACTTGATTCAGCTACATCTTGTTGAACTGGAGATTCACTTCGAGAGGGAACTCCTTGAACAACACTAGGAGCGTCCACTGAGACTTCTTCAGGATTTGGAGAAGCGTCCTTAGCTACATAGTATTTTCTTGAGGACCAATCTTCAACTTCGTCTTCAGAGTCGTCCTGCTGTTGTGAGGAAGAGCGTTCTTTCTTACTTTGTTTTTCTCTGTGAGAAGAACTCTCTTTGAACACAACATGAATACTCTCCTCAAGCTTTAGAGTCCTTTTGTTGAAAACTCTATATGCTTTGCTTGTGAGGGAGTATCCAAAAAATATGGCTTCATCACTCCTTGCATCAAACTTTCCAAGTCGTTCTTTGTCGTTGTTGTGGACGAAACACTTACACCCAAAAACTCTGAGATAGTCGATGCGAGGCTTCCTTCCATTCAACAACTCATAGGACGTCTTCTTCAATAATGGACGGATCATGGCACAATTGATAGTATAGCAAGCTGTAGCAACAGCTTCTGCCCAGAAATACTTCGGGACGTTTTTTGCTAAAAGCATAGTCCTTGCCATATCCTCCAACGTCCTATTCTTTCTTTCAACGACTCCATTTTGTTGAGGAGTTCTTGGAGCTGAGAAGTTGTGAGAGACTCCATGTTGATCACAGTAGGCCAGGAACTCCGAGTTCTGGAACTCCGTCCCATGGTCTGATCTTAGAGCTTTGAGAGGCGTCTCCAGGGCAACTTCCACTTGTTTGATGAAGACTTTGAACGCATTGAAACAATCTGCTTTTGACACTAAGAAAAGAACCCAAGTGAATCGAGAAAAATCATCTACGAGAACGTAAATGTACCTCTTTCCACCGTAGCTCTGCGTCTTCATTGGTCCACAAAGATCCATATGAAGAAGTTCTAGAGGCTTCTTCGTACTTACTTCATTTTTAGACTTGAAGGACGTTCTTGTTTGCTTCCCTTTGATACAGGCTTCACACTGTTCAACATTCTCAGGGTCAATCCGGGGAAGTCCTTTCACAAGATTTCTTTGATGTAACTTAAGGATTGTGCTTGGTCCAGCATGGCCAAGACGGCGATGCCAGAGGTCAGCGTCCTCCTTTGAAGCAGATAGGCACAACTCTGATTTAGGCTTGAACTCCTGGTTGAAGATGCAGACATTGTTCTGGCGTACTCCTTTGAGAACAACCTTGTTTGATTTCTTGTTGATAACAAGGCACTCCTTTGAATCAAATGTGACTAGGTTTTCACCTTGATCACACATTTGAGAGACGCTAAGAAGATTGAAGCCAAGTCCTTCAACAAGACTGACATTTGATGCTTTGATGGACGCATTAAGAATGGCAGTTCCCGTCCCTTTGATCTTTCCCTTGCCCTTGTTGCCAAACGAGACAGTTCCTCCCGTGGCACTACTTTGGATAGAAGTGAGATGGATCTGGCTTCCTGTCATATGATTTGAGGCGCCGCTATCAATGATCCATGGGCGTCCCCTCACTTCCACCTGCAAAACAAAGTTAGTGTTTGGCGACCCAGGCAAGGTGTTCCTTACCTGGTTCGTTGCAATAATAGAACTCTGGTTCTGGCATGTAGTCATTTATATTCACATCATTTGAAATAGCATGCTTGCGGAAAGAACTCCTAGAACGTCTAGGACGCCTAGTGTTAGCTTTAGGAACGGACTTATTATTCTCAATGTTAGTCCTAGCAGCTTTACCACTTTCAATGTCTTCCTTCAGTTTTACACAATCATATTTAAAGTGGTCTCCTTGTCCACAGTACCAACACGTCCTATAGTAAGTACCGAGATAGTACTTCTTATTGGGACGCTGGATTTTGTTTTTCTTCATCTTTTCAGGGTTACAAACTTTAGAACCTTCCCCCTTAGCAATTTTCTTGTAGATCCTATGACTTGTGGAGTTAGTGTAGTAGTCCTCTTGACCTAACTCTCCACTTTCTAGGACTCTAATTCGCTCAAGAAGATTCTTAGTTTTCTCCCGTTCAAGTTCAAGTTCTGAAGTTTTGCTTGCCTCAAAGTCGCTAGGAAGAGAGTTCTTAGTGTCAGATTAATAGCCTAGTCCCCTTTTGGCTAGGACAAAGACCATAGGTCTAACTTCTTCTACCATGGGACTCTTACCCAACACTTTCACTTCTTCCCTGAACTTAGCGTTCTCAAGTTTAAGACACATAATTTTAGTTTTCAGGGATTTAGTTTCTTCACATGAAGACTCTAGATGAATGGTCATGGAACTACAGTTTTCACATTCAACCACAATATTTTCATTTTCAAGTTCCAGTTCATCCATTTTATTTTGCATGATCACACTTTCATCCATGAGTTTTCCAATGAGTTTAATAAGCTTGGACTTGGAACAATTTTCTAAAGAACTCATCATAGACTCACGGGTTACCTCATTTTCAGATTTCGGAGCGTCCTCCTCAACAACTTCGACGTCCTCCATAGCCATGTATGCTACTTGTTCATTATCAGAGGCGTCCTCAAGAGCTATGTATGCCTCTTGTTCATCAGCTTCTTCATCATCAGAACTAACGTTATCCCATGCAGATGCGAACGCTCCAATGAGGGCTCTTGTCTTCATCTCCTTTGAGGACATTCCCGTTGTACATTTTTTAGCAAAGTGTCCTTTCTTGTTACATTTGTAACAGGTAAGTTCTTTCATTTTTGCTTCAGTGTACTTGGGACTTTCTTTCTTGGGCATCTTGTGTTTGTTGAAATATTTGTTCCTTTTGCCATAAGAACGAAGTACTTTGTGAAAAAGAGCAAGTTCTTCTTCTTCATCAAGCTGTTCCTTAGATTTGCTTTCCTTCTCTCTCAACGCTTGAACGCGCATCTTCTCACGGTTCTCATTTTTGTTGGCTTCTATCAATAAAGCAAGTTCTTGATGACGACGAAGATACTCAGCGTACTCTGGTGTTGATGTTATCAGTGCTATATCTGTTTGAGGATTCGTTGCTAGCTCAGCTAAATCGGAGTTCCTTCGTGCTTCATATCCTCTTAGCTTCCCGTAGATCTCTTCCATATCGAGAGTCTTGTTAGCCGTATTCTCTTTGAACGTGGTTCTATCAAAGTTCCACTTTCCTGTTAGACCATCAATAACCACTTGAACTCTGTTTCTCATTGAAACTTCAGCTTCGGGAACGCCTAAGTTCCTCATCTTGTTAACAAGTTGCTCAAAGCGGTATGAATAGTCATTGACAGTTTCGTTGGGTAGCATTCTGAAAGCATAGAACTCTCTCTTGATTTCAAGCTGAACATCTTCCCTCATCTCAGCAGTTCCTACGTGGAATTTTTCAAGAGCTTCCCACTGTAGTTTGGCAGTTGCCAAATTGCTAATTCTGGTGGCGTCCCTTTCACAAAGAGACGCTTGAAGGAAGCAGATAGCCTTTGCATTTGTTTCCATCAACTTGAATTCATCAGGACCCCACTCGTCCTCTTTATCCTTCTTGTCAGCAGGAACGGCAAGGTCGCCTTTCATGATCACTTTCCAGCACTGATAGTTCTGACTCCTTACAAAGTTCTCAAATCTAATCTTCCAGCGGTTGAAATTGCCGTCCGTCAGGCGCGGAGGCTTCACAAAGGAGATTCCTATAGGTTCCATGTCCATTTTTACCTGCAACTCAGTAAGAATCTAGAGCGCCTGCTCTGATACCAATTGTTGGATCGTTAGTACTGCGGAACGCTCTTTACTTTGGTAAAGGCGTCCTTTGGTCAGGCGTCCCTACGAGGTGTAGGGGCGTCCTTGATGTATGCAGCGGAATAAAGTACTAAACAGGTAATAAATGAACGCAGTGAATTATAGAGGAACCACTCAAGACCAAGTAGTCCTTGAGTGTAAACCTCTACCTCCTTGGAGGATTTTTGAATAGTTCTTTCCTTTATATTGAACGTTCTTACAGTTGTACTGGCGAGTCTTTACAGTTCTCTGACACTTAGCTTTTCCCTAAGTTCACTTGTAAAGGACTCCTTTAAGCCTACAACTAAAGCTTGTTCAATCTACTAAAGGACTCTATTCCTACGTTCTGCAGTACTTCGCAGAACGTTCTCTCTCTCTTTTTGGTTTCTCTGATTACAAACTGTTTTGTGGTTGGGGTACAAAATCTCACTCGATCTAACACAAGTTCTGGCACTGTTCTAGAGTTCTTGAGTTAGTTCTTCGTGTTCTTGAGTGAGTCGCTTTCCTTTGATTCTCTCTGAATATTCTCTGAAAGCGTTAGCGTCACAATAAATGCCTTGGGGCTATTTATAGGACTTGGGAAGGGCGTCTTTTCACTGGGACGATCATGCCCTTCGTGGACGTGGCTACAGGATCTTCCTCCACGTAGTAGGGCGGTGATGAGGAAACTTCCTGTATCCAGCTGTGTATGATGGACTCCGCTACAGGATCGGCCGCCACGTGTTGATGGACTCTGCAACAGGATCGTCCGCCACGTAGTGTTGGACTCCGCTACAGGATCGGTCTCCACGTGTCCTTGGATGATCAAACATTGTCGAGTGATGTCATCCTGTCGGCTAGTGAGTAAGGACTCCTTGCTTGCGTTCCTACTTGCTTGGGACTCCGTCCTTGCTCAAGTAGTCTCTAGCTGGTCCTTACTTCCTGTCAGCTAGCGTCCCTAAGCTTATGGGACGCCCATACACACTTGTTGTCCTTTTGGTCACTGGCGTTCCTGAACACTTGGACAACTTTATTAGAATCAAAGTGAGTTTGTCATATCAAAACTAAGGGACGGTTGTGTGGTACACTAACAAGTACGCAAGCGTCCTTGATAGCGTCCCAACAGAGTGGTTCCTCTATAAATCAAAAGCGTTCCTTACTTAATGTCTTTACTTGTTTAGTCTTTTGATTTCCGCTGTGAACCAAGGTCGTCCTCAATCTCTATTAAGGACGCCTCGGTAAAGGACGACCTTAACGTTGTTAAGGACGCCCTTATATTTGTGACTAACGATCCAACACCTTGCTTTTGCCTTGCCTTAGGCCTCGTCTAGGACCTTGCTAGCCTCGACTCCATGCCTCCTTTAGCGTTCTTAAGATCATCTTAAGGAAAGTGAATGGTTCTTCTTTTCCTTACTCGATAATCTTGAAATTGCATTCCGTTATCAAAATAATCGTTGGGAATAAACTTGTTTGCTAATAATTTGATTAGGATTATTATTCTTAGTGTTGGATCTTAAGTCAGTTATAATGGGCGTTCTTAACTTGGGTTAAGGGCGTCCTTAGATGTAGCGGAAAATAGACTTAACAGGAAACAGAATAAGACAATGGACAAGAGTATTTATAGAGGAACCCCACTAAGACCAACTAGTCTTATGGGTAAACCTCTACTTCCGTTGGAGGATTTTCAATAGCCGTCCTTATCTTATTTCAGAGAAAGTCCTTACAACTTAGGCGAGTTGTTACAATTCTCTGAGCTAAGCATCCATCCTTAGCCTCACTAGTAACACTCCTTTCAGCCTAACAAAGTAACCTAAATCTCTTAGCTTATAAGGAAGCTATCACTCAAGTCTCTCACGGTCCGTTATGAGAGACAAACTACTATTCTAACTATTTTGTGGTTTAGTTTGGATTTGATGTGGTTGGACTTTCTTTCTCTTGCTTCAAGCTCACTTGATCTTCTTGATCTTCGTTCTTGAACTTGAATGCTTTGGGAGAGCTTGAGAGAAAGTCTTCAAAGTCCACACCGCTATGCATACCCCTTGGAGGGTATTTATAGCAGTAGTGATTCTTGTCCTCTAGCGTCCTCTGAAGCTTGGGCATGGATCTGACGTCTTCCTTCAACGGTGCGATTTGCATCTTGAGGAAGTCAACTCTATTGACGCTTGGGAAGCCTCCGCGTGGTCAGGGGACCATCTCTAGGAAAGCGACATCTTTGGAATTGTTCACACGTGCCCAGACATAAAAAGCTCCTTCTGAGGACTACGGCCGAATGTGATGTAATCATGTTGGGGCGGCCATTGTTTGAATTTGAACTTCGTCCGTATTTAGGCGCGCGTCCCTTCTTGATGAGGACGCCGTCCTATCTGCGCAAGGACTTCGTTCTTTTCGTTCAGCTCTGGAATTTCTGATGAAGTGTGACTCGGCTAAAGTCGTCGTGCCAAGATCAAAGATAAATAACCCAAACTACAAACTAAGTATAGCAAGTAAGTAAGGGGTCGAACCCAAGAGAACTATGGCTTCTAGTATTAATATATTTATCAACTACAGAAAGGGGGGATTTAGGAGAAAGATCTAAACTAAACTAATCTAAGAAAACAAACAAAACAAACAAACAAATAAACAAATATGGGAAAGCAGGTTCATTCAAAAGATCCACTCTTCAATAATCACTCGATCATAGATTCATTCATTGATTTCATTTACACCTATGGTTCATTCCTATCCTGATCATTAACAATCGCAAGTCCACGGTCCAAGCAATTCTATAACCCTAGGCAAGGACGCTTAACCTAGAATTAGCATAGAGAACAAGGATATGCAGGATATAATATCAAACAATCAAGCTATGAGTCAATTGCAAGATAAAACAATCAATTTTCTTCTTAATCCTAGTTGCATAGACAACAGGTCTAGGTTAAGTTGTTTTCACAGATTAGTTTTGACCACGGTCCAAACCTAATCAAACAGTAGAAAGCTAATCAATTCAATAGGGTCGCGAATCCTAGAGAAACAATCAACAATCATAAGATGAAGCACAAGAGAATCAATATTAACCAAAGGATAGAAATCAATTACCAAAACCTCACGAGTTCATACATCAGAGCTTCTCCCTTGAACAAACCCAAGGAGACTAGCTCTCCATAACTAAACTAAAACCTAAAAGAATTGAATTATGAATAAGAGATAGAAGATACTAAAAGCCTAAGGCTGGCTCCTCCTTATATAGCCCAAGGAACAAGTTCCACGAGATAGATAAGGAAAGAGGCAAAAGATAAAAAAGGAAACAAGATAGAAAGATTTCGGCCCGCTTCGGATTCGGCATCGCCGCGGTCGCGTGACCATGGCCGCGCCCGCGCTTTCGCAACAGAAAAGAACAACTCGTCTCGGCAGCCACCGCGGTCGCCGAGGACAATCCGCGGTCGCGGAATCTCGACAGAATCGCTGGTGTCACTTCGGAGGCTGTTTTGACCATCTTCGGCTTGGAATCTTGTTGGGACGCTATCAAGAACGCTTGCGTACTTGTTAGTGTTCCACACAACCGTCCCTTAGTTTTGATATGACAAACTCACTTTGATTCTAATAAAGTTGTCCAAGTGTTCAGGAACGCCAGTGACCAAAAGGACAATAAGTGTGTATGAGCGTCCCACAAGCTTAGGGACGCTAGTCAACAGGAAGTAAGGACCAGCTAAGAGACTACTTGAGCAAGGACGGAGTCCCAAGCAAGTAGGAACGCAAGAAAGGAGTCCTTACTCACTAGCCGACAGGATGACATCACTCGACAATGTTTGATCATCCAAGGACACGTGGAGACCGATCCTGTAGCGGAGTCCAACACTACGTGGCGGACGATCCTGTTGTAGAGTCCATGAACACGTGGCGGCCGATCCTGTAGCGGAGTTCATCATACACAGCTAGATACAGGAAGCTTCCTCATCACCGCCCTACTACGTGGAGGAAGATCCTGTAGCCACGTCCATGAAGGGCATGATTGTCCCAGTGAAAAGACGCCTTTCCCCAAGTCCTATAAATACCCCCAAGGCATTTATTGTGACGCCAACGCTTTCAAGAATATTCAGAGAGAATCAGTAGAAAGCGGCTCACTCAAGAACACGAAGAACTAACTCAAGAACTCAAGAACAGTACTAGAACTTGTGTTAGATCGAGTGAGAGTTGTAACCAAAAACCAAAAACTGTTTGTAACCAGAAAACACAAAAGAGAGAAAGAGAGTCCTACTAAGTACTGTAGGACGTAGGGATAGGAGTTCTTTATAAGATTGAACAAGCTTGAGTTGTAGGCTTAGAGGAGTTCTTTACTAGTGGACTTAGGGAAAAGCTAAGTACCAGAGAACTGTAAAGGCTCGCCAGTACAACTGTAAGAACGTTCAATATAAAGAAAAAGCTATTCAAAAAATCCTCCAAGGAGGTAGAGGTTTACACTCAAGGACTACTTGGTCTTGAGTGGTTCCTCTATAAATCCCAGCGCTCATTTTAACTTGTTTAGTATTTTATTCCGCTGCATTACTCAAGGACGCCCCTACACCTCGTAGGGACGCCAGACCAAAGGACGCCTTTACTCCAGTAAAGGACGTCCCTCAGTACTAACGATCCAATAATTGGTATCAGAGCAGGCGCTCTAGATTCTTACTGAGTTGCAGGTTAAAGATGGACGTGGAACCAATTGGAATCTCTTTTGTGAAGCCTCCGCGCCTAACGGACGGCAACTTCAACCGCTGGAAAATCAGATTTGAGAACTTTGTAAGGAGTCAGAACTATCAGTGCTGGAAAGTAATCATGAAAGGTGACCTTGCCGTTCCTACTGATAAGAAGGACAAAGAGGACGAGTGGGGTCCTGATGAATTCAAATTGATGGAAACAAATGCAAAGGCTATATGCTTCCTTCAAGCGTCTCTTTGCGAGAGGGACGCCACCAGAGTTAGCAATTTGGCAACTGCCAAACTGCAGTGGGAAGCTCTTGAAAAATTCCACGTAGGAACTGCTGAGATGAGGGAAGACGTTCAGCTGGAAATCAAGAGAGAGTTCTATGCCTTCAGAATGCTCCCCAATGAAACTGTGAACGACTATTCATACCGTTTTGAACAACTTGTTACCAAGATGAGGAACCTGGGCGTTCCTGAAGCTGAAGTTTCAATGAGAAACAGAGTTCAAGTGGTCATAGATGGTCTAACAGGAAAGTGGAACTTTGATAGAACCACGTTCAAGGAGAATACAGCCAACAAGACTCTTGACATGGAAGAGATCTATGGGAAGCTAAGAGGATACGAAGTAAGGAGGAACTCCGATTTGGCTGAGTTAGCAAGGAATCCTCAAACAGATCTAGCATTGATGACTTCAACACCAGAGTACGCTGAGTATCTTCGTCGTCAACAAGAACTCGCTATGATGGTGGAAGCCAATAAGAATGAGAACCGTGAAAGGATGCGCGTTCAAGCCTTAAAGGAAAGAGAAAGCAAGTCTAAAGAACAACTGGACGCAGAAGAAGAAGTTGCTCTCTTTAACAAAGTTCTCCGTGTTTTTGGCAAAAGGAACAAACATGTCAATAAACACAAGATGCCCAAGAAGGAAAGCCGCAAGTACACTGAGGCAGAAATGAAGGAACTCACATGTTACAAGTGTAACAGAAAAGGGCACTTTGCTAAGAAATGCACAACAGGAATGTCTGCAAAGGAAATGAAGACAAAAGCTCTCATTGGAGCGTTCGCCTCTGCATGGGACAATGGGAGTTCTTCCTCTGATGATGATGATGAAGAACCCGATGAACAAGCATACATAGCCCTTGAGGACGCATCTGATGGTGAGCAAGTAGCTTTCATGGCTATGGAGGACGTTACCGTTGTTGAACAGAACGCTTCGAAATCTGAAAATGAGGTAACCCGTGAGTCTATGATGAGTTCATTAGAAAATTGTTCTAAATCCAAGCTCATTAAACTTATTGGAAGAATCATGGAAGAAAGTGTTGTCATGCAACATAGAATGGATGAACTTGAACTTGAAAATGAAAATATAGTGGTTGAATGTGAAAACTGTAGTTCCATGACCATTCAACTAGAGTCCTCTTGTGAAGAAACTAAGTCCCTAAAAACTGAAATCATGTGTCTCAAACTTGAGAACGCTAAGCTTAGGGAAGAAGTGAAAGTGATGGGTAAGAGTCCCATAGTTGAAGAAGTGAGACCAATGGTCTTCGTCCCAGCTAAGAGAGGTCTAGGTTATGAATCTGACACTAAGAACTCTCTTCCTAGTGATTTTGAGGCAAGTAAAACTTCAGAACTTGAACTTGAACGGGAGAAAACCAAAAATCTTCTTGAAAGAATTAGAGTTCTAGAGAGTGGGGAATTAGGAAAGGAAGACTACTACACTAACTCCACTAGTCATAAGATTTACAAGAAGATCGCTAAAAGGGACGGTTCAAAAGTTTGTAATCCTCAAAAGATGAAAGAAAACAAGATTCAGCGTCCCAATAAGAAGTATTATCTTGGTACTTACTATAGGACGTGTTGGTACTGTGGACAAGGAGATCACTTCAAATATGATTGCTTAAAACTCAAGGAAGATGTTGAAAATAGAAAAGCTGCTAGGACTAACAACGAAAATGCTAAGTCCGTTCCTAAGGCTAATCCTAGGCGTTCTAGACGCTCTAGGAACTCTTTCCGCAAGCATGCTATTTCAAATGGTGTGAATATTAATGACTACATGCCAGAACCAGAGTTCTATTTCTGTAACGAACCAGGTAAGGAACACCTTGCCTGGGTCGCCAAACACTAACGTTGTTATGGTAGGTGGAAGTGAGGGGACGCCCATGGATCATTGATAGTGGCGCCTCAAATCATATGACAGGAAGCCAGATCCATCTCACTTCTATCCAAAGTAGTGCCACGGGAGGAACTGTCTCGTTTGGCAACAAGGGCAAAGGAAAGATCAAAGGAACGGGAACTGCTATACTCAACCCGTCCATCAAAGCAACAAATGTCAGTCTTGTTGAAGGACTTGGCTTCAATCTTCTTAGCGTCTCCCAGATGTGTGATCAAGGTGAAAATCTAGTCACATTTGACTCAAAGGAGTGCCTCGTCATCAACAAGAAATCAAACAAAGTCGTTCTCAAAGGAGTACGCCAGAACAATGTCTACATCTTTAACTAGGAGTTCAAGCCTAAATCAGAGTTATGTCTATCTGCTTCAAAGGAGGACGCTGATCTCTGGCATCGCCGACTTGGCCATGCTGGACCAAGCACAATTCTTAAGCTACACCAGCGAAATCTTGTGAAAGGACTTCCCCGAATTGATCCTGAGAAAGTTGAACAGTGTGAAGCTTGCATCAAAGGGAAGCAAACAAGAACGTCGTTCAAGTCCAAAAACGAAGTCAGTACAAAGAAGCCTTTGGAACTGCTCCATATGGATCTTTGCGGACCAATGAAGACGTTAAGCTACGGTGGAAAGAGGTACATTTACGTTCTTGTAGATGATTTTTCTCGATTCACTTGGGTTCTTTTCTTGGCAACCAAAGCAGATTGCTTCAATGCTTTCAAAGTCTTCATCAAACAAGTGGAAGTTGCTCTTGAGACGTCTCTCAAAGCCATAAGATCAGACCATGGAACGGAGTTCCAAAATTCAGAGTTCCTGGCCTACTGTGATCAACATGGAGTCTCTCACAATTTCTCAGCTCCAAGAACGCCTCAACAAAATGGAGTTGTGGAAAGAAAGAACAGGACGCTAGAGGATATGGCAAGGAGTATGCTCTTGGCAAATAGCATTCCAAAGTACTTCTGGGCGGAAGCTACTGCTACAGCATGTTATATCATCAATCGTGCCATGATCCGTCCTTTGCTGAAGAAGACGTCCTATGAGTCGTTGAATGGAAGGAAGCCTCGCATTGATTATTTCAGAGTCTTTGGTTGCAAATTCTTTGTTCACAACAACGACAAAGAACGGCTTGGAATGTTTGATGCAAGAAGTGATGAAGCTATATTCCTTGGGTACTCTCTTACCAGCAAAGCATATAGAGTTTTCAACAAAAGAACTCTAAAGCTTGAGGAGAGCATTCATGTTGTGTTCAAGGAGAGCGTTTCTCACAAAGAAAAACCAAGTAAGAAAGAACGCTCCTCCTCACAACAGCAGGACGACTCTGAAGATGAAGCTGATGTTTGGTCCTCTGGAAAATACTATGTCTCTAAGGACGCATCTCCGAATCCTGAAGAAGTCTCAGTGGATGCTCCCAGTGTGGTTCAAGGAGTTCCCTCTTGTAGTGAATCCCCAGTTCAACTAGATGTAGCTGAATCAAGTCAACAAGGTGAGCAATGTCAAGGTGTGGACGCTCTCTCTGAGGGGGAACACACTGAAGATGATGCTCAATATAATAGTGATGATTCTGAGGATGAGATTGATCCAAGATTTGCTCAATTGTTTCAAAGGGAGTCCCGCTTCTCTAGGGACCACCCAACATCCTAGATTGTCTCAGATCCTTCTCAAGGTGTTCAGACAAGGTCAGCTGCAAGCAAGTCCCAAAGTGCAAATTTAGCGTTCTGTGCGTTCAATGCCTTTGTCTCTATGGTGGAGCCAAAGAATATCAAAGAAGCTCTCCAGGACGCTGATTGGATTCAAGCAATGCAAGAAGAACTCAATCAATTTGAAAGGAACAAAGTTTGGACTCTCGTCCCTCGTCCCAAAGGCAAAAATATCATAGGGACGCGATGGGTGTTCAGAAATAAGCTTGATGAGAGTGGACGTGTGTCAAGGAACAAGGCAAGACTGGTGGCTCAAGGATTCAAGCAAGAGGAAGGCATAGACTATGATAAAACCTTTGCTCCTGTTGCTAGAATTGAAGCCGTTCGTCTCCTTATTGCCTTCGCCGCTCACAAAGGATTCAAGTTATTTCAAATGGACGTCAAGACTGCCTTTCTCAATGGAAAACTCAAGGAGGAAGTGTATGTTGCTCAGCCGCCTGGCTTCGAGGACGCCTCTCACCCAGATTATGTGTACTACTTGGACAAAGCACTCTATGGAATCAAGCAAGCTCCTCGTGCATGGTACGACAGGTTTGCGTCCTTTCTCTTGTCTCATGGGTACACTAGAGGTTCAATTGATAAAACTTTGTTTATAAAGAAAGTTCACAAGGACATTTTAATTGCCCAAGTCTATGTTGATGATATAGTCTTTGGTAGTACTAACATGAAGCTTGTTGATGAGTTCAAGTCCTTAATGGTTAGTGAATTTGAGATGTCCCTCATTGGAGAACTCAATTTCTTCTTAGGACTTCAAATTAATCAACTCAAGGAAGGGACGCGCATTCACCAACAAAAATATGTCCGTGAAATGTTGGATAAGTACGGGATGAACACGTCCAAACCTGTTGCCACTCCTTGTTCTCCAAACTCACGTCTTTACGCAGACGAACAGGGAAAGGACGTTGATCAAAAGCTTTATAGAGGGATGATTGGTTCTTTGCTCTACTTGACCGCAAGCCGTCCCGACATCATGTTTGCCGTTTGCTTGTGTGCACGCTTCCAGGCGAATCCAAAGGAGTCCCACATGCAAGAAGTCAAGAGGATCTTTCGCTACCTCAAAGGACGCGACGATCTTTGCCTTTGGTACCCCAGGAAGACGTCCTTCAAGCTTGTTGGCTACTCGGACGCTGATTATGCTAGTCATGTAATTGATAGGAAAAGCACTTCAGGAATGGCGCAGTTCCTTGGTTCATGCTTAGTCTCTTGGGGATCTAAGAAACAGAACTCTGTGGCGCTTTCAACTGCGGAAGCCGAGTACGTTGCTGCTGCCTCGTGCTGTTCACAAGTTATCTGGATCAAATATCAACTAGAGGACTACGGTATCAATCTTGAAACTATTCCCATTCGTTGTGATAACACAAGTGCTATTGAAATTTCTAAGAATCCTGTCTTTCATTCACGCACAAAGCATATTCATATAAGGCATCATTTCTTGCGTGATAATGTTGAACTAGGACTCATTAGTATGGAGCATGTAAGAACTGAAGACCAAATAGCTGATATTTTCACTAAGGCACTTGATAGACGTCCCTTTGAGCATCTCAGGTTGCTCTTGGGGATGATAACTTTTAAGTAGCAAGTCGCGTTCTACTATTCTCTCAATGATTGGCTATTTTTTGTAGATTCTAAGTGTTTAAGGACTGTTATGCATTGAATTCATATTTGCAAGGACGCTAGTCTAAAACTTCATGTGTTTGCTACTTTGGAACGCCATTCAAATTTTCTCTATTTTGTCTTGAAAAGAGTATCCCTGATCACCCAACCCTCATTATAAGCCGAAATGATGGGAACTCTAAGCTTACCCTAGCCGAGAACTCCGCAAAAGCGTTCTATGAGCTTCATATTTTCTTTTACGGGACGTACTTGCGTTGTTCTCAACTGGTTCGAAAGGTGATCACAAGAACGGTAAGTTGGTTGTTGGTTTGCTTAAAGAGGTAAAATTTTGCTAAGTATGAGAGAACGCTCAGTGTTTGTTGAGAAGAACGTCAGTTCAGTATTTGAGGAGAAGTTGAAGAGTCAGAATTTTGAACTTTTGAAAGTGTGAACAGTGACCGTTGCTTTTGCTCAAATCTTAAGGGGGAAGTTTTGCCACGTGTCGATCAGTAAAACAGTGGTAATTACAGTTGTGCCACCGCTTCCTCTATATAAGGCCAAGAACAGTCACAATCAAATTTATTACGCTCAACCACTTTCTTACTCTCAAATTTGCTCTGACTTCTCTCTAGAACTCCGGCTACTTTCTCACTCTAAAAGCTCATCTGAAAATGTCTCAAAGACAGTTGAACGTGGCCGGATCTTCTACCGGCGGGAAGCGTAGAAAGCTGGTGAAGTCCCATTACATAGAGAAGCCCAAACCCATAGTTCTCAATGAATCTCTAGTGGACTTCATCAACAGAAAGCCAAGGACGCTGTACAACTTGATAAGGGAACGCATGGACAAACCTGATGTAAAGAATGACGCCGTCAAAACAAGGAACTACGAGCGGTTCATCGAACGGTTCGTCATTCAAGGCCTCCACAACACCAATTACAAGGACTTGCCAGGACGGATGGACGACGTTCTCTTCTTTTCACAGTTTGGAGGTGAGAATCTGGGTCCTTTACTTGATCTTATCCCCGACCTCCATAATGCCGTCCTTCCCGATTTCCCGATGTACCCAAAGGACTCTTTGGCTTATAAAATGCTTAAAGCAAGAGTACCAAGTCCTTCTCCACCACCACCTCAAGTCCCCACCATCACCACCAAATCAATCCTCCCATCCAAGCGTCCAACCCCTTCATCTCCCCTCTCAAAAACAACCAAAACCTCCTCCTCAAATCCAACACAAATTGTGGATAAATTTCCACCACATATTAAGGAGGGACGCTCCAAGAAAATACACGACCCAAGGCCCCTCAAAAAGGCCAAAACCACAAGCGTCCCATCCTCAAAACCCCCCACAAAAAGGCCTAGCTCCTCAAAAAGGCCTTCCAACCTCTCTAAGGAATCCACTCCTCCTCCACAACCAATCTCAATAGTCCAAATCCCAACTCCCCCTCCGTCCCCCCAACCTTCCAAAACAAATGCTCTCGTTCCCTTCTCTTCCAAACCTTACTCCCCCCTAAATCTCGCCAACTTCCCCAAAGCCCCGGCCCACATCTCTCCCCCCAAAGACCCCGAGACCCCCAGATCTCGCCGTCCCTCATCTGAGAGTGGACCAGAGGAAGTTGAGAAGCGTCCAGCCCTTGAGCGCACCTTCAAACGCCGCAAAGCCGGTGAATCTCCCACGGTGCTCATGGTTCAAGCTGCTCCAGAGCCCGAGCACATCTCCTCCTCTTCCTCTAGCTCATCTGAGAGCAACAGAGGAACGCCTCAAGAAACTGCTGAAGGAGTTTCCCCTATCTTTGACGTTATTGGGGACTCCGACGACGAGGTTGAAGGAGTTGAGAATGCTCCCGCTCAAACACAAGTACCTGAGGTCGTTGGCGAGCACCAGGTACCTCAAAAGGACGCCGAGCCAACTCTTTCTGAAGAGCTCGAGCGTGATGCTCAGGAAGTCCCACCCTACAACCAATCTCTCCCCATCCTCAACCCCTCCCAAGCTCCACAAGAAAACCCCTCCCCCACAATCCAAACAGAATCCCATGACGTCCCCGTGGACGCTGAGCCAACAACACAAGAAAATCAGACAGAGGCTCAGGACGCTGAGGGCACGTCCCAAGGTCAGACGCCTGGTGCCGATCAAGCCACAGCTGGTGGCGATGCAGAAAAAGAACAAGGCACAGAGGACGCTCCTTCAAAGGACGCTTCTGATAGTGACTCGGAGAAAGCAGAAGACGAGTCAGATGATGATGAGGACTCTGAGTCCCCTAAGGGCAAGCGCAAAAGGAAGAACGCTGATGTGCCCGTTAAAGTCCTTAGCCCTCTTATTTACTCTGAAGAGTGGCTAGCCTTATTTGACGATGCAGCCGTTCAGGAGTTCCTCGAGCTTCTGAAATTTCAAGGATGGCAGAACGTTGGACCAGCGCCGACCACTGTTGACAAAGAACAGGTAAAGGCGTTCTACAGGGATTTGCGCTACAAGGCAAAAGATGGCTCCCTCCACTTCAAAATTGAAGGTGAGAAAGCTTCATTCACAGAACGCTAAATGCGCTCCTTCCTTGGTCTTAGTCCACGCAAGCCACCATCCGATGCTCTTAGCTCACTTCCTGAAGGCGGCTTTGAAACGACTGATCAAGAACTGCCTCTGGTTGAGCACATCTTTCAGGGCAAAAGGCCTATGGGACTTGACAGGGTAGCTCACGTTCTGAGCAAAGTTGGCGCAATCGTTCACTACTTCATCTGTCGCGCCATTCTTCCAAGGCAGGAAAAGCGTTCAATTGTGCAAACTCACGACATAATTTTAATTGACGCAATCCTTGAACGCCGTCCAATCAACTTAGCCAGAATTGCTATGCAACACATGGCCAAGTGTGGAAGGAAGAGGCACGCCTTGCCGTACCCTAGAGTAGTGAAGGCGATTTTGCAGTCCCAGGACGCTTATGATGAGAGCGCTCCTTCTGAAGAACTTGGCTTAAAATGAAATGCCAAGAAAGGACTTGTTGAGATAAGGCACAATGAACAGCTCCCGTCCGTTCTGAAACAGTTGGAAGCTGAGGCTGAGGAAGCTAGGCTGAAAGCAGAAGAAGAACGCCTAGCTGCTGAGGCTGAGGCCGCAAGGCTTAATTCCACACCTCAAGAGTCCCCTCAAGATCAAGAGTCCGCTATAGATCTTACAACCCTTGATCAAATGCTCTTAGGGTCCTCTTCCCCTCCAACTATTCCAATGGACGCTCCTTCATCGAGTTCAGGTCCTCTGCCCCGTTCTGCCCCTGCTAACATTGCCCAGCATCCCCCAGCAGAACTCATGGGTGCAATAATGGACAACCAGTGCCTCATCTTCTCCGCCTTAAAGGACTTATCATCTGCGTTCTCCAAGGCTGCTGAACTTCAAGAACAATTGCTCCAGTTTTATCAAGACCAGCGCCGTTCTCAGTGATTGCCACCACCCCTTTTAATCCCCTATTATTTCGCCTTTGCTTCTTTTGAAATTCAAACACTATGACATTGGTCTGTAATAACTCTAATTTTGTTTGAATGGCAATTCCACTGTTTGCTTGCATTGTGTGTGTTTAAGCGTTCCACTGCCTTTAGTTATGTTTTTGTGCTTAACGTTCTTATCACTTGTTATCCTTTTCGATAATGCCAAAAGGGGGAAGTGTAGTTTTGCAGAGATGCGCTATAAAATAGTTATCTAGAATAAGCAAGTGTTAAGGGGGAACTACTAAGTGAAAGGTCTAAGGAACGCCATGCTAGAATGAACTAGAGAACGTCTAGAAATTTCTAGGACGCTTTTCTCTCCTTAGAATCCAAAAGTTAGAGAATCAAAGAAGGAAAAGGAAAACTTGTGCTAAATGAATTTTCTCTAAGTGTTAGAGAACGCTTTCAAGTTTTCATGCATGCTAAGCTCAAACGCCAAAACTATTTTGCTGAAGAGTTTGTCATCATCAAAAAGGGGGAAATTGTTGGGACGCTATCAAGAACGCTTGCGTACTTGTTAGTGTTCCACACAACCGTCCCTTAGTTTTGATATGACAAACTCACTTTGATTCTAATAAAGTTGTCCAAGTGTTCAGGAACGCCAGTGACCAAAAGGACAACAAGTGTGTATGAGCGTCCCACAAGCTTAGGGACGCTAGTCAACAGGAAGTAAGGACCAGCTAAGAGACTACTTGAGCAAGGACGGAGTCCCAAGCAAGTAGGAACGCAAGAAAGGAGTCCTTACTCACTAGCCGACAGGATGACATCACTCGACAATGTTTGATCATCCAAGGACACGTGGAGACCGATCCTGTAGCGGAGTCCAACACTACGTGGCGGACGATCCTGTTGCAGAGTCCATCAACACGTGGCGGCCGATCCTGTAGCGGAGTTCATCATACACAGCTGGATACAGGAAGCTTCCTCATCACCGCCCTACTACGTGGAGGAAGATCCTGTAGCCACGTCGATGAAGGGCATGATCGTCCCAGTAAAAAGACGCCTTTCCCCAAGTCCTATAAATACCCCCAAGGCATTTATTGTGACGCCAACGCTTTCAAGAATATTCAGAGAGAATCAGTAGAAAGCAGCTCACTCAAGAACACGAAGAACTAACTCAAGAACTCAAGAACAGTGCTAGAACTTGTGTTAGATCGAGTGAGAGTTGTAACCAAAAACCAAAAACTGTTTGTAACCAGAAAACACAAAAGAGAGAAAGAGAGTCCTACTAAGTACTGTAGGACGTAGGGATAGGAGTTCTTTATAAGATTGAACAAGCTTGAGTTGTAGGCTTAGAGGAGTTCTTTACTAGTGGACTTAGGGAAAAGCTAAGTACCAGAGAACTGTAAAGGCTCGCCAGTACAACTGTAAGAACGTTCAATATAAAGAAAAAGCTATTCAAAAAATCCTCCAAGGAGGTAGAGGTTTACACTCAAGGACTACTTGGTCTTGAGTGGTTCGTCTATAAATCCCAACGTTCATTTTAACTTGTTTAGTATTTTATTCCGCTGCATTACTCAAGGACGCCCCTACACCTCGTAGGGACGCCAGACCAAAGGACGCCTTTACTCCAGTAAAGGACGTCGCTCAGTACTAACGATCCAACAAATCTGACTTCGGTGTATAAGCATGAATTGAGGCCCTTGAAGTTAGCTTTCCAATGGCACCGGAATCAAGTCAATCCAACCTCTGTAGCTCAAGATATGGCCTTCGCAAGCAATTGGTGTCGCGTAGACAGCTCAAAACGCCTTACAACTCTTGAATCTTGCATTCTTGTGTCTTCGGCCTAGATATTACAATTACACACAGCTCTAACCTAAACATACTCAATATACCCTTAAAATACAAGAGTTAACCTATACAAAATAGCCCGAATCAAATTCCCCCATACTTAGATCTTGCTCGTCCTCGAGTAAGCTCAATGAAAATCTAATAAGAAAGCACATCTAAGATCTCAAGAAATACAAGGGAAGCTAAAAACACTCAACTCACAACCCGAACCCAAAAATATAGATAAATCATGAGCATAAAACAATGAATCTCAAACACACACCTCACAACAAAGATATAACACTCAAGCTCTAAAAACATGAAAGAGCAACCTAGGATCTACCCAAATCTAACATGTAAGCCCCAAAGTCCCCAAGCAAGAATGATCCTAAACACTCGAATTTTACCGCTCAATTCTGCTTAGGCGCCCTTTCGGGTTTTCACCTAACCGCTCTTTTCATTTTTCTCAAGGTGTGCTCACAAATACTCACAACTCTCATTAACCTCATATTACCCCAGCCTAATGCTGGTCCAGGTTACCTGCTTATTACCTGAGCCACCCTTTCGGGTTTTCGACTCATCCCAGGATTTATATGCCTTTTTCAATTTTTATGGATTTTTCTATCTTTTTCTTTTCTTTCTTTCTTTATTATGCAAAAAATATGGTGCAAGTGCTCCATGAAAAGAAGAAAATCAAAAATCTGAAGCAAATTTCTAACTATACTAACTAAGATAAGCGAATGCGAGTACTCCTTCCCCCATACTTAAATCCTTCATTGTCCTCAATGAAGCAAAGAGAAAGGATAGAAGCAAGGAGAAAGAAAATCAGAAGACTCACAAACGATCGAAGGAAGTGGAATGGAAGAACTCCTCAAAGGTGGTAGAAGAATGGACGAAAAGCTTTCGGAATCACCATTTCTGTAGGCCAACCGCGGGCGCGGGTGTACGGGCCGCGGGCGCGGAATCAACACAGTGAGAGAAAACGTCAACTTCTAGAAGGAAACCGCGGGCACGGGCGATGTGTCGCGGTCGCGGCCTTGGTGCAGTCTCATGCATTTGACTTCTCTTGAACCGGATGATGTGCAATGAACCTTCGTAACTTGGCTCGTCTCTTGGAAGATGGACAAATACTTGAACTCGAGCCGTGGAGAAAAGAACTCTCGGGGGAACAAAGCTCCCTCATACTTAGGCTTTTACACATAGCCAAAAGAATGGAATTACAAAAATGGATGGAAATAAAAATATAGAAGATGGAAAGATAAAAGATGGATATAATGGATATAGAAAGTTGGAAGATATAGAGATAGAATGGGACCAAAAAGTCCTCTTTTTTTTTCTATTTTTTTTTCCTTTTTTTTTAATCGAACCAAGGGCCGACGCGGGCGCGGCACGAGTGACGCGACCGCGGTGGTCTAGTACCTGTACGCCGGGATGGGTTCTGATGCTCCACCGCGGGCGCGGTGTGGTTGCCGCGACCGCGGTTTTGCACCAGAATGTCCTTTCGGACCTAGTACATGCACATTAGTCCGAATAAAGCAAAAATAACCTAGGCTAAGAATGGAAAAACAATCTATCTTAGCCTTGGATTGCCTCCCAAGCAGCGCTGTTGTTTAACGTCGTTAGCTCGACGCACTCATGATCGGACATCGTCAATGACCTGAGTAATCTATCAAATATCTGTGAACAACTCTCATGCAAGCATACATAGCACAAAGATGAATTGAAAGTGAATAATATATCATTAAGGCACCGTTTCAACTTATCAAAGTAGCTAGAAAAGTTATGATCAGCTTGATTAGGATGGAACCAGTTTGGAGTATTAAGTGGTTTTTCAAAGTATTCATCAAAAGAGATAAATTCAATTTTAGCACTATCACCTATTTTAGGATTACTAAGCGAGATCTCATTAGGCAATCTAGCATGCTCAAGACCTATGTCAGCAACCAAAGGACAATCAATGTAGAGTAAGGGAGAAGAGGAAAGGATACAGGGATCGTGATCGATCACCACCGAGGGCCCCACCGTAGGAGACATAGACATCTCTTCAGGCGGATGGGAAAGCTCCAACACATCGTCAGGCTCCTCCGTCGTGACATAATCAAGATCATCCATCTCATCATCCCATATAGAGTGTTTGAGTGCTTCTGGAAGACGTGGACTTCGCTTCTGGGGAACTAGAGGAAGAAGGTTCTGCTGCTCATGTACATGATCATAGACAACAGGAGATCCGCGCTCGCGGAAAGTGGGACGTGGTCGCGGATCGTCGACAGGAATTGATATTTCGGCCTCCACACACCCGCGGTCGCGGGTTTGAGATCCGCGGTCGCGGGTCGGCTCTACTTGAAATTTCACCGCTTCTGCATAAAACACGCGGGCGCGGCATGGTGGACGCGGTCGCGGATCATCCGTTGAGTAATCAACGCTAACCTCTGTAGGGATTCTGCGGTCGCGGTCTGCATGACGCGGTCGCGGAATAACAACAGGAGCGTCATTCGTTACGCCCAACTCTTGTCCACTCCTAAATGACGTAGCACTTACATTCACCAATGCTTGAGGAGTAATATTGATCTTCTCAGAAATCTCCCTCATTCTCATCTCGATGGCCAAGTTCATCTCTTGGAGTTTCCTATCAAATAGCTCATTCATCTCCTCCAGTTTCCTAGAAAGAGGTTCTTCAGCTGATGGCTCATCAGGACAAGAGGATGTTGTGCTTCTACTCTCCTCAGCAAAGTTCTCCACTATTCTGAAGACTTCCTGGGGAGCTTTGTCTAGATAGGAGCCTCCACATGAAGCGTTCACTAATCTGCTGTAATAATAGCACATGCCAAACATGATGTACTCAATAAGATCGTGATCTGTGAACCCATGGCCTGGATAACTAGAAACGAGCCTTTTGTAGCGATCAAGATAATCGTTCAGGCTCTCCCCGTCATGTTAATGAAGATTGGCGATGTTCCTCTTAATTACTGCCCTTACTGGAATAGGGAAGTACTTGTCCATGAATGCAACCTTCAACTGACTCCATGTTGTGATCCATTGAGAGTTAGGATTGTTTAATATTGAGAAAAACCACTCCTTAGCTGATCCGGTCAGAGAGAACGGAAAAGCTCGCATCTTGATTTGATTCTCAGTGACCTTAGTAGGCTTTATGCACAGACATACATGATCAAACTCTGTAAGGTGTTTAATTACATCGTCATCAGGCTGCCCGCTGAATCGCGGTAAAAGACCAATCAGACTAGGTTTCAACACAAAGTCCACCCCTTCAGCTAGCGCGGGGTACTCAACAACCATCTTGTCTCCTGAAACCAACGACAGTACTTGGGAAATAATCAGTAGCAAGGGTGTGGACCGTAAGATAGGTCCACACAATAGTCAATAAAGATACTAACACTAGAAAGAAACCTAAGTTCCCCGGCAACGGCGCCAAAATTTGACTCGGCTAAAGTCGTCGTGCCAAGATCAAAGATAAATAACCCAAACTACAAACTAAGTATAGCAAGTAAGTAAGGGGTCGAACCCAAGAGAACTATGGCTTCTAGTATTAATATATTTATCAACTACAGAAAAGGGGGATTTAGGAGAAAGATCTAAACTAAACTAATCTAAGAAAACAAACAAAACAAACAAACAAATAAACAAATATGGGAAAGCATGTTCATTCAAAAGATCCACTCTTCAATAATCACTCGATCATAGATTCATTCATTGATTTCATTTACACCTATGGTTAATTCCTATCCTGATCATTAACAATCGCAAGTCCACGGTCCAAGCAATTCTATAACCCTAGGCAATGACGCTTAACCTAGAATTAGCATAGAGAACAAGGATATGCAGGATATAATATCAAACAATCAAGTTATGAGTCAATTGCAAGATTAAACAATCAATTCTCTTCTTAATCCTAGTTGCATAGACAACAGGTCTAGGTTAAGTTGTTTTCAAAGATTAGTTTTGTCCACGGTCCAAACCTAATCAAATAGTAGAAAGCTAATCAATTCAATAGGGTCGCGAATCCTAGAGAAACAATCAACAATCATAAGATGAAGCACAAGAGAATCAATATTAACCAAAGGATAGAAATCAATTACCAAAACCTCACGAGTTCATACATCAGAGCTTCTCCCTTGAACAAACCCAAGGAGACTAGCTCTCCATAACTAAACTAAAACCTAAAAGAATTGAATTATGAATAAGAGATAGAACATACTAAAAACCTAAGGCTGGCTCCTCCTTATATAGCCCAAGGAACAAGTTCCACGAGATAGATAAGGAAAGAGGCAAAAGACAGAAAAGGAAACAAGATAGAAAGATTTCGGCCCGCTTAGGATTCGGCATCGCCGCGGTCGCGTCACCATGGCCGCGCCCGCGCTTTCGCAACAGAAAAGAACAACTCGTCTCGGCAGCCACCGCGGTCGCGGAGGACAATCCGCGGTCGCGGAATCTCGACAGAATCGTTGGTGTCACTTCGGAGGATGTTTTGACCATCTTCGGCTTGGAATCTGACTTCGGTGTAAAAACATGAATTTAATCCCTTGAAGTTAGCTTTCCAATGGCACCAGAATCAAGTCAATCCGACCTCTGTAGCTCAAGATATGGCCTTCTCAAGAAATTGGTGTCGCGCAGACAGCTCAAAACGCCTTACAACTCTTGAATCTTGCATTCTTGTGTGTTCGGCCTAGATATTACAATTACGCACAGCTCTAACCTAAACATACTCAATATAGCCCTAAAATACAAGAGTTAACCTATACAAAATAGCCCGAATCAAAGTGCGTCCTTACAGAGTTAGGGACTCTCGTTCACTTGTTGTCCTTTTCGCTCATGTGCGTCCACTGGACTTACCTGAGATCAACACTTGGACAACTTATCAAATACTTTTGAGTTTGTCATTATCAAAATTAGGGACGATCATTATTGGTTAGATATTAATGACCGGCATCCTTAATATCATCCCAACAATATCCCCCTTTTTGATGATGATAAACTCTTTTAAACAATGCGCACAGAAGTAAAGCTTTTAGCATTAGGGACTACACTTTGATCTTGTTTTAGCTAAGGTTGGCATGCAACTCATTCTTTTAAGTGCGTCCTATTTTATTCTTTACTAGTCGTCCTTTGGACTTGAGCCGAAATTCCCCCTAAACACATGCTTTCTATGACAACTTCAAATGATCGCATCTCTGCAAAACTATACTTCCCCCTTTTGGCATCATCGAAAAGGAGAACAAGTTAAAAGAATGCACAAACAAAATCATAACTAAAGAAAGAACGCTTGAACACATAAATTGCACAAGTAATGAACGTCTTTCATGGAAAGAGAGTACGGTCATTACAGACATTCATACATAATTGTTCAAAAGGGGACAACGTCCCAAAGTCTTAACAAAAACACAAAAGATAAAAATTTTCAGGGTTAGGAAGGGGTGGTATGATCACTGGCGGGGACGCTTGCCAAGAGCCTTGAGAGTTTGGGCGTGAAGATCGTTGTTCTACGCAAGAAGCTCATTGTTGCGTTCCAAGAGGTCAGTATGCTGGTGAAAAGTTTCATGGACTTGCTGGATGAGGTCTATCATCATGCATTGATTCTCAATCATCATGCCTAGCAAAGTCTTTGTAGAACACTTCTCAGCCTCAGCATTCACATTCTCAGCATCCTCTGCACCAGCGTCCTCAGCATCAACTGGCGTCCCTACCACTTGCAAATTTTCTTCTTCAATTTCTTTAGCAACAGCGGCAGCTTCCTGAGCAGCTCTCCTATCAGCCTCTTTCTTTTCTTTAGCAAGCTGCTTCCTTATTGAGGGAAGCTCCTCGCCATACCTCATCTTTCCTACTAGAGGGGTTGTGATCTGCTTGACGTCCCAATGAATGCCGAAAGTTTTCTCCTCTTTGGGGATGCAGAGGTGTTGTTGTTCTAAGATCTTCTTTACAAGGCCGGGGAAGGGGAGTGAGTGACGACCACCAGTCCACTTTCCCATATGCTCCAAGACAACCCGCGCCAAGTTGATTGGCTGGCGGTTCAAGAAGGCATCCAAGATTATACTATCAGTGATTTGGACAATGGACTTCTTCTCTTGTCTTGGGACGACCATGCGCACAATGAAGTGATGCGCTAGGACGCCCGTCTTGGAGAGACAATGGGCCACCTATCCTTAGCCAGAGGCTGCTTTCCATTGAAAATATTGTAGAAGATGTCCTCCTGGGAAAAGCGGCCAAAGGACTTGCAGGGGAAGTCATGGAGGGCATCTTGAGGAGAGAGGCGGAGGCCAAGCATGTTGCGGACGGTACCCTCTGCAATAGAGTACTCGTCCCCATCTATTTCAAACGTCCCTTGAGGCTTCCCCTTTACTTCGGATACTTCAAATTTTGATTAAAAGCGGAGAACCTATTCAGGATCCACGACGGCAGCCTCTGCACCCATGTGCGTCTAACCCTGGAAGTCAAGCAGCTCAAGGAACTCAGTGCGGCCGTTCTCTTGCAAAAACTAAGCATCAAGCAGGAGCGGCCCCAAAATCTTCTTGAGCCTCTTCTTCTTGTTGCGGTTCCCTGTGACTATCACGTCTTCACCGGCATCTTCTTCTTCGCCTTCTCCCTCCTCGTCCTCATGATCCTCATCGTGGAGAGGAGCATCATCATCATCAGAGGCCTCGTCCCCTTGTTCATGCGACTCAGCCATTTCTTGGTCCTGTGCATTGGACACCTCGACATTTACTATGGCGTCCTCTGCCGGAGTCTTGGTCAATGACTCCACAGGGACTTCAACAAACGTCCCTTGAACCTTTGCAGGAGGAGGAGGAGTGGGAGACTTGGCTCGAGGAGGAGAGGGAGTTGGAGTTCTGAGCTTGGCTTTGGTGGGAGGAGGAGCAAGAGAGGTGCCAAGATTGACCACCGAGATTGGAGTGGCGGCAATTGGAGTTGGAGGAGGAGGAGGCTTTTTGATGGGGGAGTCCTCCACTTGAATTATAGTGGGCACAGCGTCCTTGGCCTGGACCTGTGTAGGAGGAGTGTCCCTTTGGGCCTTTGGCATTGGCTTGGTCAGGTCCGCCTCTATCTCCGCCTATAGCGGATCAGCAGCTGTAGCAGGAGCGTCCGCTACCCTTGGTGGCGGAGGAGGAAGAAGAGCGACGTCCTGCTTACTCTTGAGGATCGCCTCAGCTATGGCGTCCTGTTCAGCCTTGGCCTGCCTCGCTATTTGCTCTTTTTCAATCTCCAGCTTGGAGAGGCGAATGGCAGCGTCGGTGACGCCCTCAAGCTCGGCTGAGGACTTGAGGCGTCTCTTCGGGGCGGGGGGAGGGGAGGATGGGACGGGTTTGGGTTGGGAAGAGGAGGGGCCTTTTAACTTTAGCTTTTGAGAGGGAGGGGGAGGGGAGGCTTGCCTTTTCCTCTTCTGGGAGGGGACGGAGCCCGCAGGAGCCACAAGGAACTCCATGATATCGGGCAAGAGTTTTGCGAGCTCGTCCACCGTCCCACCAAACGAGTCAAAGATGATGCCTGGCCCCATGAAGGGAGGGTTGGTGTGGTTGGTTTCCTCGAGGCGGGGACGGACGTAGGTAATCATGAAATAATAGAGTAGGTGTTGGATTTTGAGTGGATGGTTGTGAGCGGACGCCCTTAGGCATATGTTGGCCAGTGTCCTTGGCTCTTTCTCAAGCCAGTCCTCGATGAGGGGATCAAGAGGAGGACGGCGTTTTGGCTGAGCTGGGAGTCCCTTGACTTGGGACTTTGTGAGGCTCCCTTGCTCTTTCTCAAGGACGAATGGTTTTTCAAGGAATTGAAAGCGTTTTTGTGGAGGTTTGGATTGAGATCGGGATTGGGGAGATTGGGGTTTTGGTGGCTGAGGTTGGGATCTTTATGGCTTGGGCGGGGCGGTGGAAGGGCGGCGCTGGCCAGATTGCGAAGAGTGCCGGTGGCGCGATGATTCTTGCCGCCCAGAGGTTCTCCCTCTGGCATCCATTAAAGAGCGCCCTTTTACCGGAGTTGAACTTCTCGCCGCCGAAGAAGACGACGGAGAGGGCTTTGGGTTCTTAGAAGTTATGGTGTTGGCCATTTGAAAATTTGAGAGGGTTTAATCAGAGGATTAGGGTTTCAAAGGTGATTTCGAGATCTGGGAAGGAGATTTGGGGAGGATTTGAGAGATATTTCCGGATGAAGGCAAACAAACGAGAAAGCGAAGAGGTTTTGCAGTGGACACAGGGGCTTATTTATAGGAAGAAGATAATGGAAAACGGTCAAGGGTAGCAGGGACATTTCCTATGGCTTCCTCCACCCGCGTTCCCACACGTGGCAAACTTCTTTGCTAAGTAAACAGCTGTTTTGCACCTGTTACATGGATCCCGAGATCTGCGTTCAAATTCTCCAAGACGGTTGACCTTCCCATTTTCAAATTTCACAACTGCAAAGGACTCTGACTTGGCGTCCTTTCACCACACAACACTACACCACTAAGAACTGTACCACTGCGTCCTAAAAACTGATCTCAACTACTGACTGTTGGAACTCTGCCCTGGCGTCCTTCAGACTTTGAGAAGCGGCCCATTGATTACTTAGAACAATTTTTGAAAATCAAGCAAGTACGTCCCGTAAAGATAAAACAAAGAACGCTCATAGGACGCGTTTGCAAGATTCTCGGTTTAGGTAAGCTTAGAGTTCCCATCATTTCGGCTTGTAATGAGGGTTGGGTGATCAAGGATACTCTTGAGATAAAAAGAGATATGAATAGCGTTTAAAACACAAGCAAAACACATGTCTTAGACTAGCGTCCTTTCAAGATGACTTTAAATGCATGACATACTTTAGACAAGGTCTCAACTCAACATAGCCATTCATAGAGAGAATAATAGAACGAGACTTGATCATTTGAAAGTTATCATCCCCAAGAGCAACCTGAGGTGCTCGTAGGGGCGTCTATCAAGTGCTTTTGTGAAAATATCGGCTACTTGGTCTTCAGTCCTAACATGATCCACTCTTATTAATCCAAGTTCACATTATCTCGAGGAAAATGGTGTCTTATGTCAATATCCTTGGTTCTGGAATGATGAACAGGATTTTTGGCACTACTTATAGCACTAGTGTTATCACACAAGATAAGGACTGTGTTGAGGAACATACCATAATCTTCAAGTTGGTACTTGATCCATAGGACTTGAGAGCAGCACGAAGCAGCAGCAACGTACTCAGCTTCCGCGGGTGAGAGGGCCACGGAGTTTTGCTTCTTGGAACCCCAAGATACTAGGCATGATCCTATGAATTGAGCCAATCCGGAGGTGCTCTTCCTATCCACCACATGGCCAGCGTAATCTACGTTAGAGTACGCTACCAGGTTTAGGGACGTCCTTCTAGGATACCATAGGCATAGGTCGTCCCGTCCCTTGAGGTATCTGAAGATTCTTTTGACCTCTTGCATGTGGGACTCTTTTGGATTTGCTTGGAAGCGAGCACACAAGCACACTGCGAACATGATATCGGGACGACTTGCCGTTAGGTACAACAATGACCCTATCATTCCTCTGTAGAGCTTTTGATCCACACTTTTGCCTTCTTCATCAGCATAAAGGCGAGTGTTGGGAGAGATGGGAGTGTCTATGGATTTTGATGAGTTCATCATCCCATACTTCTCAAGCATTTCACGAATATACTTCTGTTGGTGAATGCGCGTCCAATCTTTGAGTTGTGTGATTTGGAGTCCCAAGAAGAATTTAAGCTCTCCTATGAGGGACATCTCATATTCACTATTCATCAAGCTCTTGAATTCCTCTACAAGTTTCATGTTAGTGCTTCCAAATACTATGTCATCGACATAGACTTGGACAATCAAAACATCTTTAAGGACTTTATTTAAGAACAGGGTTTTGTCAATGTTACCTCGAGTGTATCCGTTGGACAAAAGAAAGGATGCAAACCTATCGTACTAGGTACGAGGGGCTTGCTTGAGTCCATAGAGTGCTTTGTCCAAGAAGTACACATGATTAGGATGATCAGCATTCTCAAATCCTGGGGGTTGAGCAACGTACACCTCTTCCTTTAGCTTGCCATTGAGGAAGGCCGTCTTGACATCCATTTGAAAGAGCTTGAACCCTTTGTGAGCAGCGAAGGCAATAAGAAGGCGTATAGCTTCAATTCTAGCGACAGGAGCGAAAGTCTCATCATAGTCGATCCCTTCCTCTTGCCTATAGCCTTGAGCCATAAGCTTTGCTTTGTTTCCAGAAACTCTGCCACTCTCATCCAACTTGTTTCTATAAACCCACCTCGTCCCTATTATGTTTTTGTTTTTAGGACGAGGGACGAGGGTCCAAACTTTGTTTCTTTCAAATTGATTGAGTTCTTCTTGCATAGCTTGAATCCAATCAGCGTCCTAAAGTGCCTCATTTATGTTCTTAGGTTCAATTAAGGACACAAAGGCGTTGAATGCACAGAACGCCAAGTTGGCGCTATGGGACTGATTCACAGCTGATCTGGTTTGGACTCCTTTTGAAATGTCTAAGATGATTTGATCTGTTGAGTGAAGTCTAGAAAGGTTGGATCCTCTATGAGTAGCGTCCCTTGCAGGAGTACACCTGGGGTCCGTCCAATCAGAATCATCAGAGTCAAACCCATCTTCTTCATTGACAGGCTCAGTGTGTTCCCCCTCAGAGTGAGCGTCCACACTTTGCCTTTCATCTCCTTGTTGAATTGATTCACTGGCATCCACTTGGTTCAACGACCAAGTCTGAGAGGACTCTTGCTGTTCGCTAGGGACTCCCATTGAAACCTCATCGCGAGTTTCAGGGGCGTTCCTAGGAACATAGTATTTGTCTAAGGACCCTTTGGGTTCTTCTTCATCATCTTCATCATCGTCCTTTGGGAGACGTTCTTTCTTACTTGTTTCTTTGTTGTAAGATGCGTTTTCTTTGAAAACCACATGGATACTTTCCTCAAGCTTAAGAGTCCTTTTGTTGAAGACTCTATAGGCTTTGCTTGTGAGGGAGTATCTAAGGAATATTCCTTCATCACTCCTACCATAAAATTTGCCGATGTTGTTTTTGCCATTGATGTGGATTTAACATTTAAACCCAATGACTTTGAGGTGAGAAAATTTTGGCTTCCTTCCATTGAGGAGCTCATAGGACGTCTTTTTTGAGCAAAGGACGAATCATAGCTCAATTGATGATGTAGGTTGTTGTGGCCACAGCTTCCGCCCAAAATTGTTTGGGGACGCCGCTAGCCAAGACCATCGTCCTTGCCATATCTTCCAGCGTCCTATTCTTTTTTTTATACAACGCCATTTTGCTGAGGAGGTAGAGGACAGGAGAAGTTGTGGGAGACTCCTTGTTGGTCACAGAAGTCAAGGAACTTTGAGTTTTTGAACTCTGTTACATGATCTGACCATAGGGCTTTCAAACTCGTCCCAAGAGCAACTTCTACTTGCTTGATGAAGATCTTAAACATCTGGAAGGCTTCTGCTTTTGACACCAAGAAAAGAACCCAAGTGAATCTTGAAAAATCATCTACGATAACGTACATGTACCTCTTTCCACCATAGCTTTGGGTCTGCACGGGTCCACATAAATCCATGTGAAGGAGTTCCAAAGGCTTCTTTGTGCTCATTTCATTTTTGGATTTGAAGGACGATCTTGTTTGCTTCCCTTTAATGCATGCTTCGCATTGCTCAATTTGCTCAGGATCAATTCGGGGAAGTCCTCTTACAAGCTCTTGTTGATGAAGCTTAAAGATTTTGCTAGGTCCGGCGTACCCAAGACGTTGATGCCAGAGATCGGCGTCCACAGCAGAGATGGATACGCACAACTTGGATGCAGGCTTGAACTTTTGGTGGAAGATGTAGACATTGTTTTCACGAGTCCCTTTGAGAATGACTTGATTTGTTTTCTTGTTGATGACCAGGCATTCTTTAGAGTCAAATGTGACTAGGTTTTCACCTTGATCACAGATTTGTGAGAGACTAAGGGGATTAAACCCGAGTCCCTCAACAAGACTCACATTAGACACTTTAATGGACTTATTTAACTTTGCGGTGCCCATCCCTTTGATTTTTCCCTTGCCCTTGTTGCCAAACGAGACAGTTCCTCCCATGGCACTAGATTGGATAGAAGTGAGATGGATCTGGCTTCCTGTCATGTGATTTGAGGCGCCACTATCAATGATCCACGGGCTTCCTCTCACTTCCACCTAAAAAGAGGAGTTAGTTCTTTGTGACCCAGGCAAGGTGGCCCTTACCTGGTTCGTTACATGGGTACAACTCTTTCATGGGCAAGTAATCATACACATTTACATCATTTGTCCTTCTAGCATGCTTCCTAGGAGATTGAGTTTTAGCATTAGGCACACTAGCATGCGTCCTATCAGCAGACTTTGGCTTAGCGTTCTTACTACCGCTTCTAGCCTTTCTTCCATTCTCAAGATATTGTTTTAGCTTAAAACACTCATACTGGTAGTGACTACCTTTGCCATAATGCCAGCACGTCCTATAATATTCTCCAAGGTAGTACTTCCTGTTAGGACGTTGAATTTTATTCTCTTTCATTTTCTCAAGATCAACTACCTTAGAACCTTTCCCCTTAGCAATTTTCTTGTAGATTTTATGGCTAGTGGAATTTGTGTAATAGTCCTTCTTTCCTTTCTCACCACTCTTAAGGACTCTTATGCGTTCCTCTAGGTTCTTTGTTTTTTCTCTCTCAAGCTCTAGCTCAGTGGTTTTGCTAGCTTCGAAGTCACTAGGAAGAGAGTTCTTAGAGCTTGATTCATACCCTAGTCCTTTCCTAGCAGGAACGAAGACAATAAATTTTACCGTTTTAGTCATGGGACTCTTTCCTAAGACCTTCACCTCATCTCTAAGATTTGCGTTTTCAAGTTTTAGGCACACAATCTGACTCTTAAGGGACTTCACCTCTTCCTGAGAGGACTCTAGTTGAAAAGACATGGTATTGCAATTTTCACATACCACAACAATGTTTTCTGATTCTAGTTCATCAAATCTTTCTTTCATAGCATAGCTTTCTTGCATGGTCTGAGTGATTAGTTTGATGAGCTTTGGCTTAGAGCACTTGTCTAGGGAGCTAATCATGGACTCATGAGTTACCTCATTTTCAGCTTTAGAGGCGTCTCTTGGATAATCTGGAGCGTCCTCCATGGCCATATAAGCCACTTGATTTGATGGTTCTTCATCATCTGAGTCGAAGTCGTCCCATGCGGCTTCATATGCTCCAATCAAGGCTTTCTTTTTGAGATCTTTTGCTGAAAGTCCTGTGTTGCAATTTTTTGCATAGTGACCCTTCTTGTTGCATTTGAAGCAAGTCACTTCCCTCATTTCAGCATCTGATGGCTTGGGGGTCTCCTTTTTGTAAGGCATCTTCATCCTTGGGACTTTCCCTCTTTTAGCCCATGCACGAAGAGTTTTGTGCAAAAGAGCTAGCTCGTCCTCTTCAGAGATTTGTTCTTCTGTCTTTCCTTGTCGTTCCACCAAGGCCTGAAGACGAAGATTCTCTTGGTGCTCTTGAGTTTTGGCTTCCAGCATCAATGCCAGTTCCTTTTGCCTTTGATGGTACTGTTCATAATCTAGTGTTCTAGCCGCGAGGGTCAATGCCAGTTCATTTTGAGAACTCTTTCCCATTTCTAGCAGATCCTCATTCCTCCTAGCTTCACATCCTTTAAGCTTTCCATAGATTTCTTCCATGGACATTCCTTTGTTGGCTTAGTTTTCCTTGAACGTCATCCTATCAAAGTTCCATGGTCCCGTGCGTCCGTCAATCAAGACTTGAATCTTCATCCTTTGGGTGATCTCCGTTTCTTTGACACCTAGATTTTTTTACTTTGTTAGCAAAGCTTCAAAACGGAAGGAGTAGTCGGTTATTGTTTCATTTGGGAACATCTTGAATTTGTAGAAATCCCTTTTTACTTCAAGCTGGACGTCCTCTTTCATCTCGGGCGTCCCAACATGGTACTTTTCAAGAGCTTCCCATTGGAGCTTAGAAGTTGCAAGGTTGCTTACACGTGTGGCGTCCCTTTCACAAAGGGACGTCTGTAGCAAACAGATAGCTTTGGCGTTTGCTTCCATGAGTTTGAACTCGTTGGGACCCCATTCTGATTCTTTGTCCACCTTAGCAGCAAGTACTTTGAAGTCACCGTTCTTTATCACCAGCCAGCATTGGTAGTTTTGACTTCGCATGAAGCACTCAAACCTGGTTTTCCACCGGTTGAAGTTCCCATCCGTGAGACGGGGAGGCTTTGCGCTTGAGATACCTATAGGTTCCATCTCCATGTTTCCTGCAACTCAAACTTAATCTAGAGCGCCTGCTTTGATACCAATTGTTAGATCGTAAGTCAGTTATAATGGGCGTCCTTAACTTGGGTTAAGGGCGTCCTTAGATGCAGCGGAAAATAGACTTAACATGAAATAGAATAAGACAATGGACACGAGTATTTATAGAGGAACCCCACTAAGACCAACTAGTCTTATGGGTAAACCTCTACCTCCGTTGGAGGATTTTCAATAGCCGTCCTTATCTTATTTCAGAGAGAGTCCTTACAACTTAGGCGAGTTGTTACAATTCTCTGAGTTGCATCCGTCCTTAGCCTCACTAGTAACACTCCTTTCAGCCTAACAAAATAACCTAACTCTCTTAGCTTAGAAGCAAGCTATCACTCACGTCTCTCACGGTCCGTTGTGAGAGACAAACTACTATTCTAACTATTTTGTGGTTTAGTTTGGATTTAATGTGGCTGGACTTTCTTTCTCTTGCTTCAAGCTCACTTGATCTTCGTTCTTGAACTTGAATGCTTTGGGAGAGCTTGAGAGAAAGTCTTCAAAGTCCACACCGCTATGCATACCCCTTGGAGAGTATTTATAGCGGTAGTGATTCTTGTCCTCTAGCGTCCTCTGAAGCTTGGGCAGGGATCTGTCGTCTTCATTCAACGGTGCGATTTGCATCTTGAGGAAGTCAACTCTGTTGACACTTGGGAAGCCTCTGCGTGGTCAGGGGACCATCTCTGGGAAAGCGACATCTTTGGAATTGTTCATATAGGGCTCTCTAAAATCCAAGCCCATGGACCGATGAAGATAAAGCCCAAAAACCAAGCCCTCAGAAGTTATCAGGTCCGGAGATCTCGCATCCCATGAACTCCTCCAACGACACTGTTACAAGCGAATGATCTTCAACGCTCATCATCATAACTACATGCGAAATTCTCGGGATCACTCGCAGTGAAGGCTAACGGCTCGATTTGAATAGAGGCACCATTATTTAAGGAAAGGACAGCCCATAGAAGAGACACGATTTTTGCACACTCTATCACCTAAGCAATACTTACCAAAATCATTGTTCTTGCCTTATTTCCTTCAATTGCAATCTCTCTTGTTACAGAAACCAATTGTACTCAATTCCAATCGTTTGTATTTAAAAGCAACATTTCACTAATCTATACAATTCGCACTATAACTCTTACCATTCTCTCTGTTTTTGTATCCATTGTTTCCATTCATTAATCCTAACACGTCGTGACGATTTGTTGACTAGGAATCCCTCATCGTAGCGAAGTAACGCGTTTACGCAGTTAATTCGCCCAAAACATTTGGCGCCGACCGTGGGGCCCTAGCAAAAAAGATGTCACACCTTAAGTAAGCTACTAAATCTTCATCAGCATGGACGGAACATATAGCCATGCAGGAGATCTCGAGCCGATCAACAACCAAGTCAACGATTCCGGCGACAATCAAGTCAACAACAACAACAACCCTGACAACACCGTCAATGGCAATGGCAGTAACAATGCCCCTGAGTTGCCCAACAATGAAGAGATGATTGCCGATGGCAACTCAGTTCGGCAGACGGCTGAATCTAGCGCCATTACAGAGATCCGCGCAACCACGGTTGCGCTCCAGAAGGATTTAGACAGCCAAAAAGAGGCTAATTCTAAAATTACTGAAGTTTATGGAAAGCAAATTGAGGCATTAACTAATGAACGTGATTTGCTTCGATCTCAGTTTCAATCAGCTCCAGCTTATCATCCAAGGAGCGACGTGATTAATGATGTAGCCCGGCGCTTGGATATGGACGACCCCAACCTCATTACTCCAAACGGCGCCGGTCCATCAACAGGTAATCGGGTAATCACTAACCTATCGGGGACAACTCGGGAAAGTACTGAGGTTGTTCAACTGAAGGAACGCATCAGGGCCCTGGAAGACCGAATCACTCAGGTCTCAAGAGCTCCTCAACCGATAGTAGTAGAAAAGCGAGATCGTTTCACCGACTCACCCTTTGTACCCGCTATCGCGAGAATGAACATATCCCGAAAGTATCATGTCCCCGAATGTTGGATCGTTAGTCGTAAATACAAGGGCGTCCTTAACAGAGTTAAGGTCGTCCTTTACCAGGAGGTCCTTAAAGTAATTAAGGACTTCCTTGGTTTGCAGCAGAAATCAAAAGACTAAACAAGTAAAGACAACAAGTAAGGAACGCTTTTGATTTATAGAGGAACCACTCAAGTACTAACTAGTCCTTGAGTGTAAACCTCTACCTCCTTGGAGGATTTTGTAATAGCTTCTTTCCTTTCTTATTAAGTTTCCTTACAATACACTGGTGGGTAGTTACACTTCTCTGGCACTTAGAAGGGCGTCCCTAAGTCCACTAGTAACAACTCCTTTAAGCCTGTAAAGTAACCTAACTTAATCTCTCCAAAGAACGCTATTACCTTCTTCCTTACAGTTCGTCGTAAGGACTCTCTCACTATTTTTGTTCTTTTCTATTACAAACAGTTTGTGGTTTTGTGGTACGCTTCTCGCTCGATCTAACACCTAGTACTCACTTGTTCTTGAGCTTGTTCTTGGTGTTCTTGAGCGACTGACAAATTCCCTGAATATTCTCTGAAGCGTCACATCACAATAAATGCTCTGGAAGAGTATTTATAGTGACATTGGGAAAGGGCGACTTTCTCTGACGATCATGCCCTTTGAGGACGTTGCAACAGTAATCAGCTTCCACGTGTCTCTGTGATGATCAAGGAAGCTTACTGGCAATTCCGTTAGGCTTGGATACGGGATCTTCTTCCACGTGGAGATCATGATCAAAGCTTGTCTGGTGATGTCACTTTGTCGGCCAGCTTTGAAGGACTCCAGTGTAAAGGTTAAGGACGGTGTCCTTGTTTGTGTTTTTCCCAAGCCGTTCACTGAATGATGTAGCGTCCTTACTCCTTAAGGACGGCTACATACGTACCACTTGTTGTCCTTTTTAACATGCGTCCCTGAAACACTTGGACAACTTATTAGATCAAGGCGAGTTTGTCATATCAAAACCAAGGGACGCCAAGCACAATGTTAATTACTGAAGGCGTCCTTAACATTGTCCTAACAATTTCCCCCTTTTTGATGATGACAAACTCTAGGCAATAAAAGTTTTGAACTTAAGCTCTAGCATGCTTGAAAACTTAAAGAGCGTCCTTTCAACACTTAGCGAAATTCTAAAGGCACAATTTTTCAACACTTGATCTATTCTTCTTTTGGATATTAGGGAGGGGACGTCTACGCTGATCAAATTTTCTTTCTTAACTAGCGTCCCTAAAATTTATTCAAAGGCAATGCGGCGTCCTTAGGTCCTGATTCGGGCTATTTTGTATAGGTTAACTCTTGTATTTTAGGGCTATATTGAGTGTGTTTAGGTTAGAATTGTGCGTAATTGTAATATCTAGGCCGAAGACACAAGGATTCAAGAATCAAGAGTTTTAAGGCGTTTTGAGCTGTCTGCGCGACACCACTTGCTTGCGAAGGCTATATCTTGAGCTATGGAGGTCGGATTGAGCTGATTCCGGTGCCATTGGAAAGCTAACTTCAATAGCTTCAATCCATCTTTTTACACCGAAGTCAGATTCGAAGCGGAAGATGGTCAAAACAGCCTCCGAAGGGAGACCAGTGGTTCTGTCCGAATACCGCGACCGCGGAGCTCCCGACGCGACCGCGGTGGCCGCCGAGACAAGCTATTCTTCTCTGTTGTGAAAGCGCGGGCGCGGCCATGGCGACGCGACCGCGGCGATGCCGAATCCGAAGCGGGCCGAAAATCTTTCTATCTTGTTTCCTTTTCTATCTTTTGCCTCTTTCCTTATCTATCTCGTGGAGCTTCTTCCTTGGGCTATATAAGGAGGAGTCCCTTTAGGATTGTAACTAGTCTTGGACCTTTGTTTTGAAGACTTGAGTTTTATGAAGATTATGGAGAACTAAACCTCTCTACGGTTTGTTCATCAATGAAGCTTTGATTGATTAGTTTGTGAGATTCTAAATCCTTTTCCTATTCCTTTGGTTATTATTGATTCTCTTGTGCTTAATTACATGATTATTGATTGTTTCTCTAGGAGTAATTAACCTATTGAATTGATTGATCTTCTATTGTTGGGACGGGTTTGGACCGTGGACAAACCTATTCTGTGAAAACAACTTAGACCTAGATCTGTTGTCTATGCAACTAGGATTTAAGAAGAGAATTGATTGTTTGCTTGTGAAATTGACTCGTAGCTTGATTTCTCTTGCATGCATCCTATATATCCTTGTTCTTAATGCTAATATTGATTTGAGCGTCCTCTATCATTGTTAAGTATTTCCTGGACCGTGGACAGGAGATTAGTCAAGATTAGGATTGGAATTAACCATTGGATTAAAAGGAATTGGTGTGAATCAATGATCAAACGACTCTTTTAAAGTGGATTTGTTGAATGAACCTGTCTTTAGTATTCAGATTGATCTTGTGAAACTGTCGATTTGTCTTCTTGCTTTGGTAATTGAAACTCTTGCATAAAAACCATCTCTTTGTTCTTGGTTAACATAAATATTAGGCTAGATACCTCAAGTTCTCTAGGGTTCGATCCCATACTTGCTCACTATACTTGGTTTGTGTGTTTGGGTTTATTTTTGATAAGGGAACAACGATTTAGCCCGAGTCAGGTCCTTTCACTAAAATTCCCCCTTAGCACTTGCTTATACTAGATAACTAATAAAGAGCGCATCTCTGCAAAACTACACTTCCCCCTTTTGGCATCATCGAAAAGGATAACAAGTTAGCATAAGGACGATAGCACAAAATCACAACTATAGGCAAATAAACGCTTAAACACACAAATGCACACAAACAAGAGAATTGCCATTAAAAGAAGAGATAGTCATTACAGACATTCAGACAAGTGTTTTGGAAATGAAAACAAGCACAGGCAAAAAAGATGAGGGAATAAAGGGTTAGGTGGTAGGTGATCCAGCAGGACGGCTTTGATCATTGACATTGGCGTCCGTCGGAGCATGTTCCTCTTCCTCTTGCGTGTCACCCTCTGTACTGTCCCTATGAATGGATTGAATGAGCAGCTTGATCATGTCATTCTGATTCTTAATAGCTTGAAAGTAATGATAGTTCTGTTGCATGGCCGCATTGTTCTGCTGAATGATGGCGTTTCCTTGTTGCGTGAGAACATTTTGGTTGTTAAGAATGAGAGCGTACAGCTGCTTCTCAGAATAAGCTTCAGTGTTTGAAGGAGCAAGAGAGCACTAAAAGTAGGACGGCTATTGTTGTGGAGGAAGATGTGAGGGAGAAAAGTTGAAGTCCATTGGCTCTGCATTAATGAAGGACGATAACTGATTAACCTCTGCATAGCGTGCAACACGGTCTTCCTCAATTTCAGCAATCAATGGAGGATCAGAAACAACAGTCTTCCCTTTCATAGCAGCCTCTTGTCTAGCACGTTCGTCCTCAGCAGCTTTCTTAGCAGCTTCCTGCCTTAGACGTTTCTCTTCTGCCTTCTTTGCAGCCTCTTCTTCCTTCTTTTTCTTCTCAGCTTCTTTTCTTTCTTTTTCTAGCTGCTTTATGATGGAGGGAAGTTCAAGGCTGTGTTTTATCTCCAGGACGCCATACTTTTGATCCCATGGCAGCCCTAAAGTGGTTTCTTCTCCAGGAGAGTAAGCATCATTCTCGATCAAGAGAGCTTTCACCAAGCCTGGGTAGGGAAGAGCATGGTTTTTGCAGGTGCACTTGGCCATGTGTTCAATCATGATTCGGGCCAGGTTGATCTTGCGACCCTGTAGAAAGGCGTCCAAAAGGAGACAGTCAATTGTCTGAACAATAGATTTCTTCTCCTGCCTTGGGACGATAGTCCTGCAAATCATGTAATGTGCCATAGCACCAGTGTGAGTCAGGACTGAAGCAACTCTATCATTCCCATCTGGAGTCTTTCCATTGAAAACTCTTCTGAATAAGGCAAGCAGCTCTTCGCCTTCAATACCAAAATCAGAGGCAGGAACCCTGTGCAAGGCATCATTCCCTGGACGTTGTTTGTCTAGCCCCATCAGCTGGCGAACTGTCTTCTCAGAGAAGGTGGCAAGCTCGCCATTTGCCAAGAACGTCCGTGTTCCATTCTCGATGTTGATATTGAGAGAATCATAGAAGTCCTGCACAAGCTTGGGATCAACTTTGACATTCTCCTCGGAGATTTTTAGCCATCCTTGAACCTTTAGAAGTTCCACAAGATCTTTAGCCTCAGAAAATTGGCTAAGGAAGGCTTCGTCAAACACCAAAGGAGCCAAAATGTGCTCCTGTTTGTTAGACTTTTTGGTCTTCTTCTTTGGAGGACCAGAGGTGCCGTCCTCATTGTCTTCCTCACCATCATCACTGCCGTCTTCATTATCTCCCTCTTGGAGATTTTCATCAGGGTGTCCCTCAGATGGACCAGTAGCATCTTTGGATGCTTTTGTTTTCCGTGGACGCTTTTGTCCACCTGTTCCTTTGGGAGCAGACTTGTCTCCTGCATCCTCTGGGACGACTTCCCAAGGAGGGATCTCGAGAGCATCAACAGCAATTTGCTCATCGAGAGAGAGAGAGCGTCCTCTTGTACAACGTTGTCGCTTTGATTTGCAATGTGGCGACCAAGCTCTTCGTCCTCAGCAATTTGCTGTTTTGTAATTTCGTCGAGGACGATTGATGTACTGATCTCCTCAGAAGTAGCAGAGCCAAACTCTGCATCTATTGAGTCGTCTGGAACGACTATAGGAGATGGAGGAGCGTCTATTTCAGCTGAGGGTCCCCTTGATTTAGGAGTGAGGGGAGCAGAAGGAGGGGATTTTTGTGGAGATGGGGATCAGAGATGTGGATATCAGGGAAGGCCTGCTTTATTTTAAGTAGAGAGGGATCTGGATTGGAGGGGTCAAGGACTTCAATGGGAGAGGGAGTGGCTGATGGAGTGTCAAGAGGGATGGGATTGGGCTTGGCTTTTGCAAGCTTTCGTCTTTTGAGTGGTCTTTTGTGGGGACGGTCATGTTTAAATTTGGTGCGCTCCTCCACATAAGAAGGGAATTTATCAAAGATTTGAGTAGGATTGGAGGAGGAAGCCTTTTGTGGGAGAGAGTTGTGGACTAGGCGAGATGGAGGAGGGGTAGGTCTGGTTGTGATTACTCGGGGAGGGGATGGAGGAGGAGGGGACGATTGTACTGACCTTCTTATGCTTTTGGAGAGGGGAGGAAGGTCCACAAATCTGGCGTTGGAAAGGTCTGGGATGGATTCTATCAAGGGGATCCTCCAATCTTGACCTTAGAACGCCTCTAGAAAGATATTGGTGCCTCCACAGAAAGGAGCGTCCATTCCCCCTGTCTTGCGCAGAACTGGCACCACAAAGCGATCTAAGAACGTCTTCAGATTACTAAGACGTACTTCATCTTTGCATTGCTTCATGTAGTTTGCCACTGCGACATAGAGAGTCCGTGGCTTTGAATCAATGAAGTCCTTCAGAATCTCATCAATTTGAATCTCTGGAGGTCCTTCCACATAAAAATTTCTCTTGGCAAGACTCTTTCGCTTACCACCCCTTGACGACCCAGAAGCATTCATGACTCTTGACATTCTAAACTGATCGGAGAGAAGAGATCGGAGATTTGGCCGGAAACTTAGAGAGATGCTGCCGGAATTCTAGAGAGAAGTCAGAGCAAAACGGAGTTTCGAGATTTTAGAGAGCGAAAGTTCTGACAGCCGTTTCAATCAATGTATATATAGGAGGTCGGTGAAGGGCACGCTGGTAACTTCCTCAATTCAAAATTTAAATTGACAACGTTTCATCTTCCAAAGAAGGCGCGTGCCAAATGAACCTGTACTGACGTCCTGTCTTAGAGAATAACTGACTTCCACACAATTAACACAGTCGTCCTGAGATCACCTTAAGAACCATTTTGAAAACCATACAAGTACGTCCCGTAAAGAAAAATGAGAAGATCATAGGACGCTTTTGCAGAGTTCTCGGCTAGGGTAAGCTTAGAGTTCCCATCATTTCGGCTTATAATGAGGGTTGGATGATGTTGGGACGCTATCAAGAACGCTTGCGTACTTGTTAGTGTTCCACACAACCGTCCCTTAGTTTTGATATGACAAACTCACTTTGATTCTAATAAAGTTGTCCAAGTGTTCAGGAACGCCAATGACCAGGAGGACAACAAGTGTGTATGGGTGTCCCATAAGCTTAGGGACGCTAGCTAACAGGAAGTGAGGACTAGCTAAAGACTACTTGAGCAAGGACGGAGTCCCAAGCAAGTAGGAACGCAAGAAAGGAGTGCTTACTCACTAGCCGACAGGATGACATCACTCGACAATGTTTGATCATCCAAGGACACGTGGAGACCAATCCTGTAGCGGAGTCCAACACTACGTGGCGGACGATCCTGTTGCAGAGTCCATCAACACGTGGCGGCCGATCCTGTAGCGGAGTTCATCATACATAGCTGGATACAGGAAGCTTTCTCATCACCGCCCTACTACGTGGAGGAAGATCCTGTAGCCACGTCCATGAAGGGCATGATCGTCCCAGAGAAATGACGCCCTTCCCCAAGTCCTATAAATAGCCCCAAGGCATTTATTGTGACGCCAACGCTTTTAGGAATATTCAGAGAGAATCAGTAGAAAGCGGCTCACTCAAGAACACGAAGAACTAACTCAAGAACTCAAGAACAGTGATAGAACTTGTGTTAGATCGAGTGAGACTTGTAACCAAATCACAAAAACAGTTTGTAACAGAAAACCCAAAAAGAGAGATAGAGAGTTCTGCGAAGTACTGCAGAACGTAGGAATAGAGTCCTTTAGTGGATTGAACTCGCTTAAGTTGTAGGCTTAGAGGAGTCCTTTACTAGTGGACTTAGGGAAAAGCTAAGTGCCAGAGAACTGTAAAGACTCGCCAGTACAACTGTAAGGACGTTCAATAGAAAGGAAAGAACTATTCAAAAATCCTCCAAGGAGGTAGAGGTTTACACTCAAGGACTACTTGGTCTTGAGTGGTTCCTCTATAATTCTCTGCGTTCATCTATTATCTGTTTAGTACTTAATTTCCGCTGCTTTACTCAAGGACGCCCCTACTCCTCGTAGGGACGCCTAACCTAAGGACTCCTTTATCAAAGTAAAGGACGTCCCTCAGTACTAACGATCCAACAATTGGTATCAGAGCAGGCGCTCTAGATTCTTACTGAGTTGCAGGTAAAGATGGACATGGAACCTATTGGAATCTCTTTTGTAAAGCCTCCGCGCCTAACGGACGGCAACTTCAACCGATGGAAGACTAGGTTTGAAAATTTCTGCAGAGGTCAAAATTATCAATGCTGAAAGGTTATTTTGAAGGGAGATCTCAAGGTTCCCGCTGACAAAGCTGACAAGGAGGACGAGTGGGGTCCTGATGAGTTCAAGCTGATGGAAACCAATGCAAAAGCTATCTGTTTTCTTCAAGCGTCCTTGTGCGAAAGGGACGCCACTTGAGTTGGCAACTTGCCTACAGCGAAACAACAGTGGGAAGCTCTTGAGAAGTTCCATGTGGGAACCACTGAAATGAAGGAGGACGTCCAGCTGAAAATCAAGAAAGAGTTCTATGCCTTTAGCATGCTGCCAAATGAAACGGTGAACGACTACTCATACCGCTTTGAGGCCCTTGTCACCAAGATGAGGAACTTGGGCATCCCAGAAACAGAAATCTCCATGAGGAATAGAGTTCAAGTGGTCATTGATGGTTTGACCAGGGTCTGGAACTTTGACAGGACAACGTTCAAAGAAAACACAGCCAACAAAACTCTAGACATGGAAGAGATCTATGGGAAGCTCAGGCAGTACGAAGAAAGAAGAGTCTCTGACATGGCTCAGCTAGGAAAGAATCCTCAAACTGATCTTGCTTTGGCGTCCACAACACCAGAGTACGCCGAGTACCTACGTGGCCAAAGAGATCTAGCATTGATGATGAAAAACAAAGAAACACTTGAGAACTTGCGTCCCAAAGAAAAAGAAAGAAAGCCAAAGGAAGAGATTGACTCAGATGAGGAACTTTCTCTTATTCACAAGGCTCTCAAGTACTATAACAAGAAGAACAAGCATAGTAGTAAGAGCAAGTTCTACAAAAAGGAGAGTCCCAAGTACACAGAGGCTGAAATGAAGGAACTCACATGCTACAAATGCAACAAGAAAGGACATTTTGCCAAAAAATGCACTATGGGAACGTCCTCCAAAGACAAGAAGAAAGCTCTCATTGGAGCATGTACAGCTGCATGGGATGATCTCAGTTCAAGTGATGATGAACGTGACGATCAAGTTGCATACATGGCAGTAGAGGACGCCCCAGTTGTTGAAGAGAACGCCTCCGACAATGAACAAGAGGTAACTCATGATTCCATGATGCGTTCTTTAGAAAAATGTTCAAAACCAAAACTACTTAAACTCATTGGTAAAATAATGAAGGAAAGTCTTGCTGTGAAAAGAAGAATGGATGAACTTGTAGATGAAAACATTGTAGTTGAATGTGAAAATTGTAGTACAATGACTATTCAACTAGAGTCCTCATGTGATGAAACTAAGTCCCTAAAAACTGAAATCATGTGTCTCAAACTTGAGAACGCTAAGCTTAGGGAAGAAGTGAAAGTAGTGGGTAAGAGTCCCATAGTTGAAGAAGTGAGACCAATGGTCTTTGTCCCAGCTAAGAGAGGTCTAGGGTATGAATCTGACACTAAGAACTCTCTTCCTAGTGACTTTGAGGTAAGCAAAACTTCTGAACTGGAACTTGAAAGAGAGAAAACTAAAAACCTTCTTGAAAAAATTAGAATTCTAGAAAGTGGAGAATTAGGAAAGGAAGACTACTACACTAACTCCACCAGTCATAAGATTTACAAGAAGAACGCTAAAGGGGACGGTTCAAAAGTGTGTAATCCTCAAAAGATGAAAGAAAACAAGATTCAGCGTCCCAATAAGAAGTACTATCTTGGTACTTACTATAGGACGTGTTGGTACTGTGGACAAGGAGATCACTTCAAATATGATTGCTTAAAACTCAAAGAAGATGTTGAAAATGGAAAAGCTGCTAGGACTAACAACGAAAATGCTAAGTCCGTTCCTAAGGCTAATCCTAGGCGTTCTAGACGCTCTAGGAACTCTTTCCGCAAGCATGCTATTTCAAATGATGTGAATATTAATGACTACATGCCAGAACCAGAGTTCTATTTCTGTAACGAACCAGGTAAGGAACACCTTGCCTGGGTCGCCAAACACTAACGTTGTTATGGCAGGTGGAAGTGAGGGGACGCCCATGGATCATTGATAGTGGCGCCTCAAATCATATGACAGGAAGCCAGATCCATCTCACTTCTATCCAAAGTAGTGCCACGGGAGGAACTGTCTCGTTTGGCAACAAGGGCAAAGGAAAGATCAAAGGAACGGGAACTGCTATACTCAACCCGTCCATCAAAGCAACAAATGTCAGTCTTGTTGAAGGACTTGGCTTCAATCTTCTTAGCGTCTCCCAGATGTGTGATCAAGGTGAAAATCTAGTCACATTTGACTCAAAGGAGTGCCTCGTCATCAACAAGAAATCAAACAAAGTTGTTCTCAAAGGAGTTCGCAAGAACAATATCTACATCTTCAATCAAGAATTCAAGCCTAAATCAGAGTTGTGTCTATCTGCATCAAAGGAGGACGCTGATCTCTTTCATCGCCGACTTGGCCATGCTGGACCAAGCACAATCCTTAAACTTCACCAGCGAAATCTTGTGAAAGGACTTCCCCGAATTGATCCTGAGAAAGTTGAACAGTGTGAAGCTTGCATCAAAGGGAAGCAAACAAGAACGTCTTTCAAATCCAAGAACGAAGTCAGTACAAAGAAGCCTTTGGAACTGCTCCATATGGATCTTTGTGGACCCATGAAGACGTTGAGCTATGGTGGAAAGAGGTACATTTACGTTCTTGTAGATGACTTTTCTCGATTCACTTGGGTTCTTTTCTTGGTGTCAAAAGCAGATTGTTTCAATGCGTTCAAAGTATTCATCAAACAAGTGGAAGTTGCTCTTGAGACGCCTCTCAAAGCCATAAGATCAGACCATGGAACGGAGTTCCAAAATTCAGAGTTCCTGGCCTACTGTGATCAACATGGAGTCTCTCACAACTTCTCAGCTCTAAGAACTCCTCAACAAAATGGAGTTGTGGAAAGAAAGAACAGAACGCTAGAGGATATGGCAAGGACTATGCTCTTGGCAAATAGCGTTCCAAAGTACTTCTGGGCGGAAGCTATTGCTACAGCATGTTATATCATCAATCGTGCCATGATCCGTCCTCTGCTGAAGAAGACGTCCTATGAGTTGTTGAATGGAAGGAAGCCTCGCATTGTTTATCTCAGAGTCTTTGGTTGCAAATGTTTCGTTCACAACAATGATAAGGAAAAACTTGGAAAGTTTGATGCAAGGAGTGATGAAGCCATATTCCTTGGGTACTCTCTTACCAGTAAAGCATATAGAGTCTTCAACAAAAGGACTCTAAAGCTTGAGGAGAGTATTCATGTTGTGTTCAAAGAAAGTTCTTCTCACAAAGAAAAACCAAGTAAGAAAGAACGCTCTTCTTTACAACAACAGGACGACTCTGAAGATGAAGCTGAAGATTGGACTTCTGGAAAATACTATGTCTCTAAGGACGCGTCTCCAAATCCTGAAGAAGTCTCAGTGGACGCTCCCAGTGTTGTTCAAGGAGTTCCCTCTCGTAGTGAATCTCCAATCCAACAAGATGTAGCTGAATCAAGTCAACAAGGCGAGCAACGTCAAGGTGTGGACGGTCTCTCTGAGGGGGAACACATTGAGGACGATGCTCAAAGTGATAGTGATGATTCAGATGGTGACATTGATCCAAGATTTGCTCATTTGTTTCAAAGGGAGTCCCGCTTCTCTAGGGATCACCCAACTTCTCAAATTGTCTCAGATCCTTCTCAAGGCGTTCAAACAAGGTCAGCTGCAAGCAAGTCCCAGTGTGCAAATTTGGCTTTCTGTGCATTCAATGCCTTTGTCTCTATGGTGGAGCCAAAGAATATCAAAGAAGCACTCCAGGACGCTGACTGGATTCAAGCAATGCAAGAAGAACTCAATCAGTTTGAAAGGAACAAAGTTTGGACTCTCGTCCCACGTCCCAAAGGCAAAAATATCATAGGGACGCGATGGGTGTTCAGAAATAAGCTTGATGAGAGTGGACGTGTGTCAAGAAACAAGGCAAGACTGGTGGCTCAAGGATTCAAGCAAGAGGAAGGCATAGACTATGATGAGACCTTTGCTCCTGTTGCTAGAATTGAAGCCGTTCGTCTTCTCATTGCCTTCGCCGCTCACAAAGGATTCAAGTTATTTCAAATGGACGTCAAGACTGCCTTTCTCAATGGAAAGCTAAAGGAGGAAGTGTATGTTGCTCAGCCGCCTGGCTTCGAGGACGCCTCTCACCCAGATCATGTGTACTACTTGGACAAAGCGCTCTATGGACTCAAGCAAGCCCCTCGTGCATGGTACGACAGGTTTGCGTCCTTTCTTTTGTCTCATGGGTACACTAGAGGTTCAATTGATAAAACTTTGTTTATAAAGAAAGTTCACATGGACATTTTAATTGCCCAAGTCTATGTTGATGATATAGTCTTTGGTAGTACTAACATGAAGCTTGTAGATGAGTTCAAGTCCTTAATGAGTAGTGAATTTGAGATGTCCCTCATTGGAGAACTCAATTTCTTCTTGGGACTTCAAATTAATCAACTCAAGGAAGGGACGCGCATTCACCAACAGAAATATGTCCGTGAAATGCTTGATAAGTACGGGATGAACACGTCCAAACCTGTTGCCACTCCTTGTTCTCCAAACTCGCGTCTTTACGCAGACGAACAGGGAAAGGACGTTGATCAAAAGCTTTATAGAGGGATGATTGGTTCTTTGCTCTACTTGACCGCAAGCCGTCCCGACATTATGTTTGCCGTTTGCTTGTGTGCACGCTTCCAAGCAAATCCAAAGGAATCCCACATGCAAGAAGTCAAGAGGATCTTTCGCTACCTCAAAGGACGCGACGATCTTTGCCTTTGGTACCCCAGGAAGACGTCCTTCAAGCTTGTTGGCTACTCGGACGCTGATTATGCGGGTCATGTAATTGATCGGAAAAGCACTTCAGGAATGGCGCAGTTCCTTGGTTCATGCTTAGTCTCTTGGGGATCTAAGAAACAGAACTCTGTGGCGCTTTCAACTGCGGAAGCCGAGTACGTTGCTGCTGCCTCGTGCTGTTCACAAGTTATCTGGATCAAATATCAACTAGAGGACTACGGTATCAATCTTGAAACTATTCCTATTCGTTGTGATAACACAAGTGCTATTGAAATTTCTAAGAATCCTGTTTTTCATTCACGCACAAAGCATATTCATATAAGGCATCATTTCTTGCGTGATAATGTTGAACTAGGACTCATTAGTATGGAGCATGTAAGAACTGAAGACCAAATAGCTGATATTTTCACTAAGGCGCTTGATAGACGTCCCTTTGAGCATCTAAGGTTGCTTTTGGGGATGATAACTTTTAAGTAGCAAGTCCCGTTCTACTATTCCCTCAATGATTGGCTATGTTTTGTAGATTCTAAGTGTTTAAGGACAGTTATGCATTGAATTCATATTTGCAAGGAAGCTAGTCTAAAACCTCATATGTTTGCTACTTTGGAACGCCATTCAAATTTTCTCTATTTTGTCTTGAAAAGAGTATCCCTGATCACCCAACCCTCATTATAAGCCGAAATGATGGGAACTCTAAGCTTACCCTAGCCGAGAACTTCGCAAAAGCGTCCTATGAGCTTCATATTTTCTTTTACGGGACGTACTTGCGTTGTTCTCAACTGGTTCGAAAGGTAATCACAAGAACGGTAAGTTGGTTGTCGGTTTGCTTAAGGAAGTTTGCTTGAAGAGGTTAATTTTTGCTAAGTATGAGAGAATGCTCAGTGTTTGTTGCGAAGGACGCCAGTTCAGTTGTTGAGGAGCAGTTGAAGAGTCAGAGTTTTGAACTTTTGAAAGTGTGAACAGTGACCGTTACTTTTGCTCAAATCTTAAGGGGGAAGTTTTGCCACGTGTCGCACAGTAAAACAGTGTTAATTACCATTTGTGCCACCGCTTCCTCTATATAAGGCCAGAACAGTCGCAATCAAATTTATTACGCTCAACCACTTTCTCGCTCTCAAATTTGCTCTGACTTCTCTCTAGAACTCCGGCGACTTTCTCTCTCTACACTTCATCTGAAATCATGTCTCAAAGACAGTTGAACGTAGCCGGATCTTCTACCGGCGGGAAGCGCAGAAAGCTGGTAAAGTCCCACTACATAGAGAAGCCCAAACCTATAGTTCTCAATGAGTCTCTATTGGACTTTATCAACAGAAAGCCAAGGACGCTGTACAACTTGATAAGGGAACGCATGAACAAACCTGATGTAAAGAATGACGCCGTCAAAACAAGGAACTACGAGCGGTTCATCGAACGGTTCGTCATTCAAGGCCTCCACAACACCAATTACAAGGACTTGCCAGGACGGATGGACGACGTTCTCTTCTTTTCACAGTTTGGAGGTGAGAATCTGGGTCCTTTACTTGATCTTATCGCCGACCTCCATAACGCCGTTCTTCCCGATTTCCCAATGTACCCAAAGGACTCTTTGGCTTATAAAATGATTAAAGCAAGAGTACCAAGTCCTTCTCCTCCACCACCTCAAGTTCCTACCCTTACCACCAAAAAATTACTGAAGCGTCCTGCACCTTCTTCTCCCCCCTCCAAATCTTCCCAACCCTTCTCCACTTCCAAACCAACGGAGATTGTGGACAAGTTCCCTTCCCACTTAAAGGAGGGACGCTCCAAAAAGGTTCACGACCCAAGGCCCCTCAAAAAGGCCAAGACATCTAGCGTCCCATCCTCTAAACCCTCAAAAAGGCCTAGCACCACAAAAAGGCCTTCCAACCTCTCCAAAGAATCCACTCCTCCCCCTCAACCAATCTCAATCGTCCAACTTCCTACTCCTCCTCCGTCCCCCCAACCTTCCAAAACAAATGCTCTCATTCCATTTCCTCCCAAACCTTACTCCCCCCTAAACCTTGCCAACTTCCCCACAGCCCCGGCCCACATCTCTCCCCCCAAAGACCCCGAGACCCCCAGATCTCGCCGTCCATCATCTGAGAGTGGACCAGAGAACGTTGAGAAGCGTCCAACCCTTGAGCGCACCTTCAAACGCCGCAAAGCTGGTGAATCTCCCAAGGTGCTCATGGTTCAAGCTGCTCCAGAGCCCGAGCACATCTCCTCCTCTTCCTCTAGCTCATCTGAGAGCAACAGCGGAACGCCTCAAGCCAATGCTGAAGGAGTTTCCCCTATCATTGACATTGTTGGGGACTCCGACGACGAGGCTGAAGGAGTTGAGAATGCTCCCGCTGAAACACAAGTAGCTGAGGACGCTGGCGAGCACCAGGTACCTCAAAAGGACACCGAGCCAACTCTTTCTGAAGAGCTCGAGCGTGATGCTCAGGAAGTCCCACCCTACAACCAATCTCTCCCCATCCTCAACCCTTCCCAAGCTCCACAAGAAAACCCCTCCCCCACAATCCAAACAGAATCCCAAGTCCCAGCGGACGCTGAGCCAACAACAACAGAACAACAGGCAGAGGCTCAGGACGCTGAGGGCCCATCCCAAGGTCAGACCTCTGGTGCCGATCAAGCCACAGCTGGTAACGATGCAGAAAAAGAACAAGGCACAGAGGACGCTCCTTCAAAGGACGCTTCTGACAGTGACTCGGAGAAAGCAGAAGACGAGTCAGATGATGATGAGGACTCTGAGTCCCCTAAGGGCAAGCGCAAACGGAAGAACGCTGATGTGCCCGTTAAAGTCCTGAGCCCTATCATTTACTCTGAAGAGTGGCTAGCCTCCTTCGACGATGAATCCGTTCAGGAGTTTCTTGAACTTCTGCGATTCCAAGGATGGCAGAACGTTGGACCAGCGCCGACAACTGTTGACAAAGAACAGGTAAAGACGTTCTACAGGGATTTGCGCTACAAGGCAAAAGATGGCTCCCTCCACTTCAAAATTGAAGGTGAGAAAGCTTCAGTGACAGAACGCCAAATGCGCTCCTTCCTGGGTCTAGGTCCACGCAAGCCACCGTCCGATGCTCTTAGCTCACTTCCTGAAGGCGGCTTTGAAACGACAGATCAAGAACTGCCTCTGGTTGAGCACCAAAGCCTTCTCCAAAGCTGCTGAACTTCAAGAAGAATTGCTCAAATTTTATCAAGACAAGAGCCGTTCTCAGTGATTGCCACCAGACCTTTAATCCCCTATCATTTTGCCTTTGCTTCTTTTGAACTTCAAACACGATGATCTTTGTATGTAATAACTCTCTTTTTGTTTGAATGGCAATTTCACTGTTTGCTTGCATGTGTTTGTTTAAGCGTTCCACTGCCTTTAATTATGTGTTTGTGCTAACGTTCTTATCACTTGTTATCCTTTTCGATGATGCCAAAAGGGGGAAGTGTAGTTTTGCAGAGATGCGCTACAAATTAGTTATCTAGAATAAGCAAGTGTTAAGGGGGAACTATTAAGTGAAAGGTCTAAGGAACGCCCATGCTAGAATAATAGAGGACGCTTAGAAACTTTTCTAGGACGCGACTCTCCCCTTAAAATCCAAAAGCTAGAGAATCAAAGATTGAAAACTTGTGCTAAATGAATTTTCTCTAAGTGTTAGAGGACGCTTTCAAGTTTTCATGCATGCTAAGTTCAAACGCCAAAACTATTTTGCTGAAGAGTTTGTCATCATCAAAAAGGGGGAAATTGTTGGGACGCTATCAAGAACGCTTGCGTACTTGTTAGTGTTCCACACAACCGTCCCTTAGTTTTGATATGACAAACTCACTTTGATTCTAATAAAGCTGTCCAAGTGTTCAGGAACGCCAATGACCAGGAGGACAACAAGTGTGTATGGGCGTCCCATAAGCTTAGGGACGCTAGCTAACAGGAAGTGAGGACTAGTTAAAGACTACTTGAGCAAGGACGGAGTCCCAAGCAAGTAGGAACGCAAGAAAGGAGTCCGTACCCACTAGCCGACAGGATGACATCACTCGACAATGTTTGATCATCATAGGACACGTGGAGACCGATCCTGTAGCGGAGTCCAACACTACGTGGCGGATGATCCTGTTGCAGAGTCCATCAACACGTGGCGGCCGATCCTGTAGCGGAGTTCATCATACACAGCTGGATACAGGAAGCTTCCTCATCACCGCCCTACTACGTGGAGGAAGATCCTGTAGCCACGTCCATGAAGGGCATGATCGTCCCAGAGAAATAACGCCCTTCCCCAAGTCCTATAAATAGCCCCAAGGCATTTATTGTGATGCCAACGCTTTCAGGAATATTCAGAGAGAATCAGTAGAAAGCGGCTCACTCAAGAACACGAAGAACTAACTCAAGAACTCAAGAACAGTGATAGAACTTGTGTTAGATCGAGTGAGACTTGTAACCAAATCACAAAAACAGTTTGTAACAGAAAACCCAAAAAGAGAGATAGAGAGTTCTGCGAAGTACTGCAGAACGTAGGAATAGAGTCCTTTAGTGGATTGAACTCGCTTAAGTTGTAGGCTTAGAGGAGTCCTTTACTAGTGGACTTAGGGAAAAGCTAAGTACCAGAGAACTGTAAAGACTGGCCAGTACAACTGTAAGGACGTTCAATAGAAAAGAAAGAACTATTCAAAAATCCTCCAAGGAGGTAGAGGTTTACACTCAAGGACTACTTGGTCTTGAGTGGTTCCTCTATAATTCTCTGCGTTCATCTATTATCTGTTTAGTACTTAATTTCCGCTGCTTTACTCAAGGACGCCCCTACTCCTCGTAGGGACGCCTAACCTAAGGACTCCTTTATCAAAGTAAAGGACGTCCCTCAGTACTAACGATCCAACAGATGATCAGGGATACTCTTTTTCAAGAAAATAGAGAAATTCAAAGGCGTTCTCATGATGTGCACACAGCAGTTTTAGACTAGCGTCCTTGACAAAGTGAAATTAATGCATAAAGTTCTTTGCAAGTATGAAATCAACTAAACATAGCCAAGCATTGAGAGAATAGTAGAACGGGACTTGCTACTTAAAAGTTATCATCCCTAAGAGTACCCGGAGATGCTCAAAGGGACGTCTATCAAGTGCTTTAGTGAAAATATCAGCTACTTGTTCCTCAGTCCTTACATGCCCCATACTAATAAGTCCTAGTTCCACATTATCATGCAAGAAATGATGCCTTATATGAATATGCTTTGTGCGTGAATGAAAAACAGGATTCTTAGCAATTTCAATAGCATTGGTATTATCACATAAAATAGGATAAGTTTCAAGAGAAATACTATAGTCCTCAAGTTGATATTTGATCCAAATAACTTGTGAACAGCACGAGGCAGCAGCAACGTACTCTGCTTCCGCAGTTGAAAGCGCCACCGAGTTTTGTTTCTTAGATCCCCATGAGACTAAGCATGATCCCAGAATAGCCATTCCAGAAGTGCTTTTCCTATCAATCACATGACCAGCATAATCAGCGTCCGAGTAGCCAACAAGCTTGAAGGACGTCTTCCTAGGGTACCAAAGACAAAGATCATCGCGTCCTTTGAGGTAGTGAAAGATCCTCTTGACTTCTTGCATGTGGGACTCCTTTGGATTTGCCTGGAAGCGTGCACACAAGCAAACGGCAAACATAATGTCGGGACGGCTTGCGGTCAAATAGAGCAAAGAACCAATCATTCCTCTGTAAAGCTTTTGATCAACGTCCTTTCCCTGTTCATCTGCGTAAAGACGCGAGTTTGGAGAACAAGGGGTTGCAACAGGTTTGGACGTGTTCATTCCGTACTTCTCAAGCATTTCACGAACATATTTTTGTTGTTGAATGCGCATCCCTTCCTTGAGTTGATTGATTTGAAGTCCCAAGAAGAAATTGAGTTCTCCAATGAGGGACATCTCAAACTCACTACTCATTAAGGACTTGAACTCATCTACAAGTTTCATGTTAGTACTACCAAAGACTATATCATCAACATAGACTTGAGCAATTAAAATGTCCTTGTGAACTTTCTTTATGAACAGAGTTTTATCAATTGAACCTCTAGTGTACCCATGAGACAAAAGAAAGGACGCAAACCTGTCGTACCATGCACGAGGTGCTTGCTTGAGTCCATAAAGCGCTTTGTCTAAGTAGTACATACACATGGTCTGGGTGAGAGGCGTCCTCGAAACCAGGTGGTTGAGCAACGTACACTTCCTCCTTCAATTTTTCATTGAGGAAGGCAGTCTTGACGTCCATCTGAAATAACTTGAATCCTTTGTGAGCGGCGAAGGCAATAAGGAGACGAACGGCTTCAATTCTAGCAACAGGAGCAAAGGTCTCATCATAGTCTATACCTTCCTCTTGCTTGAATCCTTGAGCCACCAGTCTTGCCTTGTTCCTTGACACACGTCCACTCTCATCAAGCTTATTTCTGAACACCCATCGCGTCCCTATAATGTTTTTGCCTTTGGGACGAGGAACGAGGGTCCAAACTTTGTTCCTTTCAAACTGGTTGAGTTCTTCTTGCATCGCTTGAATCCAATCAGCGTCCTGGAGTGCTTCGTTGATGTTCTTTGGTTCCACCATAGAGACAAAGGCATTGAAAGCACAGAAAGCTAAATTAGCACTCTGGGACTTGCTTGCTGCTAATCTAGTTTGAACTCCTTGAGAAGGATCTAATATTATCTGAGAGGTTGGGTGGTCCTTAGAGAAGCGGGACTCCCTTTGAAACAATTGAGCAAACCTTGGATCAATCTCTTCATCAGAATCATTACTATTATCTTGAGCATCGTCCTTAGTGTGTTCCCCCTCAAAGAGAGCATCCATACCTTGGCGGTGCTCGCCTTGTTGACTTGATTCACCCATATCTTGTTGAACTGGGGATTCACTACGAGAGGGAACGCCCTGAACAACACTAGGAACGTCCACTGAGACTTCTTCAGGATTTGGGGTAGCGTCCTTAGGAACATAGTATTTTCCAGAGGACCAATCTTCACCTTCGTCTTCAGAGTCGTCCTGCTGTTGTGACGAGAAGCGTTCTTTCTTACTTGATTTTTCTTTGTGAGAAGAACTTTCCTTAAACACAACATGAATACTCTCCTCAAGCTTTAGAGTCCTTTTGTTGAAAACTCTATATGCTTTACTGGTGAGGGAGTACCCAAGAAATATGGCTTCATCACTCCTTGCATCAAACTTTCCAAGTTTTTCTTTATCATTGTTATGAACGAAACATTTGCAGCCAAAAACTCTGAGATAATCAATGCGAGGCTTCCTGCCGTTCAACAACTCATAGGACGTCTTTTTCAGCAAGGGACGGATCATGGCACGATTTATGATGTAGCATGCTGTAGCAATAGCTTCCGCCCAGAAGTACTTGGGGACGCTATTAGCTAAGAGCATAGTCCTTGCCATATCCTCTAGAGTCCTGTTCTTTCTTTCCACAACTCCATTTTGTTGAGGAGTTCTTGGAGCTGAGAAGTTGTGCGAGACACCATGTTGATCACAGTAGGCCAGGAAGTCTGAATTCTGGAACTCTGTTCCATGGTCTGATCTTATGGCTTTGAGAGGCGTCTCAAGGGCAACTTCCACTTGTTTGATGAAGACTTTGAATGCATTGAAACAATCTGCTTTTGACACTAAGAAAAGAACCCAAGTTAATCGAGAAAAATCATCTACGAGAACGTAAATGTACCTCTTTCCACCGTAGCTCAGCGTCTTCATTGGTCCACAAAGATCCATATGGAGAAGTTCCAAAGGCTTCTTTGTACGAACTTCATTTTTGGATTTGAAGGACGTTCTTGTTTGCTTCCCTTTGATACAGGCTTCGCACTGTTCAACTTTCTTAGGATCAATTCGGGGAAGTCCTTTCACAAGATTTCTTTGATGCAGTTTGAGGATTGTGCTTGGTCCAGCATGGCCAAGGCGGCGATGCCAGAGGTCAGCGTCCTCCTTTGAAGCAGATAGGCACAATTCTGATTTTGGCTTGAACTCCTGGTTGAAGATGTAGACATTGTTCTGGCGTACTCCCTTGAGAACGACTTTGTTGGACTTCTTGTTGATAACTAGACACTCCTTTGAGTCAAATGTGACTAGATTTTCACCTTGGTCACATATTTGGGAAACGCTAAGAAGATTGAAGCCAAGTCCTTCAACAAGACTGACATTTGATGCTTTGATGGACGGATTGAGAATGGCAGTTCCCGTCCCCTTGATCTTTCTCTTGCCCTTGTTGCCAAACGAGACAGTTCCTCCCGTGGCACTACTTTGGATAGAAGTGAGATGAATCTGGCTTCCTGTCATATGATTTGAGGCGCCACTATCAATGATCCATGGGCGTCCCCTCACTTCCACCTGCCGAAACAAAGTTAGTGTTTGGTGACCCAGGCAAGGTGTTCCTTACCTGGTTCGTTACAGAAGTAGAACTCTGGTTCTGGCATGTAGTCATTTATATTCACATCATTTGAAGTATCATGCTTGCGGAAAGAGTTCCTAGAGCGTCTACAACGTCTAGGATTAGCTTTGGGGACGGACTTATCATTTTCAATGTTAGTCCTAGCAGCTTTGCCACTTGCAATATCTTCTTTCAGTTTTTCACACTCAAATTTGAAGTGGTCTCCTTGCCCACAGTACCAACACGTCCTATAGTACGTACCGAGGTAGTACTTATTGTTGGGACATTGGATTTTGTTTTCTTTCATCTTTTGAGGATCACAAACTTTAGAACCTTCCCCTTTAGCAATTTTCTTGTAGATCCTATGACTAGTGGAGTTAGTGTAGTAGTCCTCTTTTCCTATGTCTCCACTTTCTAGCACTCTAATTCTTTCAAGGAGATTCTTAGTTTTCTCTCTTTCAAGTTCAAGTTCTGAAGTTTTGCTAGCCTCAAAATCGCTAGGGAGAGAGTTCTTAGTGTCAGATTCATAACCTAGACCTCTCTTAGCTGGGACGAAGACCATTGGTCTAACTTCTTCAACTATGGGACTCTTACCCATCACTTTCACTTCTTCCCTAAGCTTAGCGTTCTCAAGTTTGAGACACATGATTTCAGCTTTTAGGGACTTAGTTTCTTCACACGAGGACTCTAATTGAATGGTCATAGAACTACAGTTTTCGCATTCAACCACAATATTTTCATTTTCAAGTTCAAGTTCATCCATTCTATGTTGCATGATAACACTTTCTTCCATGATTCTTTCAATAAGTTTAATGAGCTTGGATTTAGAACAATTTTCTAAGGAACTCATCATAGACTCACGGGTTACCTCATTTTCAGATTTCGAAGTGTCCTCCTCAACAACTGTGGCGTCCTCCATGGCCATGTACGCCACTTACTCATCAGGTTCTTCATCATCATCATCAGAAGAGCTACCATTATCCCATGCAGATGCGAACGCTCCGATGAGTGCCTTTGTCTTCATTTCTTTTGAGGACATTCCCGTTGTACATTTTTTGGCAAAGTGTCCTTTCTTGTTACATTTATAACAAGTAAGTTCTTTCATCTCTGCCTCAGTATACTTGGGACTCTCCTTCTTGTAAGGCATCTTATCTTTGTTGAATTGTTTGCTTCTTTTGCCAAAAGAACGCAGAACTTTGTTAAAGAGAACAAGTCCTTCCTCTTCTTCAAGCTGTTCCTTAGTCTTGCTTTCTTTCTCTTTCAAGGCTTGAACACGCATCCTTTCGCGGTTCTCATTCTTATTGGCTTCCACCATTAAGGAAATTTCTTGTTGACGACGAATATAGTCAGCGTACTCTGGTGTTGTGGACGCCAAAGCAAGATCAGTTTGAGGATTTTTTCCAAGTTGAGCCATGTCAGAAATTCTTCTCTCTTCGTACTGCCTGAGCTTCCCATAGATTTCTTCCATATCTAGAGTTTTGTTGGCTGTATTCTCTTTGAACGTTGTTCTGTCAAAATTCCAGACTCTAGTCAATCCATCAATCACTACTTGAACTCTATTCCTCATGGAGATTTCTGTTTCTAGGATGCCTAAGTTCCTCATCTTGGTGACAAGGGCTTCAAAACGGTAAGAATAGTCATTGACCGTGTCGTTTGGAAGCATGCTAAAAGCATAGAACTCCTTCTTGATCTTTAGCTGGACGTCCTCCTTCATTTCAGCTGTTCCTACATGGAACTTCTCAAGAGCTTCCCACTGTTGTTTAGCTGTTGGCAAGTTGCTAACTCGAGTGGCGTCCCTTTCACATAGGGACGCTTGAAGGAAGCAAATAGCTTTTGCGTTGGTTTCCATCAACTTAAACTCGTCAGGACCCCACTCGTCCTCCTTATCAGCTTTGTCAGCGGGAACCTTGAGATCTCCCTTCATAATGACCTTCCAGCATTGATAATTTTGACTTCTGCAGAAATTTTCAAACCTTGTCTTCCAACGGTTGAAGTTGCCGTCCGTCAGGCGCGGAGGCTTCACAAAAGAGATTCCAATGGGTTCCATGTCCATCTTTACCTGCAACTCAGTAAGAATCTAGTGCGCCTGCTCTGATACCAATTGTTGGATCGTTAGTCGTAAATACAAGGGCGTCCTTAACAGAGTTAAGGTCGTCCTTTACCAGGAGGTCCTTAAAGGAATTAAGGACTTCCTTGGTTTGCAGCGGAAATCAAAAGACTAAATAAGTAAAGACAATAAGTAAGGAACGCTTTTGATTTATAGAGGAACCACTCAAGTACCAACTAGTCCTTGAGTGTAAACCTCTACCTCCTTGGAGGATTTTGTAATAGCTTCTTTCCTTTCTTATTAAGTTTCCTTACAATACACTAGCGAGTAGTTACACTTCTCTGGCAGTTAGAAGGGCGTCCCTAAGTCCACTAGTAACAACTTCTTTAAGCCTGTAAAGTAACCTAACTTAATCTCTCCAAAGAACGCTATTACCTTCTTCCTTACAGTTCGTCGTAAGGACTCTCTCACTATTTTTGTTCCTTTCTATTACAAACAGTTTGTGGTTTTGTGGTACGCTTCTCGCTCGATCTAACACCTAGTACTCACTTGTTCTTGAGCTTGTTCTTGGTGTTCTTGAGCGACTGACAAATTCCCTGAATATTCTCTGAAGCGTCACATCACAATAAATGCTCTGGAAGAGTATTTATAGTGACATTGGGAAAGGGCGACTTTCTCTGACGATCATGCCCTTTGAGGACGTTGCAACAGTAATCAGCTTCCACGTGTCTCTGTGATGATCAAGGAAGCTTACTGGCAATTCCGTTAGGCTTGGATACGGGATCTTCTTCCACGTGGAGATCATGATCAAAGCTTGTCTGGTGATGTCACTTTGTCGGCCAGCTTTGAAGGACTCCAGTGTAAAGGTTAAGGACGGTGTCCTTGTTTGTGTTTTTCCCAAGCCGTTCACTGAATGATGTAGCGTCCTTACTCCTTAAGGACGGCTACATACGTACCACTTGTTGTCCTTTTCAACATGCGTCCCTGAAACATTTGGACAACTTATTAGATCAAGGCGAGTTTGTCATATCAAAACCAAGGGACGCCAGGCACAATGTTAAATACTGAAGGCGTCCTTAACATTGTCCCAGCACCGAAATTCCAAAATATGAAGGGATCACAGATCCCGATCAGCATATTGCGGCTTTTAAACAAGCCATGAACATCAGCACCGTCCCTTTTGACATGAAGGAGATAGTTATGTCCTGGTGGTTCGGGAACACGTTATCTGGTCCCGCGCTGAACTGGCATTCACATTTACCGCTTGGAAGTATCTCATCCTTTGCTGAGTTGGTTGACAAGTTTAGGGTCAGGTTCGCAAGTAGCAGGCATGCGAGGAAACGGTCTAGCGACTTATATCGCTTAGTTCAAAAGCCGCGCGAATCTTTAAAGGCGTTCCTCAGTCGTTACAATGAGGAACTTATAACTATTGAGGGATGCGATGCAGCAACAGCAGTAGAGGCCTTTCGGCGAGGAATATCATCTCGGAACCCCGAACTATATCGGGAACTAACAAAATATCCATGCTCTAATTTTGATGAGGTGCAGGTCAAGGCTGGTTGGCACACGTTCGTCTCGAAGAGGACGACCTCTATGCAGAGAAAGGAGCAAGTCCTCAGCGGAATGACCGGCGGCAGGGAAAGCGGGAGGCTCGATACGCTCCATATCCTCCAGCCGCCCATCATTCGCCGCATGCCAAGCCAACCATCAACACGTCATACGCCAAGAAGAGCGAGAACGCCCCGCTACATCCTGAGTTGTCTCACCACATCTTCCGAGTTAGCGCGACGGAGATCGTCAGAACCCTTAGCACGATGGGAAATGCTGTCAAATGGCCACGAAAGAAAGATATATTCCACACCACCGCAAAGATGAATCAAGGTGGTGCGACTTTCATTTCGATCACGGTCACACGACAGAAGAATGCATCGCGCTAAGAAAAGAAGTAGTCGACTTGTTGAGAAAGGTTACCTCAAAGAGTTGATTTCAGAGCGTGGCAGGGAGCATCTTGCCCGGAATGTTGAGAGAGCCTAGAAACCCGTATCCCCCAAACATGCAGGATTAATCAATGTCATTACTGGGGGGTCGGATGTCTTTGGTGTGACGTATTCCGCGGTTAAGAGAATCACAAGAGAAGCCAAACGAGAAAGTCCTAAAGCCCCTACACCTTCCAGCCGCGCCATCATGCCCATCACCTTCGACGACGTCGAAGAAGAGGAAGTTCATCATGATTGCTTGATAATATCTTTGACGATTGCGAATTTCCTTGTTAAACGTATTCTGGTTGATAATGGAAGCTCTACTAACTTGCTTATGTTGGATGCGTTGTACAGCTTAGGTCTTGGACTCAACGACATTGTCAAAAAATCTACGACTCTAGTAGGATTCAGCGGAGAATCACGCAACACGCTTGGGGAAATCTCCCTAGCAACTATCGCGAAGGGAGTAAATTATCAAGTAAAATTTCAAGTGCTAGATTGTCCCTCACCATTTAATGTTATTTTGGGCAGGCCTTGGATCCACGGGATGAAAGCAATCCCGTCCACCTATCATCAATGCGTAAAGTTCCCCTCTCCTTGGGGGATACAAGAAATTCAAGGGGAACAGAAGCTCGCAAGAGAATGTTACTCAATGACTATGAAGACGACGGCTTCCAAGACTTCGAAGCCGGAAGCTAGCAAGCAAATGTCTGATTAGCAATTAAAGGACTGTAAGACCCCATCCTTCTACGTAAAGCCGGAAGCGCCCGAACTTGAAGAAGTAGCCCTCGATCCTTCCGATCCTTCGAGGAAGGTGCGGATAGGGGCTGACCTAGAGCCAACTCTGTGTGAAGGGATGGTGGAGCTCTTACGGTCCTACAAATATTGCTTCGCCTGGGGCAACGAAGACATGATCGGAATAGATCCAAGTGTGATTACCCATGCCTTGAACGTCAATCCAAAGATGCCGCCTGTAAAGCAGAAAAGACGTAAGTTCGCTCCCGAGCGGAATCAGGTAATCAATCACGAGGTAAGATCCTTACTTGAGTCAGGGAAAATCAGGGAGGTGAAGTACCCTGAGTGGCTAGCAAATGTGGTAGTAGTGAAAAAGAAAAATGGGAAATGGCGCGTTTGTGTCGATTTTACCGATTTAGACAAAGTGTGCCCTAAAGACTCGTTCCCATTGCCTCATATCGACGCAATGGTGGACGCGAGGGCAGGACACGAGTTGTTAACTTTCATGGATGCGTTTAGTGGTTATCACCAAATAATGATGAATCCTGAGGATCAAGAAAAAACAGCATTTGTAACTAATCAAGGAATTTATTGTTATAAAGTTATGCCCTTCGGATTAAAAAACGCAGGTGCTACTTACCAGAGATTGGTTAATAAGATGTTTCAGGAAAAGCTGGGGGACACCATGGAGGTTTACATCGACGACATGCTTGTCAAGTCGTTAAAAGCGGAAGATCACATCGCTCACCTACAAGACGCCTTTCAGATCTTAAGAGAATATAAGATGCAGTTGAATCCATCAAAATGCTCCTTCGGCGTCACCTCAGGAAAATTCCTTGGGTACATAGTTACTCAAAGGGGAATAGAGGCAAGTCCAGAGCAAGTTAAAGCCATAATGGAGCTGCAGTCGCCAAGGTGTCTAAAGGATGTTCAAAATCTAACAGGAAGAATAGCAGCGTTGAACAGGTTCATATCCCGTTCGTCAGATAGAAGCAAGCTCTTCTACGACATCCTGAAGAAGAACAAGTCGTTCGAGTGGAGTGAAGAGCATGAAAAGGCGTTTGAGGAATTAAAGCAGTACTTATCAAATCCACAGGTGTTGTCAAAGCCTCAACAAGGTGAAAAACTGTATATCTACCTCGCCGTTACAAAAGTCGCAGTCAGCGCCGTCCTAATCCGCAAAGAAGATGGTAACCAGTTACCAATCTACTATGTAAGTAAAACATTGCTTGACGCGGAAACTAGGTATTCTCCTACGGAAAAATTGGTTCTTTCCTTGGTAATGGCTTCAATTAAGTTACGTCCATACTTTGAAAGTCATTCTATCGTCGTAAGAACTAACTATCCTATGAAGAGTATTATGTCCAAGCCAGAATTGTCAGGTCGCTTAACGCGTTGGCTGATCCATTTGAATGGCTATGACATCTCATATGAGCCTCGCACAGCAATAAAGTCGCAAGCCTTGGCAGATTTTATGGTCGACTTCATCCTTACCCCTTCACAGCAAGAAGAGCAGGAAATGCTGAATGTAACAAGTAACAGCAAGTGGTTGATGCACACCGACGGCGCGTCAAATCAAGTTGGTGTTGGGATGGGGGTAGTCCTGAAGTCACCACAGGGGGATAGGATAGCCCAAGCTGTGCGATGCACGTTCAAAGTTACCAATAACGAAGCAGAGTACGAAGCGCTCATAGCAGGCTTACTCGTTGCCAAAGATCTTAGCGTGCAAGAGATCGAGGTAATCTGTGATTCATTACTTATCGTGAACCAAGTAACAGATTCATATGTTGCAAAGGATTCAAAGATGAAAGCCTACCTCGAGAAGGTATGGGAGATTATGAAAAATTTCAAGCATTTTGAGATCAAGCAGGTTCCTCGAGACGCTAATACACAGGCTGACGCCTTAGCTAATCTGGAATCTGCCATAGACCCGCGAGAATACACCAAGATCCCTTTCGTGTACCTCGACGCACCATCCATAGTCAAAGAAGCTGACATATTGGCGATAAGCAGTTCCGACGGTAACTCGTCTTGGGTAACGCCTTACCTAGAATGGTTACAGCAGGGCATTCTCCCAGAAGATAAAGAAGAAGCCCGACTACTTAAGGTAAAAGCTTCCACATTCGCGATTAAAGTTAACGTTTTGTTCAAGTGGATGTCATCAGGAATATACGCGCGATGAATAAAAGAAGACAAAGTACATGTGGTGTTACAGGACATACATGATGGTGAGTGTGGCAACCAACGGGGGGTAGGAACCTGGCAAAGAAAGTAAGCAGGATGGGGTACTACTGGCCCACCATGAACAAAGATGCAGTGGAGTATTCTCGCAAATGTGACGTGTGCCAGCGTCACGGACCAATGCCACACCTACCTTCAGAGTTACTTCATCCCCTTACTTCACCAAGGCCATTCATGAAGTGGGGGATGGACATCGTAGGGAAGCTCCCTCCAGCTTTAGGGCAACGCGTCTATCTTCTAGCTATGACAGACTATTTCTCTAAGTGGATCAAGGCCGAAGCCTTCAAAGAGGTCAAGGATACTCAGGTTATCTCGTTCATCCGCAGAAATATCTTAAGCAGGTTCGGGATACCATCCACTATAGTATGCGACAACGGCTCCCAATTCATCAGTGACAAGACCAAAGCATTTTGCCAGCAATACAACATCCAACTAGTTATGTCAACACCTCGCTATCCGCAGGCGAACGGCCAGGCAGAAGCAAGCAGCAAAGTAATCCTTAACAATCTCAAGAAGCGGCTCAAAGATGCCAAGGGAAAGTGGGCAGACGAGTTACCACTCATCCTATGGTCAGATCGCACAACGCCCAAAACGACAACTGGACACACACCTTTTTCCCTGGTTTACGGGTGTGAGGTTGTGCTACCAGTTGAAGTATCTTTGCCCACAGTTCGATACGGTCTCACTACAGAAGAGTCTAATCTTTCTAACCTGTTACACCACCTTGACACGGTGGACGAGTTACGAGACGAAGCCTCAATACGATTAGCGGCATACAAACAGGGGGTAGCACGAAGTTACAACAAACGTGTTAACTCCAGGGCATTTCAAGTCGGAGATTGGGTGTTGAGAAAGGTGTTTCAAAACACTCAGGAGTTGAACGCAAGCAAACTGGGAGAAAATTGGGAAGGCCCATATCAGATAATTAAAGTAGTAGGACAAGGCGCATACGAGTTAATATCACATGATGGCAAGATAGTGCCCAGAAGCTGGAATGCGATGAACTTAAAGCTTTATCATTTCTGAGCAAGGTACATACTACGACATTATCTTTACATTCATATACATTACATGATTCGATTACATTATGGCTTTACACAAGCCTTCACATACATGGTTCTACAAAAAAACTAACAAGGGACGCCTTGTGACGTTACAGGACAAAACAAGAGGCCCAAGCCTAACAAACAGGCAACAAGTGCACGCAAATTGACTAGTCAAGAAAATCAGATGCACGAGGCGAACGAGACAAACAAGAGTTTTTCATACAAAGAAGCTCTTTATTCATGTACTTGTATACTCAATCATTATTAATACAAGTTACAATTACTCTTTACATCTTCGCCATCATATATTGCATCTTACACACTTAGCGCTATACAAATTACATACATACAGACATCTAAACTAGGCTGAGTCTTCAACAGGGCTCTCATGCTTCCACTTTGGTTCCAAACCTGCAAAACAAACACAAACAAAACAAGGCAAGCATGGACAAAAAGTAATAATTAAAAGCCCCAAGAAACAAAGGGCATGCAAAACACATAGTTCAGGCCCTACCACTAGCGGCCAAATAAGTTTAAGTCTTGCAAATTAACCCCAAAAACCCAAGGGGTAAAAGAAGTTTAGAAACCCCAACACGCCCAACACGCTGGTGGTAGAGTAGAAAAGTCTTTAAAACGGCAAGAAAAAGAAATCAGTCTTCTGCAGCCTTCATGGTGAAGTCCTTGTCCGTCGCTTCCACTTGCGCCACCTCATGCGCCACCTTCACGATGTCGTCGATGGGAGATGGGTTCTTCATTGCCTTGGCCGTGTCAGGGAACATGGATATGAATTCCGCCTTTTCCTTCGCGACATCCCAACCAGCGGACTTCCCCGCGAAGTGCTCCTCCATCGTCTCCACCCGAGCCTTGATGGAGTAGAAGTCGGCGGACTCCTCAATCTCATTTGCCAGCACAGCAGACTTCTTTTGCTCCGACTCAAGTTCCTCCTGGAAGACTTGGGACTCCTATTGAGCCATCCTCAACTCCTCTTGCAGTTCGGCAACTCTCGACTCTAGAGACGCCTTTTCACCAGCTAATAGAGAAGATTTGTTCTTCTCATTTTGAAGATTCATGTTGCAAGTAGCCCACTGGTCAGGGAAGTCCTTGAACTTGTCGAAAGCAGCAAGAGAAACTTGAAGACCCTGAGCGGAAAAGAGTTAACGCGTTACAACTCGGAAAAAGTAGAATAAATGGGTAACACGCAAAAACACGTACTCAGAATGTTACGTACCTGCCACTACGCAGCGACAATTTCACCGAACAACTCGGAGTAAGAGGGCTGGCGATGAGGGCGACCTGAGAAGCAGTCAACTCTTAAGGTAGCGAGAGAGTGGAGACATTTCATGGGATCCACGTCCAAGGACATCATGGTCTTCGGGAGGTCAGTTACCTTAACACCTGAATCCTTCTTTGGCAAGACAGTCTTCTTAGATTCCGGGGCTTTTGGGGGAAGCGAGATTGCAATCTCAGTGTCGGCACTTGAAGCAGTTTCGGCCTTCCTTTTCTTTCGCGCCTCAAAACGCTCAGCCGTGGTAAGGCAAGCTGTAGAACTGGTGGCTCTGGAACCTGCTACATGAAGATGTAAACGCGTTATACAAACACGCAAGAACACAAAAAGATAACATGCAACTGCAGAATACTTACTTGACATTTCTATCTTGTCGGATTCTGTCGACGAAGAAGGACCAAGGTCTGGATAGGATCTTTCGGCAGCAGGAAGTGCTTCGATCTGAGAGATGATTAAGTCGGAGCCTTTACGCGGTAAAAGGGAAGCGATTTCTTCTGCCAAGAGAACCAATAAACACGTTAGATTTCAAACAAGTGCAAGCTGGAGAGGGGGAAAACACTACCTATAGGCCTCCAGCGGCTTCGCAAGAAGGACGTGTCGCCATTAAGGGAAGAAATTCTCACATAAAAGAACTTATCCGTCCAGCCGCGGTCAGATTTCGAAATATTGAACACAAGGTCCGACTTTATCCTAAGGGTTTTGAGCGTGATATGCCCAGGACCACCTTTAAAAACACGTTAGTTCACGAAGAAATCTTCAGCTCTGAAAACAACGCCTTGAGAGGAGCATAACCGCTCGACCGAAAGCAAAAGCCTCCAGACCTAAGGGAGTAACTGCCCTGGCGCAACCTCTAGTTTTTTCAAAAAATCAATGACGAGAGGTGAAAATGGAAATCGATGGCCAATGCGGAAGGGGTATTCGTACAGACATACCCAGTCCGAAGAGTAAAAATCAGCATAAATACCCGCAGGGGGGAGAAAGATTTCCGTTTTAGGAGGAAAACCCATCAGCGAGGCGAATTCCCACGGATTATCAGAAGACGAGTCTCTTTGGAAAGTCGTAGAGAGAATATTGGAGGGAGACAAAGACGGCGGGGAAACGCTTTTCAAACAAGAAGAAGAAACTTTTTGGGAAGCCATGAAAACCATAAGAGGAAGAGCAAGGAAACGTACCTCAAGAAGAAAGGAGGAACAGTTATGCACTCTACAAAGCCATCATCATCCCCATTAAATAGACGGATGATGGGACAGGGCTCTTATCCGCTACAACTTCCCAAACAGCTTTTGAAATTCAAAAAAAATACTAGTGAAACCGCTAGCGGGGTAATTTCCCCAGGATTTTTTGAGGGGGTATTGTTGGGCCTTCTAAAATCCAAGCCCATGGACCGATGAAGATAAAGCCCAAAAACCAAGCCCTCAGAAGTTATCAGCTCCGGAGATCTCGCATCCCATTAACTCCTCCAACGGCATTGTAGCAAGGGGATGATCTTCAATGCTCATAATCATAACTACATGCGAAATTCTCGGGATCACTAGCAGTGAAGGCTAACGGCTCGATTTGAATAGAGGCACCATTATTTAAGGAAAGGACAGCCCATAGAAGAGACACGATTTTTGCACACTCGATCACCTAAGCAATACTTACAAAAATCATTGTTCTTGCCTTATTTCCTTCAATTGCAATCTCTCTTGTTCTAGAAACCAATTGTACTCAAATCCAATCGTTTGTATTCAGAAGCAACATTTCACTAATCTATACAATTCGCACTATAACTCTTACCATTCTCTCTGTTTTTGTATCCATTGTTTCCATTATTTGTTCATTGTTCATTAATCCTAACGCGTCGTGACGACTTGTTGACTAGGAATCCCTCATCGTAGCGAAGTAACGCGTTTACGCAGTTAATTCGCCCAAAACAGTGCACACGTGCCCAGACATAGGAAGCTTCCTTCTGAGGACTACGGCCGAATGTGATGTAATCATGTTGGGGCGGCCTTGGTTTGAATTTGAACTTCGTCCGTATTTAGGCGCGCGTCCCTTCTTGATGAGGACGCCGTCCTATCTACGCAAGGACTTCATTCTTTTTGTTCAGCTCTGGAATTTCTGATGAAGTGCGTCCCTAAAGAGTTAGGGACTCTCGTTCACTTGTTGTCCTTTTCGCTCATGTGCGTCCACTAGACTTACCTGAGATCAACACTTGGACAACTTATCAAATACTTTTGAGTTTGTCATTATCAAAACTAGGGACGATCATTATTGGTTAGATATTAATGACCGGCGTCCTTAATATCGTCCCAACACTTAGAAATAATGATCATTGTTATTATTCATTATTATTATCGAATGCTAGACTTGGACTTAGGTCTCCGCTGATGTGTAGCCTTTGATTGTTTCAAGTCTCTTTTCGAGACTTTGCTATGGATTAGCTTAAAATAGGGATTGTCGGTTTAGTGATTCGCTGTCTCTTTATAACGTATTAGGAGGTATATTTAGCTATCGCACTACTACAATTGAAGCCTACAGAGGCGGTCAAAACTCCTGCCGGAAAACATAAAAGCGCCACTAAAGGCCTAAGGAGGCGGTTTTGGAACTTATGGCGGTTTTAGAACTTATGGCGGCCGTTTTCATGGTAACATAAAACCACCGCAATAGAGTTAAAAACCGCCACTATATGATCTAAGGAGGCGGTTTTAATCTAAAATATTGCAGCGCTTTATTGAACTTATTGCGGCGGTTATAAAACTATGGCGGCGATTATAAGAGGATAATGCGGCGGTTCTGGATCAATTGTAGAGACATTGCAGCGTTTTAAAGCTCATTTGTGCCGGTTGTATTTTATCATTATAAAGCATATTCATGGATTCTGGCGGTTTAATATAGGCAAATTGGCATGCTACAATTTTGTATATCTAAATTAAATATTCATATGAAATTATTTTTAATAGATACACACAAACAAAAATCTCAATGATAACAAAGATGTCAGGTACTACATGTACTACTTTTCACAAAATGTGTAGCCAAAAAAAATCAGTTTCAACAAGCTGTCACAAGCTAAAAGGTAGCCAAATAAATAGATTCAAGCCATAGATCTATATATACATTTATATCCTAATGAAATGATCAAAAGCCCTTGCAAAATGAAATGAACAAATTAAAGCCAAATTATGTTTGGTATATATAAGCACGTATACATATATATATATATATATATCTAGTATTCTCCCAATGAGTTCTACCTAGTTTTTGATCAATTTGTCAGTATGCACACGTACACATATATATCTAGCACAAGTTATGTTTGTCAGTATGCATAAGTTGATCAATTTGTCAGTATGCATATATATCTAGCATTCTGCCAACACTTTCAACAAATTGATCAATTTGTCTCTTCCTTAATCCAAGTACCACCTTACCAGCATGTGCAATAACATAATATCAAAGCTTAATTACTACCATATTCTACATCTAGAACTCGATCTTTTTCGATTTGCCAATATGCACAAGTTGGCCTCCACCATGGCCAGACTTAACATGCATATATGGATCCATCATCTTCTAAGATATAGTACCATGTTACTACATGTATCAACTCGTACAATACATATAAGTAGAAAGTAAGAGGTCCTCACCTGAGTAAAAAGATAAAACTCATCCCGCACAAACACTATTGTTTTATGTGTTGATTCGCTCTATTTTATATAGGTTAACTCTTGTATTTTAGGGCTATATTGAGTGTGTTTAGGTTAGAGTTTGTGCTAATTGTAATATCTAGGCCGAAGACACAAGAATTCAAGAATCAAGAGTTGTAAGGCGTTTTGAGCTGTCTGCGCGACACCACTTGCTTGCAAAGGCTATATCTTGAGCTACAGAGGTCGGATTGAGTTGATTCCGGTGCCATTGGAAACATAACTTCAAGGGCTTCAATTCATATCTTTACACCGAAGTCAGATTCCAAGCCGAAGATGGTCAAAACAGCCTCCGAAGTGACACCAGCGATTCTGTCCGAATACCGCGACTGCGGTGGCCGCCGAGACAAGTTGTTCTTCTCTGTGGTAAAAGCGCGGGCGCGGTGGGAGCAACGCGACCGCGGCGATGCCGGATCCGAAGCGGGCCGAAATCTTTCTATCTTGTTTCCTTTTCTATCTTTTGCCTCTTTCCTTATCTATCTCGTGGAGCTTGTTCCTTGGGCTATTTACGGAGGAGCCAGCCTTAGGTTTTTAGTATCTTCTTTCTCATAATTCAATTCTTCTCTTTTAGTTTAGTTATGGAGAGCTAGTCTCCTTGGGTTTGTTCAAGGGAGAAGCTCTGATGTATGAACTCGTGAGATTTTGGTAATTGATTTCTATCCTTTGGTTAATATTGATTCTCTTGTGCTTCATCTTATGAATGTTTATTGTTTCTTTAGGAGTCATGAACTTATTGAATTGATTTATGTTCTACTGTTGTATTAGGTTTGGACCGTGGACAAAACTAATCTGTGAAAACAACTTAACCTAGACCTGTGGTCTATGCAACTAGGATTAAGAAGAGAATTGATTGTTTTATCTTACAATTGACTCGTAGCTTGATTGTTTGATATTATATCCTGCATATCCTTGTTCTCTATGCTAATTCTAGGTTAAGCGTCCTTGCCTAGGGTTATAGAATTGCTTGGACCGTGGACTTGCGATTGTTAATGATCAGGATAGGAATTAACCATAGGTGTGAATGAAATCAATGGATGAATCTATGATCGAATGATTATTAAAGAGTGGATCTTTTGGATGAACTTGTTTCCCATATTGATTTGTTTGTTATTTGTTTTGTTTTCTTAGTTTAGATTAGTTTAGATCACTTCTCTAAATCCCCCCTTTCTTTGGTTGATATTATATTGATACTAGAAGCCTTAAGTTCTCTTGGGTTCGACCCCTTACTTACTTGCTATACTTAGTTGGTAGTTTGGGTTATTTATCTTTGATCTTGGCACGACGACTTTAGCCGAGTCAAATTTTGGCGCCGTTGCCGGGGAACTTTGGTTTCTTTCTAGTATTAATATTTTTATTGGCTTTGTGTGGACCTATCTTTTGGTCCACACTTGTATATTCTGATGTCTTCCTATGAGTTTGAACAGTTTCAGGATGAACCATTCTATGAATATTTCAAAAGAGTTTACGTTTGTCTGCGGGAACTTTGCCAGAAAATCTATCAGGGAATGACGTTGGACACTCTGATTGAGTTTAACCGCTGGACTGACAAAGGATTTGACTACATATGGCCTGAGGAACAGTGGGATATTTTCTGCGACATGGAGAGTTGGTTGCAGAAACGGGACGAAGCGAGCGCCAAAAAGCTTTCTGAGCAAGAATCGCGGCCGCGGGATGACAACCGCGCCCGCGGTCCCGATGCAGAAACAGAGGATTTCCCCTGGAGGAGAACCGCGACCGCGGCTCACAAACCGCGCCCGCGGCCCCCGAGGAGGTCGGTCCACCGGTTCTCAATGGCGATCCTGTCTTCACCGACAATGTTCCGTGTCAGATTGTAAAGCTCGATTACCCTGTTTCGATGCCTGAGGGGCTCCCCAAGCTCGAGTTCATATGGCTGAAAGAGTCCACTCAGGATGACGAGACCACAGAAGAAGAGGATTGGTCGATATTTAGTGAATTCCTGGATGGTTTGGAGCAAGTGGAGGTTCGAGATATTGCATTGGAGGTTTCGCCCCCGATTTTGATAGATCAAGCTTCCGAGCCTGAGCCTGAGGACGAACGATATGTGATGACAGAAGAGGAGTATTTCCTTCAGTATGGTGACCCCTGGAGTGACAACGACGAGTCGTCAGGCTCGTCGAAGGAGCCAGATACTGTTATGGAGATTTCTTCTTCACCGTCAGAAACTTTCGTATCTCCTTTCATGGAGATTTCTTCTTCACTGTCAGAAACTTTCGTACCCCCTTCCATGGAGATTCTTGAGGTCAGCCTTGACGATCCCTATATCCTTTACTCCACTTCTTCTCTCTCCTTTGATCCTTGCTTTGTTCTTGCATGTCAATCTTTTGTTAAGGATTCAATTTTTGAGCATGATAGGGTAGTTGATGACTTATCGTACTTTTTCTTTGATGAAAGTGATAACCTAGATAGGAGATTTGCATGCTTTGATAAATATTTTGAAAAATCACCTATTTGGTTTCACTCTAGAAAATCTCACCCTAATTGCTTAAGCATGTTTGATAGGTTAAAAAGGAGTTTGAATTATTTCTTATTTCTGGATAATTTGTCAATATACTATGTGTCCTGTTGTAAGATAGCTGTGCAGGACTTTGATTTGATGCTCAGGGCATTGACGATGTCCGATCATGAAGACGTCGGGCCATCGACGTTAAACAAAGGCGCTGCTTGGGAGGCAACCCAAGGCTTAGATAGATTGTTTTTCCATTCTTAGGTTAGGTTTATTCTCGTTTCCGGGCTAACGTGCAGGTACTAGGTCCGAAAGGACATTCTGGTGCGAAACCGCGCTCGCGGCAGCCATACCGCACCCGCGGTGGAACACCAGAACCCATCCTGACGTACAGGTACTAGCGAGTACCGCGACCGCGGTTATCATTTAGAGAGTTCTGAAAAAAAAAAAATTTACTGCGCCCGCGGTGAGGCGGGGTCTGAAAAAAAAATAAAAAAAATACAATAAAAAAAAATCGAAAAAGAAATAAAAGATTTCGGGCATGTATCTTCTACTTTCCATATATCTTTTTCATCCTTCTATCTTTACCATCATTCTTTTCTATCTTTCCACCTTCTATTTCTTTTCTTTTCACCCACCTTTGTAATTCCATTCTTTTGGCTATGTGTAAAAACCTAAGTATGGTGGCGCTTTGTTCCCCCGAGAGTTCTCTTCTCCACGGCTCGAGTTCAAGTATTAGTCCATCTTTCAAGAGACGATCCAAGATACGACGGTTGTTTATACATCACATTGGTCGAGATGAAGTCAAGAACTCGTCCTTGCACGAGTACCGCGACCGCGCCACTCTCAACGCGCCCACGGTGGTACGCCAGCCCAAGACTTTTGCTCTCTTCTGTGATTCCGCGCCCTCGGCCTGTACATCCGCGCCCGCGGTTTGCCATCAAAACGGTATTCCGAAGTTCCTTTTCGTCCATCCTTCTACCACCTATGAAGAGTTCTTCCATTCCACTCCTCTTCATTGATTTTGAGTCTTCTGATATACCTTTCTCCTTGCTTCTATCCTTTCTCTTTGCTTCATTGAGGACAATGAAGGATTTAAGTATGGGAGAGGGAGTACTCGCATTCGCTTATCCTAGTTAGCTTAGTTAGAGATTTGCTTCAGATTTTTTGTTTTTTTTCTTTTCATGGAGCACTTGCACCATACTTTTTGCATAATAAAGAAAGAAAAATAAAAGAAAAAAAGATAGAAAAAGCCATAAAAATTGAAAAAAGGCATATAAATCCTGGGATGAGTCGAAAACCCGAAAGGGCGGCTCAGGTAATAAGAAGGTAACCCGGACCAGCATTAGGCTGGGGCAATATGAGGTTCATGAGAGTTGTGAGTATTTGTGAGCACCTATTGAAAAATGAAAAGAGCGGTTAGGTGAAAACCCAAAAGGGCGCCTAAGCAGAATTGAGCGGAAAAATTCGAGTGTTTTAGGATCAGTCTTGCTTGTGGACTTTGGGGCTTCATTGTTAGATTTGGGTAGATCCTAGGTTGCTCTTTCATGTTTTTAGAGCTTGAGTGTTATATCTATGTTGTGAGGTGTGTGTTTGAGCTTCATTGTTTTATGCTCATGATTTCTCTATATTTTTTGGGTTCGGGTTGTGAGCTGAGTGTTTTTATCTTCCCTTGTATTTCCTAAGATCTTAGATGTGTTGATTTGTTAGATTTTCTTTGAGCTTACTCGAGGACGAGCAAGATCTAAGTATGGGTGAATTTGATTCGCTCTATTCTGTATAGGTTAACTCTTGTATTTTAGGGCTATATTGATTGTGTTTAGGTTAGAGTTTGTGCTAATTGTAATATCTAGGCCGAAGACACAAGAATTCAAGAATCAAGAGTTGTAAGGCGTTTTGAGCTGTCTGCGCGACACCACTTGCTTGAAAAGGCTATATCTTGAGCTACAGAGGTCGGATTGAGTTGATTCCGGTGCCATTGGAAAGCTAACTTCAAGGGCTTCAATTCATATTTTTACACCAAAGTCAGATTTCAAGCCGAAGATGGTCAAAACAGCCTCCGAAGTGACACCAGCGATTCTGTCCGAATACCGCGACCGCGGTAGGAGAAGCGCGACCGCGGTGGCCGCCGAGACAAGTTGTTCTTCTCTGTCTTAAAAGCGCGGGTGCGGTGGGAGCGACGCGACCGCGGCGATGCCGGATCCGAAGCGGGCCGAAATCTTTCTATCTTGTTTCCTTTTCTATCTTTTGCCTCTTTCCTTATCTATCTCGTGGAGCTTGTTCCTTGGGCTATTTAAGGAGGAGCCAGCCTTAGGTTTTTAGTATCTTCTTTCTCATAATTCAATTCTTCTCTTTTAGTTTAGTTATGGAGAGCTAGTCTCCTTGGGTTTGTTCAAGGGAGAAGCTCTGATGTATGAACTCGTGAGATTTTGGTAATTGATTTCTATCCTTTGGTTAATATTGATTCTCTTGTGCTTCATCTTATGAATGTTTATTGTTTCTTTAGGAGTCATGAACTTATTGAATTGATTTATGTTCTACTGTTGGATTAGGTTTGGACCGTGGACAAAACTAATCTGTGAAAACAACTTAACATAGACCTGTTGTCTATGCAACTAGGATTAAGAAGAGAATTGATTGTTTTATTTTACAATTGACTCGTAGCTTGATTGTTTGATATTATATCCTGCATATCCTTGTTCTCTATGCTAATTCTAGGTTAAGCGTCCTTGCCTAGGGTTATAGAATTGCTTGGACCGTGAACTTGCGATTGTTAATGATCAAGATAGGAATTAACCATAGGTGTGAATGAAATCAGTGGATGAATCTATGATCGAGTGATTATTAAAGAGTGGATTTTTTGGATGAACTTGTTTCCCATATTGATTTGTTTGTTATTTGTTTTGTTTTCTTAGTTTAGATTAGTTTAGATCTCTTCTCTAAATCCTCCCTTTCTTTGGTTGATAATTATATTGATACTAGAAGCCTTAAGTTCTCTTGGGTTCGACCCCTTACTTACTTGCTATACTTAGTTTGTAGTTTGGGTTATTTATCTTTGATCTTGGCACGACGATTTTAGCCGAGTTATGTGCCAAGCCACACTCTCTGGTAGGGAGCACACAGACAAATACAGCCTAATTGTCATCAGATGACGCCTGCAGAGTAGAGTCATGCTCAGGTATTAATTCTTGGTCACAGCATTACATTCATTGTAATTGATCTTATGAGATCAAATATAATATCCATATGTAGGAGACTAATCTAAGCTAGTGAATTACTAGATGGAGAGAAAATAATAACGTAGCCCTTTGTATTAATTCTTGATTTATAAATGTGCGTTTCTAGAAATAAAAGCTAGCTTAGTCATAGTGCTATATATTAATTGTAACAACAGATGTTTAATTAATATAAGTGATTAGCCGGAGACTTTTAGATGGAGTAGCTATAAAAAAATTATAGGAAACCTAATCTATAAAGCAACCTAAAATTTATATAGCTCCTTCCATCATTTGCTCTTCCAATATTTAACAGAACTCCAGATTTTGAAACTGCTAACTCAATGGAAACAACCATAAACCTAAGAGCAAAAGCCCTTTCCAGTGAATTAATCAAGTAGTTTAGAGCGCAAAGCAGAAGCAGTATACATTAGAACATGTGCTTCTAGCCATGGGTAAGAACTTACAGCAGCCTCAACAACTGATGGACACTAGTATCGATATCTAATAGCCTGCTAAATACATCTCTGAATTTCTCATCCACCAATGTAGTCTGAAATCTTTCAAGGAATCCTGACTGATCAAACATGGAGAATAGAAGATTTCAACACGATGTGGTGCCCATTAAAAACCTCAATGCTAGATTAGTCTCTTTAGCATCTTGCATTGATGATATCAAAAAAGAACACTATAAAAATAGAACTTAGGAGAAAATTGTTAACAATAGCCTTTTACATATCATAGTTGAAAAGTTGAAAGCCATAAACCAAAGCAGGATCTATTTATAGTATATGACAAGAGACAAAACAAACTTTCTCAAATGCTGTAAAATACATAGACAAATAAGTATTATTGTAAGGTTTAAATCATGCAAATAAACAAAAAAAATAACCCGTAAAAATATTTCTCAATTGTAGGAAAACAGGATACTCGGAGTCTTTTGTTGAATTTATCTGCATATTCACAGGGCAAGGTGGAGTGTGGTGGCAAGGTCAATATATGCTCAAGCAAACTGCAAAGCCAATAGAGTACCAGAAGCTCAATATACATAAGCTTCATATGCCAATGAGAAATAACAATACTAGCTAAAGTGAGAACAAGATATCCTGGCAAGTCTTCCTTTGCAGGAGGAGAGAACAACAGTTTCCTGTGTGAAAAATGAGATCTCACTCTTTTTTCCAAGAGCTGATCAGCATCCTGCATCATTTACAACGCAAAATTTCAAAGTTCTTTTTCCCTTGCCAACTTTTCAGGTTGAAGTGATTAGTGTTGGATGTTTTGCCATACATTATCAACCATTTAGGCATCTAAGTATATCATTGCTTGTCAGAACATCATAATTATACATAACAAAGCCACAGTCACAGAGTCACAGTCCATAATGAATCATTAATTACTGACTACAGGGAAATCAGAAGAAGACTTACTAGCCGACAACTTATGCCAATCACAACAGCTTGTGATGTTACAGACTGCAATGCATCTAAGATGCTATAAAGTCATCTTTGTTTCCCCTACAAATAATAAAAAGAAATAAACATGAACATCATATCCATTGTGCACACTTAAGAATCAAAACGCCAACTTTGTCATGCCAGCCCTCTTTGAAAACAATATAAGGGAAAAAAAAGGCAAGATCAAACAATTTGACAGTAATGAAAAAATTGGAATGTGCCATAAACTACCAACTGATACAGTAAGAATAGGGATATGTATATCAAGATCTTGTGGGAGCATAACAATAGGGATATGTATATCAAGATCAATTTCATCAGGATCACAGACCATTTCATAGAGCTCTGCACACACAGAAAAATCAACCATATCACATGACTGGATCCCCAAAAAAATCTCACAACCTCATAAACACTCTGATCCTCCAAAATGTTTTTGTTGAATATGTCAACGCATGCTTCTCTTGAACTCTTTAAGTAGATAAGGAAATTCAGCTAAAAAATCTGTGATGAATAGATTTGCCCCAAACTGATTTTGAACAAGAACTCCAGCAAAACAAGCAGTGATGGTTCCTTTTGCTCTTAAACTCCATTAACCAAGAAGGAAATTCAGCTAAAACTATAACTAACTCTTGTATTCATTAATTTTCCATGCTCCTAAAGTGCTAAAATTAGTGAGGCTGCAGTGCTAAAGTTAAAGAGAACATTAAAGAAGTATGTCACAGAACTGAGAAAAGTAGCCAAGAAATCGGCATATGAATTACCCGTTTCATTATTTATAATAAGCACAGCTGAAGCAGCAGCTGCTTCTGCAACATTTGCCTTGGTAGTGAATGTGCAGTTACCTCAATCCACCATTACGACATCTCCTGAAAGCTAAAGACAAAACAAGCACAGCAAACCAAATAAGACAGGATGACATACAAATGAAGTATGAAGACTGCAACTTCATACAATACCTTCTTTTTTGGCACAGTACAACAATCCCTAGGGGTTGAATGTGTAAGGTGAGAATAAGAGCATACACTATGAAGGGGAGACTCAATCCTCTCTTTACTTTCTCTCTCCTCACTTCTTTTTGACACCTCACCTATATTATATTTTACCCCACTCTTTCCTCTTCCTCTTCCTCTTCCTCTATTTCCACCCACAACAATGAGGATCATTTCCTTTCCTCTCTTCCAATTTTTTATACATATATCTTACCACATATTCATATTTACAATTTATGATTTATTCACTCCTTATGATTTTAATTAATTAATTAATTAATTTCACATTCAATAAAAAAAATATATTACTTACGACAATATAAATTGATTACTACTAATAATTAAATCTTGATTAACATTAAGATAATACAAACAACAACATAAAATAAGATTCAAAATGAAAACATTAAGCATAAATAACAACATTATTGTCATAAGAATTTAATCACAATCCGAATCCAATGCCAAATCCCTTAAACTTCTCCCAAATGTGATCGAATTGTAATTTAATAATGAGTAATTGTAATAAAAATAAATGATTGTAGTTGATAGATGAAAAAGGTATGCAATATTAGGTTCAATTTATAGACAAAAAAAATTGTAAGAATTATTCTTTTTATTTTTTGTGCTTTAAAATATCTTTTTTAAGATATTTTTATTTGTAATTTGTTTATGTTAAATTGTAATGAAAATAAATGAATGTAATTGATAGATGAGACACATGTAAAATTTTGATTGGGTGAATGGGGTGAGGAATGCACAAAAGCCAATGTGCACATTCCTCTACCCATAGAGGAATCAACCCCATTCCTCTTCCAAGAGGGGATCCTCTCTTTCACCCCACTATCAAGAGGATCCTCTCTTTTAATAAAAAATGAATAAAATAAGGAAGAGGAGAGGGGTAATCCCCTTGATAGTGTATGCTCTAATCTTTGCACCAAATCTAGCACCAATACCAACAAACTCTCTGTCTTCTTTACCATCTACCCAGGTTTGCACTTTGACCTAATAACAACAATACTTGACAATTATACAATTACCATCAAGCAAGTCTACAAAGGACGTTAAATGACACATTTACTATGAAATCATGGAAAAGATAGCATATCTTAAAACGATAACACAAAAAGAGGAGCGGTCAAAAGCAAAGAACTCACATGAAAGCCCTAACCAAGGACTTGCCCTTGCCATCACCAGAGGCGACAATACGGAGCATATCAGGGGACCACCGGAGATCGTCAATCCGACCAGAGAGGACCTTAAACTCAGTCTTGAGGACGAAGTCGTTTCGAGTCCCCCAGATCCTAACGATGCCGGAGACGTCAGCAGAGGGGGCGCCGCTAGTGTCGAGGGCGGCTGAGGCAGCGGGTCGACCTAGGGTTGGGGGCCAGAACGGACAACCTGGCGGTGGAAGACGGCCGATCGAGACCTGCAGATCGGGAGGAAGAAGAACAGCGGAGTGGAGTTCAGTCTTCGAGATTCAGACAGCTTTACCCAGATCTGGAATTCGGGGGGGGGGGGGGGTGAGTCTTCGAGTCGGGGGTCGGGTTGTCAGGCTATGATCGGTCATCGTTGGGGTTCCGAGAAGAGAGAGCGGTCGAGCCGGGCAGAAGATGGCCGGCGGTGTGGGCTGGTGAGAAAGAGCCAGAGGAAAAAGAACGAACGAAGAAGGAGGTGAACAATGACGAAATGGAGAACCCTAGGTTTGGAAAAGAAGAGCTGAACAAGGCGCCCAATTTTTGGGCAAATAAATTAAAGGCGCCCAAAACTTTTAGCTTCCAGCACCAAGTAATTCCCTATGTTTTTCAAGCGCGTGAAAAATATAATACCCCAAAACCGCCCCAATAGGACCTAAAAACCGTCGCCATAGACGGAAAATTTTGAAACCGCAGCTTAAACCGCCTCCATAGCCTAAACCGCCACCACAAACCGCCCGAATATCAAGAACCGCCAGCAAAAACCGCCATCTTTGATAAACCACCGCCATCAACCGTCCCAATAGGCTTGAATTGTAGTAGTGTCGGCTCTTGATACTAGGTCATGACTTTACCTTTCTCCGAATAGAGAGGCTAACACTCTTGCAAAGTGTTGAGGACTATGTTCCTTACTTTGGCTCGTCCCTCATTAGGGCTTGCCTATCTCTAAAAGTCACTAAGTGAAGTGCAATGATTTATAACTAATGAAAGATTAGTGCTTCGTGCATAGTAATCAGTGAATGCGGGGTCATTAGTACAACTTGGAAAATCACTCCGGGTCCACATTATTGGCAATCGACTATCCAATCTAAATGCATGACTCAGGTTGTTAAAATATCTATAAAATGGCAAGATGGGTTCAGGTGTATAAGCGTCCTTGTGGCCACCACCCTGTTGGCATCTTCGAGTTAAGATGAGGTTGATACAATTCGATTTATGTTGGATGCTTTTCAAACTCTCGAATGATTAAGCTCCCAACAAATCAATAAATACATTTCTTTCTTAGGCATTATTTCCTAATAACGTCCTATTCCTGAGGAAGTTCTATCTTCTCTCACTACCCTTCGTACACCGTGCCAAACACTTAAACCTCTTGTTGTGTCGCTATCGTCATGATGAACCTCGACTAACGTGCACCTACAAGTTATCATATGGATAAGGATTGCCGTTATGTCCGACTTTTCTCAGAACCGAAATATTATTCTCCCACTTGTTTAGTCTTGCGTTAGACTAACATCCCTTCTTTCTTTCCCAACTCTATTGGCTGGTATTCCTTGCTTTTATGGGAATATCAGATAGGAAAAGGAAGGCTATCCAAGAGTGACCGAAGACCTATGATGGGAGGAAGGAAGAAAGGAAGAAAAGAAGGATGCAAGACGTTTTGAAATATTTTGTTTACTTTATGGTTTCCACTGGCTTTCGTCTCTCTCCGAGACTTGTATTTTCCGCCGCAAACTCTTTACTCTTGCATTACTAAAGAACTATGGACGTATGAGCCTTTCTGACCGAATTCAAGTTTTGTTATAAAGATATGATATAGTTTTGTTATTATTGTGTTAAGATACCCAAGCCTTAAACCGCTTCGGACCGTGAAATCCGAGGTCGTTGGCGGTAATACCCTTATGCTTGTGAAATCAGGGTGTTACACGCGATGTTGGTTGTAATTTTGGTATGGGGCGATAGACTTTAAGCGGGATGACATCGCGTTGGATGCTCTGAAAAACGGGTGATAGTTGGCTCTCCTTCCTAGGTGTTAATTTGAGTATCAACACAACCCCATGGACTGACGCTTCATCATGAGGAAGCTCTGGTCCACGAATATATACCGTCGCGCGTAATGCTTTACAGGGTGGATGGCCTTTTATGAGTAGAGAGGAGCCAAGGGGAGGAGAGATGTTGTGGGCCGGTGCTACCCGGCGATATGGGGGAGGCCACTTTCTGGGACTTCTGCGACATATACGACCCTAAACTACAAAAAATGTTTTCTCTCCCTCGTCTTCAAATCCCGCCCTTTGCCGCCTCCCCTCATTTTGTCTTCCTGTAACTCAAAGGGAGAGAGAAACAAAAGCGTCCTTCCACCGTCGTACTATTCCTGTTGCCTTCTCACCACTCCTCTCCACCATCGTTCTTCCCTGCCTTTTATGTTGTCATTTCCTTCCTTCTTGTGACACATCCGACCCTAAACTACAAAAAATGTTTCGTCTCCCTCGTCTTAAAATCCCTCCCTTTGTCTCTGCCCCTTATTTCGTCTTCCTACAACTCAAAGGGAGAGAGAAACCAAAGCGTCCTTCCACCGTCGCATCATTCCTGTTGCCTTTCTCGCCGCTCGTCTCCACCATCGTTCTTCCCTGCCTCTTAGGTTGGTGTTTCCTTCCTTCTTGCCCTTAATCTCTGCGTTTGTTCTGGGGTTTCTTGTGCTCGTTCTATCACGGCGGTTTTTAGGGCTAGTGATATACTCTCTTTAGGATATGATAACTCTTGTATTTTAGGACTTTAGTGAGTGTGTTCAGGTGAGAGTTTGAGCTTTATTGTAATATGAAGACCGAAGACACAAGACATGAAGATACGAGAGTTTTCCGGGCTAAGTTTGAAGTTCGCCACTCACCCAGATCCGCAAGTGCGGTGTCCGAGCCGCGGTCGCGGTGAAGTTAAGGTGATGACCAACCATTGTTGAGAAGGCCGCAGGTGCGCCGCCATGGCCGCAGCCGCGGTAGCAGCCGACAAAGAAATCCGAAGACCAACGTGCCGCGGGCGCGGTGGTGCCGAATCCGGAGCATAGCGAGGATTTTCTATTTTGTTTCCTTTTCTTTCTTTTCTTCTTTCCTTATCTGTCTCAGGGAGCTTGTTCTCTTGGCCTATATAAGGAGGAGCCTCAAGAGACCGCTTGTTAGTTTTCCCTAACGATAGATTTTACTTGATGTTTTAAGGCTTCATGCAACTACGAGCGGCTTAGCCAACTTAAATGCGCCTACACGCATTGTGCGGCTTAGCCAACTTACTTGATGTTTTAAGGCTTCATGCAGCTATAAGCGGCCTAGCCGATTCGAGCGTGCCTACGTGCTTCGCGCATGTTAACGACCAACCCCAAGCGATAGCTTGATATTTTCCCCAACCTATAGAGTTTACTTACTGTTTTAAGGTCTCATACAGATATGAGCGGCTTAGCCGGCACGAGCACGCCTACAAGCATCATGCACGTTTAAGGATGCGTAGTTCTATCCTAATTCACTATTTTTGTTAAAAAAAGACAACTTTATACATAGTTCCTGCCCCATTTAATACGCAGTGATTTTTTGTGATGGTACCACGCGCTACTTACACATAGTACTTTTTCAGTAGTGCTTCATTCCAGTTCTTTGTGAGTGTTTGTCCGAGCTGTGGGTCTACAGGTTGGAAAGCCTCGGGCACTGCCTCTTTGGTCAAGACGTAGTGCTCCTCCAATTTGGTGTCAAGCTTTACGCCCTCTGCTCGTCGGGGAGTGAGGTCGCCTTCCTTCAAGCCGCATGCTCTCAAGCTTTTGTTGTAATACCCCACAGTCCTTCGTTTGTATTCTATGGATTTCAGCTCCACGATCTCTCGGTCTTCGTCGTAGAGATACATTTCAACATGAAAGGCTTCATCGTTGTCCTCTTTATTAAAATTGGAGACCCTTGCGGTAGGTAACAGAGCCTCTATGGGCACCATGATGTTGCTGTTGTAAGCCATGGCAGAGTGGCTTTCCCCCGCCACTCTGTGCGTAGTCGTGCGATACGTCCATAGCACCAGAGGTAGCAATTCTACAACTAATACCTAGATGAACTACACCCGACTCACAACCTTGGGGAAAGGGCCCAAAATGTTCATACTCCACATCGCAAATGGATGCGCGGGCTGGATGGAGCAGAGTTCGTGTGCTGGGAGATGTTTTATTTTCACGTGGCATTGACACTTGTCACAGTTTTGCACATACGATGCCGCGTCGCGATGTAGCACGGGCAAAAAAATTTCAAGGCGGATGATCTTGTGGACAAGTGTCCTCCACCCTGGGTGGCCCCCATAGATCTCCTCATGCGTTTCTTCAAGACCTCGTCCACCTTTGCCTCATCTACGCACAGTAGGTTGGGCTCTAGGTAGCCGTGATGATACATCCTTCCGCCCTCGACGTAGTAATGCTTTGCGTAGCAGGTGATGGGTGTCATTCAACCCTCCGAGGAGAGCAGGACCAAATCCTGAGTGACCCCGTGGCGCATTGTTCGCTCCATGGTGAGTTTACTTCCCACCTCAGCCGGAAACATGGACACCATCTTTCCCTGTGTGTCCGCCTTTGAGTTTGAGGCGCATGGGATGTCCTTGATGACGAAGGAATCTAGGAAAGTAATGAGCACCTTGACTTTAGCGCGGTATTGCGAGAGGAAACCCGCAACACACTTATACTGACTACTGACCTGCTGCGCCACTAACTTCAAGTCGGTGTAGACCTGAATTCTTCGCGCGCCGACCAAGAGAGCCATCTCTCTATCCACAATGACTGCGTCGTACTCGGCTTCATTGTTTGTAGCCTCAAAGCCGAAGTTGAGCGCGTGCTCCGACTGGTAGGAGGGTCCTTGCAAGACCACACCGGAGCCCGAACCTAGTGCGAGCCGTCGACAAAGACCTTGCACTCGTCGTGACTCTCGTCGATGTCGGGGAAGGTGACCTCAACAACGAAATCTACCAATGCTCGGGCCTTGATCACGGTACGAGGGTAATACGAGATGTCAAACTCTGACAACTAGACGACCCACTGGGTCATCCGTCTTGACAACACGGGCTAGTGAACTATTTATCGTAGAGGGAGATCCGAGAGGACCAAGACGAGATTTGCGTGAAAGTACAGGTGCAACATCTGTACGACGACTTCAACGGCAAGGGACATTTTTTCAGCCGATGAGTAGCGTTGCTCTGTGGGCTGGAGCACCAGCTTATTGGTGAAGTAGCCAAGGTAGTTGTAATCGCGCGTGAGTAGCGCGCTGATGGTGTCTTGGCTCACCGTGAATAGTTGATGGTCCTCCCCAAGGGCAGGAGAGGAGAGAGTACGGAGCCCTGCCAGATAGACCTTTAGTAGTTGGAACACACTTTCCATCTCGTCGGTCAAGACGAGCCCATGTGGTTGATCGTGCCCACCAACCTCTAGACGTCGGTGCGGAGGGTGGTAAGCGTGATGCCACAACATCTGCGACTTTTGCGTGGTTGACATCGATGCCGCAGCCACTGATCATGACGCCCAATAACTTCCCCGAGGTCACCCTGAAGATACATTTTTTGGGGTTTAGACTCATGCGGTGACCGCGTAGCGTCTAGAAGACATCGGAGTTGCTCTTGACCAGTATATCATCGACGTATTCTGAGATGCGTCGCTTCAAGTTCTTCTTGAAGATGCGACCTACCAGGCGTTGAAATGTCATGCTTGCGTTCTTGAGGCCAAGCGACTTTACCTTGTAGTAGAAGGTCCCATATTGTTTGATGAACATAGTTGACTCTTGATCCCATAAGTCCATGGCGATCTGGCTGTACCCGGAGTACGCACCTAGAAAACTCAATGAACTGTGGCAGGTTCTGGAGTCAACCAGATCGACGATGGAGGGGGGAGCGGATAGCTATCCTTTGAACAGAGCTTGTTAAGGTCTTTGAAGTCGATGCACATGCACCATTTGCCGTGGACTTCTTCACCAACACCACATTAGAATGCCAAGTAGGATACCTGACTTCTCGAGTGATGTTTTCATGCAACAACTTCTCTAATTTGGAATTTGCCACGTTGGCACACTCATCGTTGGTTTTACGGCGTTGCTGACACACCGTCCTTGCCTCCGGGCCTATTCGGAGGGTACAGACTAAGCAAATGGGTTTTAGAAAAGCGGTTCTTATGGTTAGACTCCACTATTAGTATTGAATCCCAAATGAAAGCCAGTCAATAATCTAGTTATGAAGTATCCCCATCGAAGGTAAGAAAGAAATATGCTCAGGAAGAAAGATAGGACGCCACACGAGGTGGTTCCTTAAACGAAGTATGCGATTTGTTGGGAACTTATTATTCACACAAGTTTTTTAAAAAAACATCCGTCGAGTGATTGGGTCTACGACCAACCTCACCGCACAATAATTGTACGAATTCAGATTGGAAAGCAAACTTGGTCAAACGGGAGTAACAACGGTTTTCCAAGTTGTACTAACCGCCCTGGTTCATTAATTATGTGCATAGGCACTTATCTTACTTACTTCCAAAACGGTACATTCATGTTGGTAGATTTTAAAATAACGGATTCGACAATGGTCGAAACAAAACGAAGGAGATCTCAAAATAGAGGCACTAACTAGGTGCAATCACCCCTCATATTCGGATGAGGCGGCACGGTCATGACCAAGCACTAGGGTATAGGTCCATCCTAATGCAAATATTTTAAAGAGGCGTCCAAGGTCTAACCCACACCCCTACCACTACGCTAAGTCCACATCAAGTCTCAATGGAGACGAAACACATAAGGCCACAACATCGAGATCTAAGTCCAAGTTCTAGCGCAGTCTAGCAATATATACATCCTACATATATAATGAGGTCATTAAGGCTATAACAATAATCCTAATTCATGTATTAGCACACAAAGTTCCCAACAATATTTAAAACATTTATTCAAGCGAGAACCGTCCACTTGCCTTGATTCGAAGGCAAAAGAGTAATTGTCAACGAGGTGAATCCTTACGAACAGGGTTCATTTCCTGTTTCATTAACAACGACAAAATAAATTATATGAATTTATTTTGGTTTTTCGTTATCTAGGAAAAGGTTGGATTCAAGAGATATGCTAAAGATCTTATAAGCATATAAGTATTTTATTCATTATACATACTTATGTTCTTATAATTTTTTTTAAGTATTATTTGGTTCTTGCTTTTAATTATTTAATCTTACATATGTCTTAGAAAAACACTTATGAAAATCTATTCTTTAAATTTATTAACACTTAGTCATGATAAAATTTAAGTATCAAGAAACCAGAATTTTATTTTTATGTTCATAAAGTAAAACTACAATAATTATAATTCACTAATTAAATTACAACAAAATAGGCTATAATATAAATAAAAATTAGGTAAATAATGAAAACATCTATGTTACTTAGAAATACTTAAATCTGTTAGTTTTTAATTTCGTAGTTATTTTATCTATTTAAAAATGGTATTCTTTTCTTTAATACTCTATATTATGATAACTTTTTCTTTAGAAATCAAAAGTCGAATAAAATATTTAAAAATACTGTACATAATTCAAAAATCATATTTAATAAACATATATAATTTATAAGAATTTATATAATTAGTTTAAAATAGAATACGAATTTATTTCAAAAATCAGGCTGTTTATTTAATCGAATTTATTAATCATCAAAAACAACATTATAAATTCTGAAAATTTTATTACAGTTAGAAAACTACATATAGTCATCACATAAATGTTTTTATGATTTATTAGAAACTATAACTAATTTAAATCGATTTAATAAAACAATTCTATTTTCGGATTTAGAAGAATTTGAATAGAAGCAGGGTTTTATAGTGGTGACGAAGCGTTTTCAGGCGGCTCATTCTCGGTGTTCCGGCGGTGCTTCGACACGTGGTGTGCAACAATTAGAATAAGGGGTGTTGGCCTGCTTTGTGTCGGCAGTGGTGGTGGTTTTCGTGGTCCGTCGGCGTCACACCGTGGCTCTAAATTTGCTTTGTCAACACAAATTTGCTCTGTTTTTGGCTGAGCAGGTGCGGGTTTTCGATCGGGTTTTTGAGGGACGAAACGCACGAATTAAGGGCTGAAATTCTAGGATTTTGAAGAGATTGCAACAAGGATTCTAGATGTGGTTTTAGTTTTGATTTTAGTTGAGTGATTTTGGGAGAAATCAAGCTCCGAACCGGTGGAGTTGCACCTTTAGGGTTTCGGTTTTTGGGCTGAATGTGTGTGTGTAATTGTGACGATTTGGGTTTGATTTATATGGATTTGAGTGGATTGGGATGCAAGAATTCGAACTGTATGCTATCTATAGAAGTGAGGCCACAATCAAGACAATCTATTGCATGTGTCAAAATCCGATCAAATGGAGAAGGAAAGATGTTTAAATGAGAAAGGAAGGAAACGGGAAGAAGATCGTCAGATCGTGGATGCTAACCAACCTTTTAGGATTAACTACAAAATTGGCCCAAAGTTTTTAGATTGTGATAAAAGTGCCCTTTTTCATTATAATTAATCCGAAAAACAAATTTCTAATTTTAGATAATTTATTTTCTTTTCCTTACATATGCATGTTAGTATGTTTATAAATATCACTAGTTATTTTCTTCATTTTATTTTCAATTATAAAAAAAGTTCTATCTTTCTTTTTAATATAATATCCTTTAAAACAATATTATTGTATTTTATTATACTTTTATAAGATCCAAACATCAAGATTGTTGAGACGCTATCAAGGACGCTTGCGTACTTGTTAGTGTACCACACAACCGTCCCTTAGTTTTGATATGACAAACTCACTTTGATTCTAATAAATTTGTCCAAGTGTTCAGAAACCCCAGTGACAAAAAGGACAACAAGTGTATGGACGTCCCTGAGGTTAAGGGACGATAGCTACAAAGGAAGTAAGGACCGACCAAGTGACTACTTGAGCAAGGACGCAGTCCCAAGCAAGTAGAAACGCGAGCTTCAACTCCAAGAGCGTCCTTACATAGCAGCCGACAGGATGACATCACTCGACAACATTTGATCATCTGGGACATGTGGAGACCGATCCTATAGCGGAGTCCATCAATACGTGGAAGCAGATCTTGTAGCAGAGTTCATCAATACGTGGAGGCTGATCCTGTAGCGGAGTCCATCACAGTTGGATACAGGAAGCTTCCTTTCATCACCGCCATACTACGTGGAGGAAGATCCTGTAGCCACGTCCTCGAAAGGCATGATCGTCCCAGAGAATGAGTCCCTTCCCAAGTCCTATAAATAGCCCCAAGGCATTTATTGTGACGCCAACGCTTTCAGAGAATATTCAGAGAATACGGAGCGAAAGCGACCTCGATCAAGAACATGAAGAACAAGCTTAGAACTCTTCTAGGACTTAGTTTTTGATCGAGAGAAAAGTTGTAAAACAAACCAAAACTGTTTGTAACCACAAAACCAAAAGAAAAGAGAGAAGTCCTGCGACGTACTATAGGACGTTGGGATAGAGTCCTTTAGAAGATTAAACTCGCTTAAGTTGTAGGCTTAGAGGAGTCCTTTACTAGTAGACTTAGGAAGAACGCTAAGTGCCAGAGAACTGTAACGACTCACCAGTACAACTATACAAGACGTTTAATAAGAAAGGAAAATCTATTAAAAAATCCTCCAAGGAGGTAGAGGTTTACACTCAAGGACTACTTGGTCTTGAGTGGTTCCTCTATACATCATTGTGTTCTACTTTGTCTAAAGTTCACCTGTTTAGTTTATTTCCGCTGCACAACTTAAGGACGCCCTTACACCTCGTAAGGACGCCTGACTCAAGGACTCCTTTACCTAAGTAAAGGACGTCCCTCTTTGTACTAACGATCCAACAATTGGTATCAGAGCAGGCGCTATAGACTTTTGTTGAGTTGCAGGTGAAAATGGACATGGAACCAATCGGAATCTCTTTTGTGAAGCCTCCGCGTCTGACGGACGGCAACTTCAATCGCTGGAAGATAAGGTTTGAGAACTTTTGTAGGAGTCAGAATTATCAATGCTGGAAAGTAATAATGAAGGGTGACCTCAAAGTCCCTGCTGACAAGGCCGACAAAGAGGACGAGTGGGGTCCCGATGTATTCAAGCTGATGGAAACCAATGCTAAGGCAATATGTTTTCTTCAACCGTCCCTCTACAAAAGGGACGCCACCAGAGTTAGCAATTTGGCAACAGCTAAACTACACTGGGAAGCTCTTGAGAAGTAACATGTAGGAACTGCTGAGATGAAGGAGGACGTCCAGCTGGAAATCAAGAGAGAGTTCTATGCTTTCAGAATGCTGCCAAATGAAACTGTCAAGGACTACTCCTACCGCTTTGAAGCTCTTGTCACTAAGATGAAGAATTTGGGTATCCCAGAAGCAATAGTCTCCATGAGAAACAGAGTTCAAGTAGTCATTGGTGGGCTGACTGGAATCTGGAACTTTGATAGAACTACTTTCAAAGAGAATCAAGCCAACAAGACTCTTGATATGGAAGAGATCTATGGGAAGCTGAGGCAGTATGACGCAAGAAGGAACTCTGACATGGCTGAGCTAGGACGGAATCCTCAAACAGATCTTGCTTTGGCATCAACAATGTCAGAGTACGCAGAGTACCTACGTCGTCAAAGAGATCTAGCTTTGTTGATGCAAGGTAAAATGACAGAACACCGTGAGAACTTGCGTGTTCAAACCTTGAAAGAGAATGAAAGCAAGTCAAAAGAACAGCTTGATCAAGAGGAAGAACTTGCTCTTCTGCACAAAGCTCTCCGTTCCTGGGGTAAAAGGAACAAGGACCTTCAAAAGCACAAGATGCCCTACAAAAAGGAGAGTCCTAAGTGCACCGAGGCATAAATGAAGGAACTCACTTGTTACAAATGTAACAAGAAAGGACATTTTGCCAAGAAGTGTACCACAGGAATGTCCTCTAAGGATATGAAGAAGAAAGCACTCATAGATGCGTACGCAGCTGCATGGGACGATCTTAGTTCTGATGATGAAGAACCTGATCTAGTCGCGTACATGGCCATGGAGGACGCCCCAGCTGTTGAAGAGAACGCCTCCGAAAAAGAACCAGAGGTAACACACGATTCCATGATGAGTTCATTAGAGAAATGTTCAAAACCCAAGCTAATTAAACTCATTGGTAAAATCATGGAAGAAAGTCTTGCTATGAAACATAGAATGGATGAACTTGAAGATGAAAACATAGTAGTCGAATGTGAGAACTGTGCTACAATGTCTTTACAACTAGAGTCATCCAGTGAAGAGAATCAATCCCTAAAAACTGAAGTCATGTGTCTCAAACTTGAGAACGCTAAGCTTAGGGAAGAAGTTAAAGTGCTAGGAAAGAGTCCTATCATTGAGGAAGTCAAACCTATAGTTTTTGTCCCTGCTAAAAGAGGACTAGGGTATGAGTCGAACACTAGGAACTCTCTCCCTAGTGATTTTGAAGCAAGCAAAACTTTAGAACTTGAACTTGAAAGGGAGAAAAGTAAGAACCTTCTTGAGCGAATTAGAGTCCTAGAGAGTGGAGAAAAGGGCCAAGAGGACTACTACACTAACTCCACGAGTCATAGGATCTATAAGAGAATTGCTAAGGGGGAAGGTTCTAAAGTTTGCAATCCACAAAAAATGAAAGAGAACAAAATTCAACGTCCCAATAAGAAGTATTATCTTGGTACTTACTACAGGACGTGCTGGTACTGTGGACAAGGAGATCACTTTAAATATGATTGTGTCAAGTTGAAAGAAGACAATGAAAATGGAAAAACTGCTAGGACTAACAATGAAAATGATGAGTCCGTCCCTAAGACTAATGCTAGGCGTCCTAGACATTCTAGAAGTTCTTTCCGAAAGCATGCTACTTTTAAATGACTACATGCCAGAACCAGAATTCTATTACTGTAACAAACCAGGTAAGGAACACCTTACCTGGGTCGCCAAACACTAACTTTGTTTTGGCAGGTGGAAGTGAGGGGACGCCCATGGATCATTGATAGTGGCGCCTCAAATCATATGACAGGAAGCCAGATCCATCTCACTTCTATCCAAAGTAGTGCCACGGGAGGAGCTGTCTCGTTTGGCAACAAGGGCAAGGGAAAGATCAAATGGACGGGAACTGCCATTTTGAATTCGTCCATCAAAGCATCAAATGTCAGTCTTGTTGAAGGACTTGGCTTCAATCTTCTGAGTGTCTCTCATATGTGTGATCAAGGTGAAAACCTAATCACATTTGACTCAAAGGAGTGCCTTGTTATCAACAAGAAATCAAACAAAGTTGTTCTCAAAGTAGTACGCCAAAATAATGTCTACATCTTCAACCAAGAGTTCAAGCCTGCATCTGAGTTTTGTCTATCTGTTTCAAAGGAGGATGCTGACCTCTGGCATCGCCGTCTTGGCCATGCTGGACTAAGCACAATCCTTAAGCTACACCAAAGAAATCTTGTGAAGGGACTTCCCCGAATTGATCCTGAGAAAGTTGAACAATGCGAAGCCTGTATCAAAGGGAAGCAAATAAGAACGTCCTTCAAGTCCAAAATTGAAGTCAGTACGAAGAAGCCTTTGGAACTTCTCCATATGGATCTTTGTGGACCAATGAAGACGCTGAGCTACGGTGGAAAGAGGTACATGTACGTTCTCGTAGATATTTTTTCTCGATTCACTTAGGTTCTTTTCTTGGTGTCAAAAGCAGATTGTTTCAATGCATTCAAAGTCTTCATCAAACAAGTGGAAGTTGCTCTTGGGACGCCTCTGAAAGCCATAAGATCAGACCATGGGACGGAAATCCAAAACTCAAAGTTCGTGGCCTATTGTGAGCAACATGGCGTCTCTCACAACTTCTCAGCTCCAAGAACTCCTCAACAAAATGGTGTTGTGGAAAGAAAGAACAGGACGCTGGAGGATATGGCAAGAACTATGCTTCTAGCGAATAGCGTCCCCAAGTACTTCTAGGCGGAAGCTATTGCTACAGCATGCTACATCATCAATCGTGCCATGATCCGTCCTCTGCTGAAGAAGACGTCCTATGAGCTGTTTAATGGAAGGAAGCCTCGCATTGACTATCTCAAAGTATTTGGGTGCAAGTGCTTCATCGACAACAATGACAAAGAAAGACTTGGAAAGTTTGATGCAAGGAGTGATGAAGCCATATTCCTTGGGTACTCCCTCACAAGCAAAGCATATAGAGTTTTCAACAAAAGGACTCTTAAGCTTGAGGAGAGTATTCATGTTGTGTTCAAAGAGAGTTCTTCTCACAAAGAAAAACAAAGTAAGAAAGAACGCTCATCGTCACAACAACAGGTCGACTCTGAAGACGAAGTTGAAGTTTGGTCCTCTGGAAAGTACTATGTTCCTAAGAACGCCAACTCTAATCCAGAAGAAGTCTCAGTGGACGCTCCAAGTATTGATCAAGGAGTTCCCTCTCGTAGTGAATCTCCAGTTCAACAAGATGTGGCTGAATCAAGTTAATAAGGTGAGCAACGCCAAGGTGTGGACGCTCTTTCTTACGGGGAACACACTGAGGACGATGCTCAAGATGATAGTGATGATTCTGATGGAGACATTGATCCAAGATTTGTTCAATTATTCCAAAGGGGATCCCGCTTCTCTAGGGATCACCCAACCACTCAGATTGTCTCAGACATCTCTCAAGGAGTTCAAACAAGGTCAGCTGCAAGCAAGTCTCAAAGTGCAAAGTTGGGTTTCTGTGCTTTCAATGCCTTTGTGTCTATGGTGGAACCAAAGAACATCAAGGAAGCACTTCTGGACGCTGACTGGATTCAAGCAATGCAAGAAGAACTCAATCAGTTTGAAAGGAACAAAGTTTGGACCCTCGTTCCTCGTCCCAAAGGCAAGAACATCATAGGGACGCGCTGGGTGTTTAGAAATAAACTTGATGAAAGTGGACGTGTGTCAAGGAACAAGGCAAGACTGGTGGCTCAAGGATTCAAGCAAGAGGAAGGCATTGACTATGAGACTTTTGCTCCTGTTGCTAGAATTGAGGCCGTTCGTCTCCTTATTGCCTTCGCCACTCACAAGGGATTCAAGTTATTTCAGATGGAAGGCAAGACTGCCTTTCTTAATGGAAAACTCAAAGAGGAAGTGTATGTTGCTCAGCCACCTGGCTTCGAGGACGCCTCTCACCCAGATCATGTGTACTACTTAGACAAAGCTCTCTATGGACTCAAGCAAGCTCCTCGTGCATGGTACGACAGGTTTGCGCCCTTTCTTTTGTCTCATGGATACACAAGAGGTTCAATTGATAAAACTTTGTTCATTAAGAAAGTTCACAAGGACATTTTGATTGCCCAAGTCTATGTTGATGATATAGTCTTTGGTAGTACTAACATGAAACTTGTAGACGAGTTCAAGTCCTTAATGAGTAGTGAGTTTGAGATGTCCCTCATTGGAGAACTCAATTTCTTTATGGGACTTCAAATCAACCAACTCAAGGAAGGGACGCATATTCATCAACAAAAATATGTTCGTGAAATGCTTGAGAAGTATGGGATGAACACGTCCAAACCAGTTGCTCCTCCTTGTTCTCCCAACTCGCGTCTTTACCCTGATGAACAAGGAAAGGACGTTGATCAAAAGCTATACAGAGGAATGATTGGTTCTTTACTCGATCTATTTGACCGCAAGCCGTCCCGACATCATGTTTGCCGTTTGCTTGTGTGCACGCTTCCAAGTGAATCCAAAGGAGTCCCACATGAAAGAAGTCAAGAGGATTTTTCGCTATCTCAAGGGACCCGACGATCTTTGCCTTTGGTATCCAAGGAAAGACGTCCTTCAAGCTTGTTGGCTACTCGGACGCTGATTATGCTGGTCATGTGATTGATATGAAAAGCACTTCGGGAATGGCACAGTTCCTTGGCTCTTGCCTAATCTCATGGGGATCTAAGAAATAGAACTCTGTGGCGCTTTCAACTGCGGAAGCCGAGTGCGTTGTTGCTGCTTCATGCTGTTCACAAGTCATCTGGATCAAATATCAACTTGAGGACTACGGTATCAATCTTGAAACTATTCCCATTCGGTGTGATAATACAAGTGCTACTGAAATTTCTAAGAATCCTGTTTTTCATTCACACACAAAGCATATTCATATAAGGCATCATTTCGTGCGTGATAATGTTGAACTAGGAGTTATTAGTATGGAGCATGTAAGGACTGAAGACCAAATAGCTGATATTTTCACTAAGGCGTTTGATAGACGTCCCTTTGAGCATCTCAGGTTGCTCTTGGGGATGATAACTTTTAAGTAGGAAGTCCCGTTCTACTATTCCCTCGATGCTTGGCTATGTTTAGTAGATTTTAAGTGTTTAAGGACTATCATGCATTAAATTCATATTTGCAAGGACGCTAGTCTAAAACTTCATGTGTTTGCTACTTTGGAACGCCATTTAACTTCTCTATTTGTCATGAAAAGATTATCCCTGATCACCCAATCCGCATCATAAGCCGAAATGATGGGAACTCTAAGCTTACCCTAGCCGAGAACTCTGCAAAAGCGTCCTATGAGCTTCATATTTTCTTCTAGGGGACGTACTTGCTTTGTTCTCAAATGGTTCGCAAGGTGATCACAGAGACGTTTGCTCAGGTTCTTGGTTTACTAAAGAGGTAATTGTGTTAAGTCAAAAAGGACGCCAGTTGTTTCTAAGAGAGGACGTCAGTTCAGAGTTAATCAGTTTTGAGAAGAAGTTGAACAGTCAGAAATTTAAAATTTTGAACGTGTGAATAGTGACAGTTGTATTTGCTCAAATCTTAAGGGGGAAGTTATGCCACGTGTCGCACAGGATATCAGTTTTATATACAGAATGTGCCACCGCTTCCTCTATATAATGCCTCAACAGTCACCATCATTCATTTACTTCACTCACCAACTTCCCTGCTCTCAATCAGCTCTTACTTCTCTCTAAAATCTCTGACGAGTTTCTCTCACTAGAAAGCAGTCAGAATATGTCTTCTCTACTTGGGAACGTGGCCGGATCTTCTGCCGGCGGGAAGAGGCGAAAGCTAGTAAAGTCCCACACTATAGAAAAGCCCATGCAGATAGTGTTAAACGAGTCGCTGGTGGACTTCATCAACAAGAAGCCCAAGACTCTGTACAAACTAATCAGGGAGCGGATGGAAAAGGAGGACGTCAAGAGTGATCATATAAGGCATAGGAACTATGAGAAGTTTCTTGATAGGTTCGTCCTTCATGGCCTTCACAAGAACAACTACAAAGACCTACCAGGAAGGATGGAGGACGTGCTATTCTTCTCTCAATACGGTGGTGAGAACCTTTCCCCTCTCCTTGACCTTATCCCTGATTTACATAACGCCGTCCTACCTGATTTCCCTATGTACCCTGAGGACTCTCCGCATGCTTGAAAGCCGATTGCCAAGTCCCTCTCCCCCACCTCCTCAAATTCAGACAATCACCACAAAGAAACTCCTGCCCTCCAAACGTCCTGCTCCATTGTCCCCCCTCTCAAAATCATCAAAACCAATCCAAATAGTAGACAAGTTCCCCAAAGACTTGTCGGAGGGACGCTCCAAAAAGAAACATGACCCATGGCCTCTCAAAAAGGCTAAGTCATCTTCCGTCCCGTCCTCTACTAAGCCCAACTCCACAAAAAGGCCTATCTCCACAAAAGGCCCGTCCAAACCCACCAAGAAATCAAATCTTGCTCCCCAACCCTCTCTCAAAATTGTCCAACTTCCAACTCCTCCCTGTTCCCCCAAAGCTTCAAAGGAAAATGCCCTGATTCCCTTATGTCCTTCGCCCCTAACTCTTGCCAACTTCCCCTCAACCCCTGCTCACATTTCTCCACCTAAGGACCCCGAGACTCCCAGGTCCCGCCGTCCTTCATCCGAATCCGGTCCAGAGGACGCAGAGAAACGTCCCGCACTTGAGCACACTTTCAAACGCCTTAAATCCGGTGAAACGCAAAGGGTGCTGGTCCAAGAAACTTTTGAGCCGGAGCACATCTCCTCCTCAAGTTCCTACTCTTCATGTTCTTCTGAGAAGAGTAAACAAGGAACGCCTGCCGCTGAGTCCTCCCCATTTGTTGACATCACAGGGGACTCCAACGAAGAGGCAGAAGGAGTCGAGAATGCTCCTGCCAAGGACGAAGCTGAAATTGAACAAGTAGTTTAGGACGTTGGTGAGCATCAGGTCGCTCAGAAGAAGGATGCTGAGCTCAGTCTGGACGATGAGCTTGCGTATGATGCTGCAGAGGTCCCACCCTATAACCAAAGCCTTCCCCTCCTCAACCCTCAACCAACCCCACAAAATCAACCCTCCTCCACAATCCAAACTGAATCCCAACTCCTTGCGGACGCTGAGCAATCACGAGAAAAAGAAACAGAAGCTCAGGACGCAGGTGAGCCGTCCCAAGGCAAGACTCCTTCTGAATCTCAACAGGCCGCTGTTGGTGGCAATATTGAAACCGCCCAAGGCACAAAGGACGCTGCTGCCAAGGACGGAAAAGAAAAAGAATCTGAGGATGCTGAGGACGCCTCTGATGATGATGATGAGGATTCTGAGTCCCCTAAGCGTTCCAAGAAGAAGAAGAAGAAAGATGATGACGAGCCTGTTAACATTCTTGGTCCTCTTGTATACTCGGACGAATGGCTCGCATCGTTCAAAGACAAAGATGTGCATGAATTTCTTGAGCTGCTACGTTACCAAGGATGGACGCTCGTAGGACTTGCGCCAGCAGAAATCAACAATGATCAAATAAGAGCGTTCTTCAGGCGTGTCCGCTTCAAGGCCAAGGCCAGTACTCTACACTTTAAGATTGACGACGAGCCTGCTTCAGTAACAGAAAGACAAGTCCGCGCCTTCATGGGACTTGACACAAAGAAGCCGCCGTCCGATGCTTTAAACTCCCTTCCTGAAAATGGTTTTGAGATGGATGCTGATAAAGAGGTTGAGCTGCTTGAACGCATCTTCTGTGGTAAGCGTCCCTACGGGACTGACAGAGTAGCTCACGTTCTGTCCAAAGTTGGAGCTATAGCACACTACTTCATATGCCGTGCTGTTCTTCCAAGGCAAGAGAAGCGTTCAGTCGTCCAGACTCACGATTGCATATTGCTGGACGCCTTCCTCAACCGCCGCCCCATTAACCTCGCCAGAATTGCTATGCAACATATGGCTAAGTGTGGGAGGAAGAGACACGCCTTGCTGTATCCAGATCTTGTGAAGCTCATCCTCAAGTCCCAAAATGCATATGATGATTCTGCTCCCTCTAAACAGCTAGGACTGTCATGGAACAAAAAGAAGGGACTGCTTGAGATTCGACATGGTGAGGAACTGCCGTCCATAAAGAAACAGTTAGAGGCAGAGGCAAAAGCTAAGAAGAAAGAGCAAGAACGGCTCGCTCTAGAAGCCGGACAGGAACGTCTTGCTTCCATGCATCAAGAGCCAGACAATGAACAAGGGAACGCCGTCAATTATGAAGCTCTTGATCAAATGTTGATGGCCAATTCTCCTCCTCCCTCTTTGCCTCATTTGGACGCCCCATCCTCAAGCACTGGTCCTGCGCCAATTCCTGCGCCACAGCATCCTGAGCAGTACCCTCCTCCAGAATTCATGGCTGCCATTCTTCAGAACCAGTGCCTTATCCTTCATTCGCTTAAGAATATGTCAGCTGCATTCACTGAGTCTGCGGAACTGCACGAGAAGCTCTTCCAGTTTTATCAAGATCAAAGCCGCCGTCCCTAGTGATCGCCGCCTCCAACCCTTTAATCCCTCATACTTTTGTGCTTGTGCTTCTTTTATTTCAAACACTTGGTTCTTGGTTTGTAATAACCGTACTCTCACTTCATTTGAATGCAACGTTCCAATGTTTGCTTGCATGATTGATTGTTTAAGCGTTCCACTGCCTATAATTGTGTTTTTATGCTTCCGTCCTTATTCACTTGTTATCCTTTTCGATGATGCCAAAAGGGGGAAGTGTAGTTTTGCAGAGATGCGCTATAAAAATAGTTATCTAGAATAAGCAAGTGTTAAGGGGGAACTATTAAGTGAAAGTTCTAAGGAACGCCATGCTAGAATAAACAAGAGGACGCTTAGAAAAGTTTTCTAGGACGTTACTCTCTCCTTAAAATCCAAATGCTAGAGAATCAAAGGCCGAAAACTTGTGCTTACTGAAATTCTTCTAAGTGTTAGAGGACGCTACTAAGTTTTCATGCATGCTAAGTTCCAAAGTCAAAACTATTTTGCTGAAGAGTTTGTCATCCTCAAAAAGGGGGAAATTGTTGGGACGCTATCAAGGACGCTTGCGTACTTGTTAGTGTGCCACACAACCGTCCCTTAGTTTTGATATGACAAACTCACTTTGATTCTAATAAATTTGTCCAAGTGTTCAGGAACGCTAGTGACAAAAAGGACAACAAGTGTATGGACGTCCCTGAGGTTAAGGGACGCTAGCTATAAAGGAAGTAAGGACCGACCAAGTGACTACTTGAGCAAGGACGCAGTCCCAAGCAAGTAGAAATGCGAGCTTCAACTCCAAGAGCGTCCTTACTTAGCAGCCAACAGGATGACATCACTCGACAACATTTGATCACCCGGGACACGTGGAGACCGATCCTGTAGCAGAGTCCATCAACACATGGAAGTAGATCCTGTAGCAGAGTTCATCAACACGTGGAGGCTGATCCAGTAGCGGAGTCCATCACAGTTGGATACAGGGAGCTTCCTTCCATCACCGCCATACTACGTGGAGGAAGATCTTGTAGCCACGTCCTCGAAGGGCATGATCGTCCCAGAGAATGACTCCCTTCCCAAGTCCTATAAATAGCCCCAAGGCATTTATTGTGACGCCAACGCTTTCAGAGAATATTCGTAGAATACAGAGCGAAAGCGACCTCGATCAAGAACACGAAGAACAAGCTTAGAACTCTTCTAGGACTTAGTGTTTGATCGAGAGAAAAGTTGTAACACAAACCAAAATTGTTTGTAACCAGAAAACCAAAAGAAAAGAGAGAAGTCCTGCGACGTACTGTAGGACGTTGTGATAGAGTCCTTTAGAAGATTAAACTCGCTTAAGTTGTAGACTTAGAGGAGTCCTTTACTAGTGGATTTAGGAAGAACTCTAAGTGCTAAAGAACTGTAAAGACTCGCCAGTACAACTGTAAGAACGTTTAATAAGAAAGGAAAATTTATTCAAAAATCCTCCAAGGAGGTAGAGGTTTACACTCAAGGACTACTTGGTCTTGAGTGGTTCCTCTATACATCATTGTGTTCTACTTTGTCTAAAGTTCACCTGTTTAGTTTATTTCCGCTGCACAACTTAAGGACGCCCTTACACCTCGTAAGGACGCCTGACTCAAGGACTCCTTTACCTAAGTAAAGGACGTCCCTCTTTGTACTAACGATCCAACAAAGATACTCTCTTTTAGTGAAAGCTCACCTTCAATTTTATTATCTTAATATCCTAATTTTAATCTAATATAGTTTATTAGTTTTATCTTAAAAGGATGTTTCATATAGTTTTATTTGAATGCTTTGAACACTTTCGTTAGCATAGGTTTATCGGTCATGAATAGGTACATGACCTATTAATATGAGTTTAAAAGTATTATCATGGCATTATCGGTTCTTATTAAATTTCTATTTAATAAATAATGCCAATACTTTTATTCATGGTAGTCAATAAGGGAAATTACAATAGTGCCCTTTATGAAAAAGGGGGTTATTACAATAGTACCCCCTTAAAAAATAGTTTCGTCCCCGAAACTAGAGAGAGGGCTGTTTTGGAATTCTATCCTACGAATCACAATCTATTCCCCTATGCACTAAACAATCCATTGTTTGTGCACTAAGGACTTTGCATCTTGTCAAAAAAGTGGGCACGAAAGTACTTCCTTAAAAGAAGGATGTCCTTGAACTTAGGACTTCACAAGTTATGATGTGACTCCAACGTCCTTTCAAGTAAGGATAAACTACTCCTTAATGTTCATGTATTGGTATGAATTGCCGCATATGTCTAGCATGGTGCTAGAAGGATTACTAGCATGGTGTAAGAAAGGATATAAGATAAACCTCAAGAGATTTAACATTTAGAAAATATCACGTGAATTGAATTGTTGTTCATTGACAAATTAAGAAACAAATTGGAAAAGACTGCTAAAGTGGCGTCCAACATTGGGTTATTAGCACAACTGCTCCTTGTTATATTCAAACTATACTAAACCAACCAGCTACTCCATCCCGGTGTCGGGTGTATCAGGTTGGTGCATCATATAAACTCGTTGTCCTTGACTAGAAGATGCAACAGGCGCCTTGCCCTTGTTTTGTGTTGTAGACTGCATAGTAGCCGACCTTGTAGGCTCAACGGGAACTTTATTGTTGTAGGAGGTTGATGCTTGTTGCGATTGGGTTGCCCTTTTCTTTTGAGGACAGTGCATGCGCATATGTCCTTCCTTCCCACATTCAAAGCACTTTTTCTTTTCCTTAGAGCACTGTCTGTTGGTGTGTCCTAGTTCATTGCAGTTATAACACACCACTGAACCCCTTTGATGGCCAGAGTATTGAGTGGACCGTGATTGGCCTGACTCAGAACGAGCTCTGCCTGACCTTTCAAAGTTGGAAGAAGGGTGAGGTCGCTTGAACCCAGTGACTTGGGATCCATGTTGCGGTGATTTCTCTCCTCCTTTTGACTTGCTAGCATTGTCCTCAAGAGTCACCTCTACCCTATAAGCAGCATTCACATAAGCCTCCAAGGTGCTACATGAGTAGTTCACCATGGCCAGTTTTACCTCAGGGTTCATCCATCCATGGAACCTCTTAATCTTTTGATCCTCCGAGGTAATCTCTGACCCTGCAAGTGATTGAACTTAGTGGCCATTTGAGCCATGTTTAGGCCTTCAGTCTTGGGGTATAAGAACTCATTCATCTTCTCATCCCTCATAGCATTAGGGAAGAACCGATCAGACATCTTGCTCTTGAAGTCATTCCAGGTGAGGTCTGGTTGATATGCTAGAGCGGTATTCTCCCATCAATCACTAACAGCCCCTCTCAATTGCAGAGCTGCAATGCGCACTTTCTCAGCTGGGGTGCACACAACATTACGGAGCAGGCGCTCAATGTGGGTGAACCAGTAGGTCATCTGGATAGGCTCTCCTGCACCGTCAAAGCTTTCAGGTTTCAAGGTAGCAATTGTCTTTAAGGCTTGATCAAAATTGGTTCCAATATTAGTGTGAGCCTGGATGTTATCATTGCCCGATGATTGATCCCCCAGAGCTATCTGAGGTGCATGATTGGGGGCTATCCCATGCAGGCTCTTTAGGAGGAAAGTAGCTAGTGCCTCTGGGGCAGCAGTGCTGGAGGTAGGGGTGTTAAGAATCTGTTGTTGGTTTCCAGCATCTGGCTCTTCAATATATCTGCCCTGATTCGGGGCACTCCTAAGTGGGATTCGAGGAGAGTTGCTCCTTTCATCACGATTTTGGTTCCTCGTGTTCACCATCTGAATGTGTATGAATATATTCCATTCAATCACTATGATTCAATGAGGTATGTGTACACAGCAATGAGTCAAACTTAATATCCAATTTGATAAATGAAATAGTTAAGCTTATCGAATATCCATAATTGTATAAGTGTGGAGAATAGGAGTAATTATGACCTGGAGACATTCAAACTTTAATGATTTGATCAAAACATTTTTAAAAAAAAAAAGAATCTTTAATATATGAATCCGTGTTTAAAGGTTGAAAATGTTTTAATAAAACCGTTTTGCTCTGATACCATATTTGTAACACCCCAAAATTATCTCGGGAATGCTACACGCCAGTGACCTTGGATTTCACACCAAAAGCCACCCAAGGCTTATACAGTAACACAACAATGAAAAGAATAATACCCAAAATTCATAAATAGATCTCAAAAACTTACATTGTCTTACAATCCAAAGTAATAAACGTGAATGATTAAAACAAAAGTGCGGAAGTGCTCGGTAACAAATGATCCATATAATAAAAGTATCTAATTTATTCACAAATAAATTATAATGAAAAATAACCTTGCAAGAAATACTCCAAGTCTTCCACTCACTCTTCTTGAGACTCCAACGGCTCCAATCTTGATGTGCCGCGACGTAAATATGGTTGACACGAGCCGACCATGTATAAGGAAAGAAAACGGACGGTTAGTCTTGTGACAGACTAAGCAAATGGCTTTTAGTTACGCGGTTCTTATGGTTAGACTTCACTATTAGTATTGAATCCCGAATGAAAGCCAGTCAATAATCTAGTTATGAAGTATCCCCATCGAAGGTAAGAAAAAAAATACTCAGGAAGAAAGATAGGACGCCACACGAGGTGGTTCCTTAAACGAAGTATGCGATTTGTTGGGAACTTATTATTCACACAAGTTTTTAAAAAAAACCTCCGTCAAGTGATTGGGTCTACGACCAACCTCACCGCACAATAATTGTACGAATTCAGATTGGAAAGCAAACTTGGTCAAACGGGAGTAACAACGGTTTTCCAAGTTGTACTAACCGCCCTGGTTCATTAATTATGTGCATAGGCACTTATCTTACTTACTTCCAAAACGGTACATTCATGTTGGTAGATTTTAAAATAACGCATTCGACAATGGTCGAAACAAAATGAAGGAGATCTTAAGAATTTAATAGAGGCACTAGCTAGGTGCAATCACTCCTCATATTCGGATGAGGCGGCACGGTCATGACCAGGCACTAGGGTATAGGTCCATCCTAATGCAAAGATTTTAAAGAGGCGTCCAAGGTCTAATCCACACCCCTACCACTACGCTAAGTCCACATCAAGTCTCAATGGAGACAAAACATAAGGCCACAACATCGAGACCTAAGTCCAAGTTCTAGCGCAGTATAGCAATATATACATCCTACATATATAATGAGGTCATTAATGCTATAACGATAATCCTAATTCATGTATTAGCACACAAAGTTCCCAACAATATTTAAAACATTTATGCAAGCGAGAACCGTCCACTTGCCTTGATTCGAAGGCAAAAGAGTAATTGTCAACGAGGTGAATCCTTACGAATAGGGTTCGTTTCCTATTTCATTAACAACGACAAAATAAATTATATGAATTTATTTTGGTTTTTCTTTATCTAGGAAAAGGTTGGATTCAAGAGACATGCTAAAGATCTTATAAGCATATAAGTATTTTATGCATTATACATACTTATGTTCTGATAATATTTTTTTTAAGTATTATTTCGTTCTTGCTTTTAATTCTTTAATCTTACATATGCCTTAGAAAAACACTTTTGAAAATCTATCCTTTAAATTTATTAACACTTAGGGCCCGTTTGGTTTCTTTGGAGGGAAAGGTAATGGTTAAGACATGTATCTAGACATTATTTAGTTTATGGTTCATTGATACAAAGGGTAACCATTACCCCTTTCTTCCACTTTTCATGCAAATTTTGAGCAACTTCTCCCCACACCCTCAACATGGGGTAATCATATCCCCCATACTCCTCTAACCATTACCCCTCTCTTTTCATTTTCCATCCAAAAAAGAGAAGATCATCCTCATTTTCTATACAAATTTGTTTCCTTTCCATAATTTTTATACCAAACGCCACCTTAGTCATGATAAAATTTTAGGATCAAGAAACCAGAATTTTATTTTTATTTCATAAAGTAAAACTACATTAATTATAATTCACTAATCTGTTAGTTTTTAATTTCGTAATTATTATATTAAATTAAAAATGGCATTTATTTCTTTAATACTCTATATTGTGATAATTGTTTTCTTTAGGCATCAAAAGTCGAATAAAATATTTAAAAATACTGTATATAATTCATAAATCATATTTACTGAACATGTATAATTTATAAGAATTTATATAATTAGTTTAAAATAGAATACGAATTTATTTCATAAATCAGGCTGTTTATTTAATCGAATTTATTAATCATCAAAAGCAACATTATAAATTCTGAAAATTTTATTACAATTAGAAAACTACATATAGTCATCACATAAATGTTTTTATGATTTATTAGAAACTATAACTAATTTAAATCGATTTAATAAAACAATTCTATTTTCGGATTTAAAAGAATTTGAATTGAAGCAGGGTTTTACAGTGGTGACGAAGCGTTTTCAGGCGGCTCGTTCTCGGTGTTCCGGCGGTGATTCGACACGTGGTATGCAACAGTTAGAATGAGGGGTGTTGGCCTGCTTTCTGTCGGCAGTGGTGGTGGTTTTCGTGGTCCGTCGGCGTCACACCGTGGCTCTAAATTTGCCTTGTCAACACAAATTTGCTCTGTTTTTGGCTGAGCAGGTGCGGGTTTTCGATCGGGTTTTTTAGGGACGAAACGCACGAATTAAGGGCTGAAAATCTAGGATTTTGAAGAGATTACAACAAGGATTCTAGATGTGGTTTTAGTTTTGATTTTAGTTGAGTGATTTTGGGAGAAATCAAGCTCCGAAGCGGTGGAGTTGCACCTTTAGGGTTTCGGGCTTTAGGCTGAATGTGTGTGTAATTGTGACGATTTGGGTTTGATTTATATCGATTTGAGTGGATTGGGATGCAAGAATTCGAATTGTATGCTTTCTATAGATGTGAGGCCACAATTAAGACAATCTATTGTGTCAAAATCCGATCAAATGGAGAAGGAAAGATGTTTGAATGAGAAAGGAAGGAAATAGGAAGAAGATCGTGGCTGCTAACCAACCTTTTATGATTAACTACAAAATTGGCCCAAATCTTTTAGATTGTGATAAAAGTGCCCTTTTTCATTATAATTAATCCGAAAAACAAATTTCTTATTTTAGATAATTTATTTTCTTTTCCTTACATATGCATGTTAGTATGTTTATAAATATCATTAATTATTTTGTTCATTTTATTTTCAATTATAAAAAGGTTCTTTCTTTCTTTTTAATATAATATCCTATAAAACAATATTATTGCATTTTATTATACTTTTTTAAGATCCAAACATAAAGATACTCTCTTTTAGTGAAAGCTCACCTTCCATTTTATTATCTTAATATCCTCATTTTAATTTAATATAATTTATTAGTTTTATCTTCAAAGGATGTTTCATATAGTTTTATTTTAATGTTTTGAACACTTTCGTTACAATACGTTAATAGGTACATGACTTATTGATATGAGTTTAAAAGTATTATCATGGCATTATCGGTTCTTATTAAATTTCTATTTAACAAATAATGTCAATACTTTTATTCATGGTAGCCAATAAGGGATATTACAATAGTGCCCTCTATGAAAGAGGGGGTCATTACAACTAGGACTCATTAGTACGGAGCATGTAAGGATTGAGGACCAACTAGGACTCATCAGTTCAGTACAGGTTCATCAGGAACGCCGTCCTTGTGCAGTTATGGAAGTTCAAGCGTTGTCAGTTTGAATTTTGAAAGTGGAAGTTACCAGCGTGCCCCTCACCTAACTCCTATATAAGCATGGAATGCAAGTCTGTTAGAAATTTCGCTCTCAAAATTTCTTGCTCTGCATTTGCTCTGACTTCTCTCTAAAACTCCGGCGTCATCTCTCTAAGATTCCGTCCAAGGTCCGATCACTTTCTCTCTTCAAATGGCTCAGGTCAAACATATGTCTGGTGGTCCTGCTGGTGCCAAACGAAAACGTCTTTCTAAGAAGGCGTTCTACATAGAAGGACCACAAGAGATTCAAATTGACGAGATCCTTAAAGACTTCATTAACACGAAGCCTAGGATGCTCTTCGACGCTGTCATAAGTTACATGAAGACATGCAGGGATCAAGAACGCTTTCGGAACTTGAGGACATTCCTTCAGAGGTTCGTCATGCCAGTTCTACAGAAAATAGGGGGAAAGGACGCTCCCCTTGTTGGAGGAACTAACATACTTCTAGAGGCGTTCAAGGCTATGGGGCAAGACTAGAGGCAACCCTTGATAGAATCCATCCCTGACCTCTCTCGCGCCCGCTTTGCTGACCTTCCATCTATTCCAAGAGTTATTAAGAGGTTAGTAATGCAGTCCCCACCTCCTCAAATAACTACAAGGCCGTCCCCCTCTCGCCTTTCCAAGAATTCCCTTCCCTCTCAAAAAGCCACAACGTTCTCTACCCCCACAAAAGTCCATGACCATTTCCCTACACCACTTGTAGAGGAGCGCACCAAACACAAGCATGACAAGAGGCACCTTAAAAGGCTCAAGTTGGCCAAATCCAAACCCAATCCCATTCCTCTCGACACTCCTACTCCCTCATCCTCACCCTCCCCTATACAAACCATTGATCCCAGCTTACAAATGGTCGTCCGCATCTTTCCTGAGGTCGATCTAAATGAATTCCCTTCCGTCCCCACCCATATCTCTCCACCAAAAGCCCTTCCACCCCAAGATCAAGGGGTCCCTCTTCTGAAAGGGACGCCCCTCAATTAGAGCCCGAAACAACTCCAGCTGCCATCCCTCTTGACGATGACTCCATTGATGAAGAGTTCGGCTCTGAGGACTCTATGGAAGAGATAGATATCGCTGCCGTCCAAGATAAAATCACATGGCAGCAAATAGCCGACGACGAGGAGTTTGGTCGCCAGCTAGCAAACTAGAGCTCTCTCTGGACGACCAAATCGAGGTGGACGCTCATGAAATCCCACCTTGGGAAGTCGTCCCCATGGACGCAGGACGTAAATCAACCTCCAAAGGCAAGGGAGGACCGCCGCAAAAAAAGAGAAAAACGGCGAAGTCAAAGGATTCGGTTGGTCCCTCTGACAACCAACAAGAGAGTGAAAATCTCCAAGATTCGGTTGGTCCCTGGTCTGGTGAAGGCTTTGTTGATTTGAAATGATGCCTATCACCCTCAAGTAGAAGAGACTCTAGGCATGCATTGGGATCAAAAGCATGGCCTCCTTGAGATAAAGCACGATCAAGAGCTTTCTTCTATCTTGAAGCAGACAGAAAAAGAAAGGAAGGAGGCGGAGAAGAAAAAGGAGGAAGAGGCAGCTCGAAAGGCCGAAGAAAATAGGCAGAAGCAAGAAGCTTTGAGAAAGGCTGCTGAAGAAGAGAAGGCAAGGCAGGACGCCGTTGCCCAAGCTGTTGCAAACAAGGGAAAGACGGTAGTCCCCGAATCTGCTGAAGTGGTTGAAACTGAGGAAGAACGACAAGCAAGATGTGCTGAAGTTGACCACCTTTCGTCCTTCCTCAACCAACCTCCAATGGACTACTCGTTCTCTCCTACTCAGTTTGCTCAAAACACACAGTCGTCCTTCTTTCACATATCTCCTGCTCCTGCCAACCCAGAAGCTCACTCCCACAAGCAGTTTACCGCTCTTGTCATCCACAACAAAAACTTCCTCACAAAGCAAGGAAAGACAATCATTCAGAACATGTTTGCCTACTTCCAAGCTGTGAGGAATCAACATGACCTTATGAAAGAGCTGATTTAAGCTATTCACAATGAAGGGACAGAGGAAGACTCTCCAGAGGACGAGAACGCTAATGATGCAAACGACAGTACCCGTCCTTCTGGATCACCTACCTCATAATCTTTAATCCCTCATTATTTTGTGCATGTGCTTCTTTTGTTTATCAAACACTTGTCTGAATTTCTATAATAACTTTTAATTTCAATGGCAGTTCTCATGTTTGTGTGCATATGTTTGTTTAAGCGTTCTTTTGCTTCTGGTTATGATTTTGTGGTATCGTCCTTAACTAACTTATTATCCTTTTCGATGATGCCAAAAGGAGGAATTGTAGTTTTGCAGAGATGAGCTTCATATTAGCTATCTAGAATAAGCAAGTGTTAAGGGGGAATTTTAGCGAAAAGACCAAAGGACGCCACACTACTCTAAATAAAATTGAGGGACGCCCCTTAGAAATCTGCTTAGATAACCGTCCCCTACCTAAAATCCAAAAGTGAGGTAGATCAAAGGTTGAAAACTTGTGCTTATAGAATTTTGCTAAGTGTCAGAGGATGCCCTTTAAGTTTTCAAGCATGCTAAAGCTTTTAACTTCAAAAACTATGTTTGCTTAGAGTTTGTCATCATCAAAAAGGGGGAAATTGTTTGAACAATGTTAAGGACGCCTGTTGTACTTAACATTGTAACTAACGTCCCTTGGTTTTGATATGAGAAACTTGCCTTGATCTAATAAGTTGTCCGAGTCTGTCAAGAACACAGGTCATGAAAAGGACAATAAGTTTGTGTAGTCGTCCTTAAGGTGTAAGGACGCTACATCTAAGAATAAGCGACTTGGCATGATTCTCCAAAGGACGCCGTCCTCAATCATTATATAGGAGTCCTCTCAATGTTGGCCGATAACTTGACATCACTAGACAAGCCTTGATCATGATCACCACGTGGAAGTAGATCTTGTACAACAGTCCATCACCACTGCAGACCGATCCTATAGCCAAGTCCAACGGTAATTGCCAGGAAGCTTCCCTCATCACTACCAGATACTCGTGGAAGCCGATACTGTAGCAAAGTCCCTGAATGGCATGATTGTCAGAGAATGATGCCCTTCCCTAGGTCACTATAAATACTCTTCCAGAGCATTTATTATGACTTGACGCTTGTAGAGAATATTGAGAGCATATTGTCAGCCACTCAAGAGCACCAAGAACAGCTCAAGAACACGTGAGACTTAGGTGTTAGATCGAGTGAGAAGCGTTCACCAAAACCATAAACTGTTTGTAAGAGAAAAGAACAAAAAGAGAGAGTCCTTACGACGAACTGTAAGGAAGTGCTAATAGCGTCCTTTAGGAGATTAAGTTAGTCACGATTACAGGCTTAAAGGGGTGACTAGTGGACTTAGGGAAGCATTCTAAGTGCCAGAGAAGTGTAATCACTTGCCAGTGTAATTGTAAGAACTCTTAATAAGAAAGGAAAGAAGCTAATACAAAATCTTCTAAGGAGGTAGAGGTTTACACTCAAGGACTAGTTTGGACTTGAATGGTTCCTCTACATATCAAAAGCGTTCCTTACGTATTTCCATTTACCTGTTTAGTCTTTATTTCCGCTGCAACTGAAGGACGCCCTTATTCTTTATTAAGGACGCCTCAACCAAGGACGTCCTTAACTTTGTTAAGGATGCCCTCTCTATTAGACTAACGATCCCAACACCTGTTATGTGAATACAACTTAGAACCTAGACCTTTTGTCTGTGAAACTAGGATTAATAACATAATTGATTATATATGCTTCTGCAATTGACTCATAGCTTGATTGCTTTTGCATGTATCGTGCATATCGTTGTTCTCTATGCTAATTCTAGGTTAAACGTCATTGCCTAGGGTTAAAGAATTGCTTGGACCGTGGACTTGCGATTGTTAATGATCAAGATAAGAATTAACCACAAGTGTGAATGAAATCAATGGATAACATCTATGATCGAATGATTGTTTCAAAGTGGATCTTTTGAACGAACTTGCTTCTCTATTTGATTTATTTGTTTCTTTGATTTATTTTCTTATTTTAGTTTAGTTTAGATCTCTCTCTCTCTCTCTCTGATTCCCCCCATATCTTTAGTTGATGAACATATTAATACTAGAAGCCTTTGTTCTCTTGGGTACGAACCCTTACTTACTTACTATACTAATTTGTAATTTTGGGTTATTTCTCTTTGATCTTAGCACGACGACTTTAGTCGAGTCAAATTTTGGCGCCGTTGCTGGGGAACTTTGGTTTAATTCTAGTTTTAATATCTTTATTGACTTTGTGTAGACCTATCTTACGGTCCACGCTTATATATTCTAATGCCTTTCTCTATGTTCAAAAAGTTTCAGGGTGAACTAGTCGGTGAATATTTCACAAGAGTTTGAGATGCGGCAACTGGCCTCATTGCTCGTTGATTTTACGTTTGCTAGAGGAATTGTGTAAAGAAATCTACTATGGAATGACATTGGAGACAATGCTTGAGGTGAACTATGGGACTAGGATAAGGTTTTTCAGCTTGACAACTAAGAATAGTGGGATATTTACTGTGACATGTGTGTGGAGAGTCGGATGCTACAATAATAGTTGAATTCCGAACAACATTCTGAGCAAGAACCGTGCCAGCAGGATGAAAACCGCGCTCGCGGATCAGATGCAGAAACGGAGGAATTCTCTCTAGAGGATAACCGCACACGCGGTGAGAATCGCGACCGCGGCCCACAAACCGCATATGTGGCCTTAAAAGAGGTTTGTTCGCTACTCTCTGACGGGCGACCTAAGGATAGGGCCTCGGGTCAATCAACAAATAAATTTGTATCACGACCCCGTTGTAGTACGGTGGTTGAGGTCGAACACGGGGAATTATGGATTATGCGTTGAATGGTTGATTATCTAACACAAACACAAAGGGAAGAAAACACACGAAGCAACTCAGGCCCGAGGTTGTCAATCTCGGGTCCTAGGTACCTGGGCACAAACGAAGTCGGGCTCGAATCTAGGGGACTCGAGCCCGACGCAACAATCAACACAAAAGGGGAAAAACGAGATAGGCTAAGGGGATCCTAGGGCTAGGGGTTCATGCCAACATCAACTTCACATGCTATCACATAGATCAATGAACTAGAGGCTTTCGCTTTGAACATAGATCAACAAATCCAATCAAATCGTGTCATTAATGTCAAGGAACTAGGGGCTTTCGCATACATTCAAGCCAATCGACTTTCCACTTTCGCTTCGAGTCGATCGACTCTCTATCTACTCCTATTCGACTGCGGGATCGAGAGGCTTTCGCTTCGTCCCTTCGAACCAACCTTGTAGATCACCTTTTCACTTTTGCTACTTCGTCCATCTCTACAAGGTTGTTCCTCTGTTGGATCGTTAGTTGAACAAGGGACGTCCTTTACTCTGATAAAGGCGTCTTGAGTGTGGCGTCCTTAACAAGAATTAAGGGCGTCCTTTGATTTGCAGCGGAAAAATAAACTAAACAGATGAAGTAAATAAGCAAGGAACGCGTCTATTTATAGAGGAACCACTCAAGACCAAAGTAGTCCTTGAATGTAAACCTCTACCTCCTTGGAGGATTTTCGAATAGCCTTTTCCTTTCTTATTAAGCGTTCTTATAGTTATACTGGCGAGTTGTTTACACTTTTCAGGTACTTAGAGTGCGTCCTAAGTCCACTAGTAAAAAACTCCTATAAGCCTATAACACTAACCTAGCTTAATGTCCTAAAGGACGCTACTCACACATCCTTCACAATACTTCGTGAGAAGTTCTCTTTTCTTTTGTTTTCTTTTACAAACACTTTGTGATTTGGGTTCTAACTTTCACTCGATCTAACACCTAGTCTTTGAGAGTTCTTGACTTGTTCTTGGTGTTCTTGATCGAGGTCGCTTTCACTGAAGGGCATGATCATTAGAGGACGCTAGAGAACAAGGACTGCCTTGTACTTAATATTGTGCCTATACAATGGTCCCCTGACCACGCGGAGACTTCCCAAGCGTCAACAGAGTTGACTTCCTCAAGATGCAAATCGCAACGTTGAAGGAAGACGACAAATCCTGCCCAAGCTTCAGAGGACGCTAGAGAACAAGAACTCATACCGCTATAAATACCCTCCAAGGGGTATGCATAGCGGTGTGGACTTTGAAGACTTTCTCTCAAGCTCTCCCGAAGCATTCAAGTTCAAGAACAAAGATCAAGAAGATCAAGTGAGCTTGAAGCAAGAGAAAGAAAGTCCAACCACATCAAATCCAAACTAAACCACAAAATAGTTAGAGTGTAGTTTGTCTCTCACAACGAACCTTGAGAGACGTGAGTCATAGCTTCCTTATAAGCTAAGAGAGTTAGGTTACTTTGTTAGGCTGAAAGGAGTGTTGCTAGTACAGCTAAGGACGCACGCTTAGCTCAGGGGATTGTAACAACTCGCCTAAGTTGTAAGGACTCTCTCTGAATAAGATAAGGACGGCTATTGAAAATCCTCCAACGGAGGTAGAGGTTTACCCATAAGACTAGTTGGTCTTAGTGGGGTTCCTCTATAAATACTCGTTTCCATTGTCTTATTACGTTTCCTGTTAAGTCTATTTTCCGTTGCATCTAAAGGACGGCCTTAACCCGGTTAAGGACGCCCATTCTAACAGACTTACGATCCAACAATTGGTATCAGAGCAGGCGCTCTAGATTAAGTTTGAGTTGCGGGAAACATGGAGATAGAACCTATAGGTATCTCTAGTGCGAAGCCACCCTGCCTCACCGATGGGAACTTCAACCGATGGAAAACAAGGTTCGAGTGCTTCGTGCGAAGTCAAAACTACCAATGCTGGCTGGTGATAAAGAACGGTGACCTCAATGTCCCCGCTGCCAAGGTGGACAAAGAATTAGAATGGGGTCCCGACGAGTTTAAACTCATGGAGGAACAAGCCAAAGCTATCTGTTTCCTACAGACGTCCCTTTCTGAAAGGGACGCCACCCGTGTAAGCAACCTTGCTACTGCTAAGCTACAATGGGAAGCGCTTGAAAAGTACCATGTTGGGACGCCCAGGACGTCCAACTAGAAGCAAAAAGAGACTTCTACAAATTCAAGATGTTCACAAATGAAACCATCACCGACTACTCCTTTCGCTTTGAATCTTTGCTAACAAATTAAGTTGAAAAACTTGGGTGTCAAAGAAACGGAGATCACCCAAAGGATGAAGGTTCAAGTCTTGATTGATGGACTCACGGTACCATGGAATTTCAATAGAATGACGTTCAAAGAAAACCAAACCAACAAAGGACTGTCCATGGAAGAAATCTATATATGGAAAGCTCAAAGGATATGAAGCTAGGAGAAATCAAGATTTGCTAGAAATGGGAAAGAGTTCTCAAAATGAACTGCATTGACCCTTGCGTCAAGAACGCCAGAATACGAACAATACCACCAAAGGCAAAGGGAATTAGCCTTGATGCTAGAAGCCAAAACTCAAGAACACCAAGAGAGTCTTCGTCTTCAAGCCTTGGCAGAACGACAAGGGAAGACGGAAGAACAAATCTCTGAAGAAGATGAGCTAGCCCTCTTGCACAAAACTCTTCGTGCATGGGCCAAAAGAGGCAAAGTCCCAAGGATGAAGATGCCCTACAAGAAGGAGACCCCCAAAATGACAGATGCTAAAATGAAGGAGATAACTTGTTACAAATGTAACAGGAAGGGACACATCGCCAAGAACTGCAATACAAGACTGTCAGCAAAAGATCTCAAGAAGAAAGCCTTGATTGGAGCCTATGAGGCCGCATGGGACGACCCCGATTCAAGTGATGAAGAACCATCCAATCAAGTGGCTTATATGGCCATGGAGGACGCTCTAGAGGACGCCTCTGAAAGTGAGCAAGAGGTAACTCACGAATCCATGATTAGCTCTCTTGACAAATGCTCTAAGCCCAAGCTCATCAAATTAATCACTCAAATCATGCAAGAAAGATGTGCTATGAAACAAAGTTTTGATGAACTTGAATCGGAAAACATCGTTGTGGAATGTGAAAATTGCAACACCATGTCCATTCAATTAGAGTCCTCTTAAGAAGAAATTAAGTTCCTTAAAAGTCAGATTGTGTGCTTAAAACTTGAAAACGCAAACCTTAGGGACGAAGTGAAGGTTCTAGGAAAGAGTCCCATGACCGAAACTGTGAATCATACTGTCTTTGTTCCAGCTAGGAAAGGACTAGGGTATGAATAGGGCTCAAGGAACTCTCTTCCCAGTGACTTCGAAGCTAGCAAAACCACTGAGCTAGAGCTTGAGAGAGAAAAGACAAAGAATCTAGAGGAACGCATAAGAGTCCTTGAGAGTGGTGAGAAAGGAAAAAAGGACTACTATACAAATTCCACTAGCTATAAAATCTACAAAAAGATTGCAAAGGGAGAAGGATCTAAGGTAGTTGATCTTGAGAAAATGAAAGAGAATAGAATTCAACGTCCTAACAAGAAGTACTACCTTGGAAACTATTATAGGACATGCTGGCATTGTGGCAAAGGTGGTCACTACCAGTATGGGTGTCTTAAGCTGAAACAAGATCTTGAGAATGGAAGAAAGGCTAGAAGTGGTAGTAGGAACGCTAAGCCTAAATCTACTGATAGGAGGCACGCTCGTGTGCGTAATGCTAAAACTCAATCTCCTAGGAAGCATGCTAGAAGAACAAATGATGTAAATGTGTATGATTACTTGTCCATGAAATAGGTGTACCCATGTAACGAAACAGGTAAGGGTCACCTTGCCTGGGTCGCAAAGAACTAACTCTTCTTTTTAGGTGGAAGTGAGAGGAAGCCCGTGGATCATTGATAGTGGCTCCTCAAAATCATATGAATGGAAGCCAGATCCATCTCACTTCTATCCAATCTAGTGCCACGAGAGGAACTGTCTCGTTTGGCAACAAGGGCAAGGGAAGAATCAAAGGGACGGGCACCGCAAAATTGAATCAGTCCATCAAGCGTCCAATGTTAGTCTCGTTGAGGGACTTGGCTTCAATCTCCTTAGTATCTCTCAAATTTGTGATCAAGGTGAAAACCTAGTCACATTTGACTCTAAGGAATGTCTAGTCATCAACAAGAAAACAAATCAAGTCATTCTCAAAGGGACTCGTGAGAACAATGTCTACATCTTCAACCAAAAATTCAAGCCTACATACAAGCTGAGCCTATCCGTCTCTGCTGTGGACGCCGATCTCTGGCATCGATGTCTTGGGCACGCTTGACCTAGCACAATCTTTAAGCTTCATCAACAAGGACTTGTAAGAGGACTTCCCCGAATTGATCCTGAGCAATGCGATGCATCAAGGGGGAACAAACAAGATCGTCCTTCAAACCCAAAAATGAAGTGAGCACAAAGAAGCCCTTGGAACTCCATCATATGGATTTGTGTGGACCCATGCAAACTCTAAGCTATGGTGGAAAGAGGTACATGTACGTTATTGTCGATGATTTTTCAAGATTCACTTGGGTTCTTTTCTTAGTGTCAAAAGCAGAAGCTTTCCAGATGTTTAAGATCTTCATCAAACAAGTGGAAGTTTCTCTTGGGATGAGTTTGAAAGCCCTAAGGTCAGATCATGGAACGGAGTTCAAAAACTCAGAGTTCCTTGATTTCTGTGACCAACAAGGAGTCTCCCACAACTTTTCTTGTCCCCAAACTCCTCAGCAAAATGGCATTGTTGAAAGAAAGAATAGGACGCTGGAAGATATGGCAAGGACGATGCTCTTGGCCAACGGCGTCCCCAAACACTTTTGGGCAGAAGCCGTGGCCACAGCAACCTACATCATCAATCGAGCCATGATTCGTCCCTTGTTCAAAAAGACGTCCTATGAGCTGCTCAATGGAAGGAAGCCAAACATTTCTCACCTCAAAGTCTTTGGGTGCAAATGTTTCATTCACAACAACGGCAAAGACAACATCGGCAAATTTGATGCTAGGAGTGATGAAGGAATATTCCTTGGATACTCCCTCACAAGTAAAGCCTATAGAGTCTTCGACAAAAGGACTCTTAAGCTTGAGGAAAGTATCCATGTGGTGTTCAAAGAAAACGCATCTCACAAGAAAGAACCAAGTTAGAAAGAACGTCGTCCCTCTCCAAAGGACGATGATGAAGAAGAGCCCAGAGGCTCCTCCGACAAGTACTATGTTCTTGGAAACGTCCCTGGAACTCGTGATGAGGTTTCAATGGGAGTCCCTATTGAACAGCAAGAGCCCTCTCAAACTTGGTCGCTAAACCAAGTGGATGCTGCTGAATCAAGTCAACAAGGAGAAGAAAGGCACAGTGTGGACGCTCATTCTGAGGGGGAACACACTTAGCCTGTCAATGAAGAAAATGGGTTTGACTCTGATGATTCTGATTGGACGGACCCTAGGTGTACTCCTGCAAGGGACGCTACTCATAGAGGATCCAACCTTTCTAGACTTCACTCAACAGATCAAATTATCTCAGACATTTCAAAAGGAGTCCAAACCAGATCAGCTGTGAATCAGTCCCATAGCGCCAACATGGCGTTATGTGCATTCAAAACCTTTGTGTCCTTAACTGAACCTAAGAACATAAAGGAGGCACTTCAGGACGCGGATTGGATTCAAGCTATGCAAGAAGAACTCAATCAATTTGAAAGGAACAAAGTTTGGACCCTCGTCCCTCGTCCCAAGAACAAAAACATAATAGGGACGAGGTGGGTCTACAGGAATAAGCTTGATGAGAGTGGCAGAGTGTCAAGGAACAAAGCAAGGGTTGTGGCTCAAGGCTATAGGCAAGAGGAAAGGATCGATTATGATGAGACCTTCGCTCCTGTCGCTAGAATTGAAGTTATACGCCTCCTCATTGCCTTCGCCGCTCACAAAGGGTTCAAGCTCTTTCAAATGGATGTCATGACGGCCTTCCTAAATGGCAAGCTAAAGGAAGAGGTGTACGTTGCTCAACCCCCAGGTTTCGAGAATGCTGGTCATCCTAACCATGTGTACTACTTGGACAAAGCACTCTATGGACTCAAGCAAGCACCTCGTGCCTGGTACGATAGGTTTGCGTCCTTTTTTCTGTCCAACGGGTATACTCGAGGTAACATTGACAAAATAGGATTTTTAAAGAAAGTCCTTAAAGATGTTTTGATTGTCCAAGTCTATGTCGATGACATAGTATTTGGAAGCACTAACATTAAACTTGTAGAGGAATTCAAGAACTTCATGAGTAGTGAGTTTGAGATGTTCCTCATAGGAGAACTCAACTTCTTCTTGGGACTCCGAATCACACAACTCGAAGATGGGACGCGCATTCACCAATAGAAGTACATTCGTGAAATGCTTGAGAAGTATGGAATGAATACGTCCAAATCCATTGACACCCCCATCTCTCCCAACACTCGTCTTTATGCTGATGAAGAAGGCAAGAGTGTAGATCAAAAGCTCTACAGAGGAATGATAGGGTCCTTGCTATATCTAACGGCAAGCCGTCGCGACATCATGTTCGTTGTGTGCTTATGTGCTCGCTTCCAAGCAAATCCAAAAGAGTCCCACATGCAAGAGGTCAAAAGAATCTTTAGATACCTCAAGGGACGGGACGATCTATGCCTATGGTATCCCAGAAGGACGTCCCTAAACCTAGTAGCGTACTCTGACGCAGACTACGCTGGTCATGCCTCGTATCATGGGGATCCAAAAAGCAAAACTCCGTGGCTCTCTCAACCGTGAAAGCTGAGTACGTTGCTGCTGCTTCGTGCTGCTCTCAAGACCTATGGATCAAGTACCAACTTGAAGACTATGGTACGTTCCTCAACACAGTCCCTATCTTGTGTGATAACATTAGTGCTATAAGTATAGCCAAAAATCCTGTTCATCATTCTAGAACCAAGCATATTGACATAAGACATCACTTCCTTCGCGATAATGTTGAACATGGATTAATTAGAGTGGATCATGTTAGGACTGAGGACTAAGTGGCCGATATTTTCACAAAAGCACTTGATAGACGTCCCTACGAGCACCTCAGGTTGCTTTTGGGGATGATAAATTTTAAATGATCAAGTCCTGTTCTATTATTCCCTCTATGATTGGCTATGTCTTGTTGAGAACTTGTTTTTAAAGTATGTCATGCATTTAAAGTCATCTTGAAAGGACGCTAGTCTAAGACATGTGTTTTGCTTGTGTTTTGAACGCTATTCATTTCTCTTTTTATCTCAAGAATATCCCTGATCACCCTACCCTCATTACAAGCCGAAATGATGGGAACTCTAAGCTTACCTAAGCCGAGAATCTTGTAAACGCGTCCTATGAGCGTTCTTTGTTTTATCTTTACGGGACGTACTTGCTTGATTTTCAAAAATGGTTCTAAGTGATCAAAGGGAAGCTTGTCCGAGTCTAGAGGACGTCAGGGCAGAGTTCTAATAGTCAGAGGTTGTGATCAGTCTTTGGGACGTAGTGGTACAGCTCTCAGTGGTGCAGTGTTGTGTTGAACGGACGCTAGGACAGAGTCCTTTGCAGTTGTGCAAATGTTTGAAGTTTGAAAATAGGAAGGTGAACCGTCTCGGAGAAGTTGAACGCAGATCTCGGGATTCGTATAACGGGTGCAAAACAGTTGTTTACTTAGCGAAGAAGCATGCCACGTGTGGGAACGCAGGTGGAGGAAGCCAAAGGAAATGTCCCTGCTACCCTTGACCGTTTTCCTTCGTCTTCTTCCTATAAATTCGTCCCTTTGTCCACTGCAAAAACTCTTCGCTCTCTCGTTTGTTTGCCCAAATCCGGAAATTGCTCACAAAATCTCTTCAAATCTCCATTCCAGATCTCGAATCACCTCTCCCCAACCCTAATTCTTCCTATAAAACCCAATTTTCTTAACCATGGCCAACACAAGAAACACCAAGAACACCAAGCCCTCTCCGTCGTCTTCTTCGGCGGCGAGAAGTTCAACTCCGGTGAAAGGGCGCTCTCTAATGGATATCAGAGGGAGAACCGCTGGGCGGCAAGAACCCTCGCGCCACCAGCATTCTTCGCAATCTGGCCAGCACCGCTCGTCCACCACCCCTCCCAAGCCAGAAAGATCCCAACCTCCGCCACCAAAACCTCAATCTTCCCAATCCCGATCTCAATCCAAACCCCCTCAAAAACGCTTCCAATTTCTTGAGAAGCCTTTCGTCCCTGAGCCAGAGCAGAGGATCCCTACAAAGTCCCAAGTCAGGGGACTCCCCGCTCAGCCAAAACGCCGTCCTCCCCTTGATCCCCTCATCGAGGACTGGCTTGAAAAAAAGCCTAGGACGCTAGCCAACATTGGCCTAAGGGCGTCCGCTCACAACCACCCACTCAAATCCAACGCCTCCTCCATTATTTCATGATTACCTACGTCAAGCCCCGCCTCTAGGAAACCAATCACACCAACCCTCCCTTCATGGGGCCGGGTATCATTTCTGATACTTTCGGTGGGACGGTGGACGAGCTCGCAAAACTCCTGCCTGATATAATGGAGTTTCTTGTCGCTCCTGCCGGCTCTGTCCCCACCCAGAAGCGCAAAAGGCAATCTTCTCCCCCTCCCTCTCAAAAGCTAAAAATCAAAGCCCCCTCTTCTTCCCAACCAAAACCAGTCCCATCCTCCCCTCCCCCCGCCCCCAAAAGATAGCTCAAAACGTCCGCTGAATTGGAGGGCGTAACACACAAACAAATGACCGCCATTCGCCTCTCCGAACTGCAGATCGAGAAAGAGGAGAAGGTGAGGCAGGCCAAAGAAGAGGAGGACGCCATTGCTGCGGCGATCCAGCAAAGCCTACAGGTTATCCCTCAACTCCCTCCTCCTCCACCAAGGGTAGAGGACGTCACTCCTGTTGTTGCTGATCCGCTAGAGGCGGAGATAGAGGCGGACCTGGCAAAGCCTATGCCAAAGGTCCAAAGGGACGCTCCTCCCGCACAGGTCCAGGCCAAGGACACTGTGCCCACTGTTATTCAAGTGGAGGACTCCCCTGTGAAGATGCCTCCTCCTCCTCCTCCAGCTCCCATCGCTGCCACTCCCATCTCAGTGGTCAAGCCTAGCACCTCCACCGCTCCTCCCACCAAGGCCAAGTTAAGAACTCCCTCTCCCTCTCCTCCCAAAGCAAAGGGCGCTCTCTAATGGATATCAGAGGGAGAACCGCTGGGCGGCAAGAACCCTCGCGCCACCAGCATTCTTCGCAATCTGGCCAGCACCGCTCGTCCACCACCCCTCCCAAGCCAAAAAGATCCCAACCTCCGCCACCAAAACCTCAATCTTCCCAATCCCAATCTCAATCCAAACCCCCTCAAAAACGCTTCCAATTTCTTGAGAAGCCTTTCGTCCCTGAGCCAGAGCAGAGGATCCCTATAAAGTCCCAAGTCAGGGGACTCCCCACTCAGCCAAAACGCCATCCTCCCCTTGATCCCCTCATCGAGGACTGGCTTGAAAAGGAGCCTAGGACGCTAGCCAACATTTGCCTAAGGGCGTCCGCTCACAACCACCCACCCAAAATCCAACGCCTCCTCCATTATTTCATGATTACCTACGTCAGGCCCCGCCTCGAGGAAACCAATCACACCAACCCTCCCTTCATGGGGCCGGGTATCATTTCTGATACTTTCGGTGGGACGGTGGACGAGCTCGCAAAACTCCTGCCTGATATAATGGAGTTTCTTGTCGCTCCTGCCGGCTTTGTCCCCACCCAGAAGCGCAAAAGGCAATCTTCTCCCCCTCCCTCTCAAAAGCTAAAAATCAAAGCCCCCTCTTCTTCCCAACCAAAACCAGTCCCATCCTCCCCTCCCCCCGCCCCCAAAAGAAGGCTCAAAACGTCCGCTGAACTGGAGGGCGTAACACACAAACAAATGACCGCCATTTGCCTCTCCGAACTGCAGATCGAGAAAGAGGAGAAGACGAGGCAGGCCAAAGAAGAGGAGGACGCCATTGCTGCGGCGATCCAGCAAAGCTTACAGGACATCCCTCAACTCCCTCCTCCTCCACCAAGGGTAGAGGACGTCACTCCTGTTGTTGCTGATCCGCTAGAGGCGGAGATAGAGGCGGACCTAGCAAAGCCTATGCCAAAGGTCTAAAGGGACGCTCCTCCCGCACAGGTCCAGGCCAAGGACATTGTGCTCACTATTATTCAAGTGGAGGACTCCCCTGTGAAGATGCCTCCTCCTCCTCCAGCTCCCATCGTTGCCACTCCCATCTCAGTGGTCAAGCCTAGCACCTCCACCGCTCCTCCCACCAAGGCCAAGTTAAGAACTCCCTCTCCCTCTCCTCCCCGAGCGAAGACTCCTCCTCCTCCGCCTGCTCCGGCTGTTGCGGAGAATGTACAAGTCTTGGGGATGACTTCTGATGAAGATGATGCTCCTCACCAGGATGAGGACCATGAGGAAGAGGAGGGAGAAGGCGAAGAAGAAGAAGATGCGGGCGACAACATCATTGTCGGCAACGGCCACAAGAAGAAAAGACTCAAGAAGATTCTGTCGCCGCTCCTATTTTCTGCTTAGTTTTTGGAAGAGAACGGCCGCACAAAATTCTTAGAGCTGCTTAAGTTCCAGGGTTGGACGCACCTGGGTGCAGAGGCCGTCGTCGTGGATCCCGAACAGGTTCTCCGCTTTTACTCAAAATTTGAAGTATCTGAAGTAAAAGGGAAGCCTCAAGGGACGTTTGAAATATATGGGGACGAGTACTCTATTGCAAAGGGTACCGTCCGCAACATGATTAGCCTGCGCCTCTCTCCTCAGGACGCTCTCCACGACTTCCCCTGCAAAACTTTTGGCCGCTTCTCCCAGGAAGAGATCTTCAACAACATATTCAACGGGAGGCAGCCACTGGCTAAGGATAGAGTAGCCCATTGTCTCTCCAAGACGGGCGTCCTTGTGCATCACTTCATTGTGCGCATGGTCGTCCCAAGACAAGAGAAGAAGTCCATCGTTCAAATCACTGATAGCATCATATTGGACGCCTTCTTGAACCGCAAGCCAATTAATTTGGCGCAGGTTGTCTTGGAGCACATGGGCAAGTGCACAGGAGGACGCCACTCGCTCCCCTTCCCTGGCCTAGTCAAACGGATTTTGGAGCAGCAAGGCCTATACATCCCCAAAGAAGAGAAAACTTTTGGCACTCATTGGGACATTAGGCAGATCACAGCCCCTCCGGTCGGAAAAATGAGATACGGCGAGGAGCTCCCCTCCATCAAGAAATAGTTGGCTAAAGAAAACAAAGAGGCCGAGAGGAGAGCTGCACAGGAAGCTGTAGCCGCTGCTGAGGAAGTTGAGCCCGAGGGAAATCTCCAAGTGGTAGGGACGCCAGTTGAGGATGCTGAGAACGCCGATGAGGCCAACGCTGCGCATATTAATGCTGAGGCGGAAAAGTGTTATGAGAAGACTTTGCTTGGAATGATAATTGAGAACCAGTGTATGATGATAGATCTCAGCCAGCAACTTCATGACACCGTCCATCAGCACACTGATCTTCTTGAGCGCAACAATGAGCTACTTGCACAGATAACGATCTTCATGCGCAGACTCTGAAGGCTCTTGGCAAGCGTCCTCGCCAGTGATCACCCCTCCCCCTCTGAACCCTGAAAAATTTTATCTTTCCTTTGTGTTTTTGTTAAGACTTTGGGGCGTTGTCCCCTTTTGAACCATTTATGTGTGAATGTTTGTAATGACCGTACTCTATATCCTTGAATGGCGTTCATTACTTATGCAATTTCTGTGTTCAAGCATTCTTTCTTTAGTTATGATTTTGTGTGTGCATGCTTTTCACTTGTTCTCCTTTTCGATGATGCCAAAAGGGGGAAGTATAGTTTTGCAAAGATGCGATCGTTTTAAGTTGTCATAGAAAGCATGTGTTTAGGGGGAATTTCGGCCAAGTCCAAAGGACGCTAGTAAGACTAAAATAGGACGCACTAAAAAGAATGAGTTGCATGCCAACCTAAGCTGAAAAGAAAATCAAAGTGTAGTCTCTCATGCTAAAAGCTTTACTTCTGTGCGCTATGTTTAAAAGAGTTTGTCATCATCAAAAACGGGGAAATTGTTGGGACGATATTAAGGACGCCAGTCATTAATATCTAAACCAATAATGATCGTCCCTAGTTTTGATAATGACAAACTCAAAGGTATTTGATAAGTTGTCCACGTATTGATCTCAGGTAAGTCCAGAGGACGCACATGAGCGAAAAGGACAAGTGAACGTAAGTCCCTAAGCTGTAGGGACGCACTTCATCAGAACTTCCAGAGCTGAAAGAAAAGAACGAAGTCCCTGCGCAGATAGGACGGCATCCTCATCAAGAAGGGACGCGCGCCAAAATACGGACGAAGTTTGAACTCAAACCAAGGCCGCCCCAACATGATTACATCACATTCGGTCGTAGTCCTTAGAAGGAAGCTTCCCTTGTCTGGGCACGTGTGAACAATTCCAAAGATGTCGCTTTTCCAGCAATGGTCCCCTGACCACGCGGAGGCTTCCCAAGCGTCAACAGAATTGACTTCCTCAAGATGCAAATCGCACGAATGTAGGAAAACGGCAGATCCTGCCCAAGCTTCAGAGGACGCTAGAGAACAAGAACTCATACCGCTATAAATACCCTCCAAGGGGTATGCATAGCGGTGTGGACTTTGAAGACTTTCTCTCAAGCTCTCCCGAAGCATTCAAGTTCAAGAACAAAGATCAAGAAGATCAAGTGAGCTTGAAGCAAGAGAAAGAAAGTCCAACCACATCAAATCCAAACTAAACCACAAAATAGTTAGAGTGTAGTTTGTCTCTCACAACGAACCTTGAGAGACGTGAGTGATAGCTTCCTTATAAGCTAAGAGAGTTAGGTTACTTTGTTAGGCTAAAAGGAGTGTTACTAGTACAGCTAAGGACGCACGCTTAGCTCAGGGGATTGTAACAGCTCGCCCAAGTTGTAAGGACTCTCTCTGAATAAGATAAGGACGGCTATTGAAAATCCTCCAACGGAGGTAGAGGTTTACCCATAAGACTAGTTGGTCTTAGTGGGGTTCCTCTATAAATACTCGTTTCCATTGTCTTATTATGTTTCCTGTTAAGTCTATTTTCCGCTGCATCTAAAGGACGGCCTTAACCCGGTTAAGGACGCCCATTCTAACAGACTTACGATCCAACAAAACTCTTGATTGAAAACATACACATTGTTTTGACGGACTCCCATGAGAACAACTTTGTTTGTTTTCTTGTTGATAACAAGACATTCCTTTGAGTCAAAGGTGACTAGGTTTTCACCTTGATCACATATTTGAGAGACACTCAGAAGATTGAAGCCAAGTCCTTCAACAAGACTAACATTTGATTCTTTGATGAACGAATTCAGATTTGCAGTGCCCGTCCGTTTAATCTTTCCTTTGCTCTTGTTGCCAAATGAGACAATTCCTCCCGTGGCACTATTTTGGATAGAAGTGAGATGGATTTGGCTTCCTATCATGTGATTTGAGGTGCCACTATCAGTGATCCACGGGATTCCTCTCACTTCCACCTGTTAAAAAGAGTTAGTTTTTGGCGACCCAGTCAAGGTGTTCCTTACCTGGTTCGTCACAATAGAAGAACTCTCTTTTTGGCATATAATCATTTAGATTAACATCATTGGACGTAGCATGCTTTCTAAATAAAGTCCTAGAACGTCTAGGACGCCTTGCTTTGTTCTTTGGAACGGACTCATTCTTTTCATATTCAGTCCTAGCATCTTTGCCATTTTCAAGGTCTTCCTTTAGTTTAAAACAATCATATTTGTAATGACCACCTTGTCCATAGTATCAACACGTCCTATAATAATCACCAAGGTAGTATTTCTTGTTAGGACGTTGGATTCTGTTTTCCTTCATTTTCTCTGGGTTGTACACTTTTGACCCTTCTCCTTTAGCAATTCTTTTGTAGATTTTATGGCTGGTTGAGTTAGTGTAGTAGTCCTTTTGTCCTTTTTCTCCACTTTCAAGAACTTTAATACGTTCCTCAAGGTTTTTAGTCTTTTCCCTTTCAAGTTCTAGTTCAGAAGTTTTGCTTGCTTCAAAATCACTAGGGAGAGAGTTCTTAGAGTCAGACTCGTATCTTAGTCCTCTTTTGGCGGGAACAAAGACTACAGGCTTTACAACTTCAGTTATAGGACTCTTTCCTAAAACTTTGACTTCATCCCTAAGATTAGCGTTCTCAAGTTTGAGACACATGATTTCAGTTTTTAGAGACTTTGTTTCTTCAATTGAGGACTCTAGTTGAAACTTCATTATACTACAGTTCTCACATTCAACCAGAATGTTTTCAGATTCAAGTTCATCCATCCATTCTTTTACAGCATAACTTGCTTGAATGATTTGAGCAATAAGTTTAATGAGCTTAGGCTTTGAACATTTATCTAAAGAACTTATCATGGAGTCGTGAGTTACCTCTTGTTCAGTTTCAGAGGCGACCTTTTGAACTTCTAGAGCGTCCTCCATAGCCATGTACGCAACCTGCTCGGCTGGCTCTTCATCATTTGAACTGAGACCGTCCCAAGCAGCTGCGTACGCACCCATGAGAGCTTTCTTCTTAAAGTCCTTTGCTGACATTCCAGAATTGCAGTTCTTAGCGAAATGCCCTTTCTTGTTATATTTGTAACATGTTAGTTCTTTCATCTTAGCCTCTAAATACTTGGGACTCTCCTTTTTAAAAGACATTTTCATCTTTGAGTTTTTGTTTCTTTTATCCCATGAACGCAAAGTCTTATGCAAGAGAGCGACTTCTTCTTCCTCAACAAGTTGTTCCTGTGACTTTCCTTGATGCTCCACCAAAGCTTGAAGACGCAAGTTCTCGCGATGCTCCTTTATTTTGGCTTCCATCATCAAAGCCAGTTCATTTTGCCGACGAAGATATTATGTATGCTCTGGTGTCCTTGATGCCATAGTCAAAGCTAGATCAGTTTGAGGGTTCCTTCCAAGCTCAGCCATATCTACATTTCTTCTGGCTTCGTACTGTCTCAACTTCTCATAGATCTCTTCCATTTCAAGACTCTTGTTCGCATGATTCTCTTTGAAGCTAGTCGTGTCAAAGTTCCAAACTCCTGTTAAACCATCAATTAACACTTGGACTGTGTTCCTCATTGAGATCTCAACATCAGGAATTCCCAAATTCTTCAACTTGGTAATAAGAGCTTCAAAACGGAAGGAGTAGTCCTTGACTGTTTCATTTGGAAGCATTTTGAATGCATAGAAGTTCCTCTTTACTTCCAACTGAACATCTTCTTTCATTTCTGGCGTCCCTACGTGGTACTTTTCTAGTGCTTCCCACTGTTGTTTAGTTGTAGGCAGATTGCTTACTCTGGTGGCGTCCCTTTCGCAGAGGGACGTTTGTAGAAAACATATAACTTTTGCATTTGTTTCCATCAACTTAAACTCATCAGGACCCCATTCTTCCTCCTTGCCTTCCTTGGCAGAGGGAACTTTCAGATCACCATTCTTAATCACTCTCCAGCATTGATAATTTTGACTTCTCACAAAGTTCTCAAATCTTGTTTTCCAGCGGTTGAAGCTACCGTTCGTTAGGCGCGGACTGCTAATGCCAATTGGTTCTATGTCCATCTTCACCTGCAACTCAACAAAAATCTAGAGCGCCTGCTCTGATACCAATTGTTGGATCGTTAGTTGAACAAGGGACGTCCTTTACTCTGATAAAGGCGTCCCGAGTGTGGCGTCCTTAACAAGAATTAAGGGCATCCTTTGATTTGCAGCGGAAAAATAAACTAAACAGATGATGTAAATAAGCAAGGAACGCGTCTATTTATAGAGGAACCACTCAAGACCAAAGTAGTCCTTGAATGTAAATCTCTACCTCCTTAGAGGATTTTCGAATAGCCTTTTCCTTTCTTATTAAGCGTTCTTACAGTTATACTGGCGAGTTGTTTACACTTCTCTGGTACTTAGAGTGCGTCCTAAGTCCACTAGTAAAAAACTCCTTTAAGCCTATAACAGTAACCTAGCTTAATGTTCTAAAGGACGCTACTCACACGTCCTTCACAGTATTTCGTGAGGACTTCTCTTCTCTTTTGTTTTCTTTTACAAACACTTTGTGATTTGGGTTCTAACATTCACTAAATCTAACATCTAGTCTTCAAGAGTTCTTGACTTGTTCTTGGTGTTCTTGATCGATGTCACTTTCATTCTGATTCTCTTTGAATATTCTCTGAAAGCTTAAGTCACTATAAATGCCCAGTGGGGCATTTATAGCACTTGGGGAAGGGCGTCTTTTCCTCTGACGATCATGCCCTTCAGATACGCGGCTACAAGATCGGCTTCCACGTGTTATGGCGATGATGAGGGAAGCTTCCTGGCACCAGCTGTGTAGGACTCTGCTACAGGATCGGCTTCCACGTGGTGATGGACTGATCTACAGGATCGGCCTCCACGTGTCCCGGATGATCAAATCTTGTCGAGTGATGTCATCCTGTCGGGTTTCTTTGTAAGGACGCTTGGAGATAAAGCTTGCATTCCTACTTGCTTGGGACTGCGTCCTTGACTCAAGTAGTGACTTTGCTGGTCCTTACTCTTGGAAGATAGCGTCCCTTCACCTCAGGGACGTCTACACACTTGTTGTCCTTTTCATCACTGGCGTTCCTGAACACTTCAACAACTTTATTAGATCAAAGTGAGTTTGTCATATCAAAACTAAGGGACGATTGTATAGGCACAATATTAAGTACAAGGCAGTCCTTAATATCGTCCCAACATTCTCGGCTTTCACAAAGGAATCATGCTCACAAGGTAAATAGACATGTATCTAGGCAATCAAATCATGAAATTGGTTCAAGCACATGCAATTGAGCTGGGATTTTCGCCCCCAACCCTAAGATCAAGATAACTACTCACTAATCATGGAATTCAAGCTAGCAATTATCAAAGACCATAGACAAATCATGATTCATGCAAGTCAAATCCACAATCAACAACACAAACACACACGTTCGACCTCAATCCAAGACGAGATCAAATCGATCAAGCAAGGGAGAGAGGGGAATCGAACACACAACACAAAATCAAAGCCAAGACAAACTTGAATTAATCTAAGGAAGAAGAATTCTTACAGTCCAAAGGCTAGATCTACAAATCTCTACTCCAATCCTTCAAGCCAAGGGTTTCTTTCCTCTCCAAGGAAAGGAATTCACCCAAATCCTCTAGATCTTGGGTTTCTTCCCTCCCTTGGAGAAGAGTCCACCCCCTTCTTCCTCCTTCTACTCTCTCAAACCCTAATCCTCACTCTCAATTCCCTCTACAATTTTTGATCTCCCCCTTAAAATGAGAGATTACAAGAGTTTAAATAGAGTTTTTTCCATCTATTACAAAGACCAGATTACCCTTCTATACTCCTTGATCTCCAACGAAAAAAATACAATTTTGGGAATTAATAAGAAAATCCCAAAAAGAAAGGAATCCAAAGCCCGGCGAGTTGGATCGACACGAAGAGACCTCGGGCCCGACATATGGTCTACCTCGGTCCAAAGACAAATTTTCCAAGTACCACGGGCCCTACTTGCCCACACCTCGGTCCTACATCTCGGTCCACCATGGACATCGGGCCCTGGGTACATCAAAGTCGGTCCTAAGGCAAAATCCAGCTTTCTTCGCTCTGTTCTCTCTCGTTTTGGCTCGGTTTGGCTCAATACTTTCCCCCTTCACTTGGTCTTCACTTGAGGCTTCTTTCCATGCATCTTTAGCTCCATTTTGAATTCTTTTTCATCCTTGAATTCCTCCATAATGCCATGATGCTCCAATCTCCATGATTCTTGCTCTGAAATGCCTACAAAACACACAAAAACACGCATAGTCTCCGAATCTCATAGAATTGCGGGAACTAAGCTAAAAGCCTCCAAAACTAAGGAGGAACTAAGGAAACTAACTCTAATTTAACCTAAGAAAGACCTAAAAACAAAGCACAAAAGATGGACATCAAAATACCCCATACTTAAGCTTGCTTGTCCTCAAGCAATAACTTGGATTCAAAACCTCAACATGATCTTCAAGTAAAGCACTAAGTCAAAACCATTTTCATGCACGTATGAGTCCAAAGATAAGCAATCAAACGTCATCACATGTGTATGCATGCTTCAAGTATGAAATGCTACCACCTAGCCTCACTTTAGGGAAATGTAATCAAAGCACAACTCTCAAGTATGTATGGCTTAATGAATAAAAGTGATGCATCTCTGCACTCATGCCTTGTGCAAAGTCTACTTTTACCATTAAAGATAATGTTACCAATCTCTCTACCTAGAGATGTAAAAATAATACCAATACAAGATGAACTTGGGCTCAATGGAGATCCTCATAGAGAATTCCATTTTGCCGGGTTGTAATGGGGCTTTTGGTGTTTCACAAGGGAAGGATTCGCTTGGTTATGTGGTGCTCACAATGGGACTCGAACAACTTAAAATACTCATCAACATCACCAAAGATTCCACATCTTACTACTCCTCCAAACAACTCTCAACAATCAAAGGCACTTACCCAACATTTCACCCACACTTTCCTTATTTTACATCTCTACACTTGGATTTCTTATTGCACTTTCTTTATTTTCTTCTTCCTTTCTCTTTTTTTTTTCTTTTTTATATGCTATAGAGAGGTCGAGTCCGAGTCTACTAGGCTAGATCACGGCTCGATTGACCCCATATTTGCATTTTGCTCACTTTTCCTTCACATTTTTGCCCATGTGCAAAATTCCCAAAACCCCATCAACCTTCTCCTTAGGAGATGCACTACCAAAATTTGTTTCCCACACTCTTGCCTTCACCCAAAGTATTCCACAAAATCATTTCCATAACCGCTGAACTATGTTCGAATACCATAAGGGTCAAGCTTTCATCGGCTAGGAATATGTTTTTGAGGAGCTACAAACAAAGGCTAATAGGCTATAACGGGGCTACAAATCAAGGGTTAATGCAAGGTAGGAATAAGGATATTTATGTGGCTAAAAACATACAAGTTCAATCTTAATACTAGCATGCATGATTAATTCTCATAGCGGCTTCAAGAAATAAATATACACCTAAATAACAAAGAGAGTATGACACAAGAGAGTACACTCACAGAACAAGAGAGGGATATGCAAAGAAAAATCCCAAAAGGCCAAAATCAAATCTCATAAGGTACACTCAATACTAGGTAGCAAATATGTTGGGATAATGTTAAGGACGCCTTTAGTACTTAACATTGTGCCTAGCGTCCCTTAGTTTTGATGTGACAAACTCACCTTGATCTAATAAGTTGTCTAAGTATTTCAGGGACGCATGTTGAAAAGGACAACAAGTTCGTGTTTGTATAGCAGTCCTTAAGGTGTAAGGAAGCTACATCTTTGAGTGAACGGCTTAGCATGATTTAAATAAGGACACTGTCCTTCATCATTACACTAGAGTCCTTCAAGGTTGGCCGACAAAGTGACATCACTAGACAAGCCTTGATCATGATCTCCACGTGGAAGAAGGTCCTGCAGCCAAGCCTAACGGAATTGCCAGGAAGCTTCATTGATCATCACAGAGACACATGGAAGCTGATCACTGTAGCAATGTCCTCAAGGGCATGATCGTCAGAGAATGACGCCTTTCCCCATGTCACTATAAATACTCTTCTAGAGCATTTATTGTGACTTGACGCTTCCAGAGAATATTCAGAGAATTTGTCAGTCGCTCAAGAACAACAAAGAACACCAAGAACAAGCTCAAGAACAAGTGAGACTTAGGTGTTAGATCGAGAAGCGTACAACAAAACCACAAACTGTTTGCAATAGAAAAGAACAAAAAGAAAGAGATAGATCCGCGCGTCCCGCTGAAGTCGGTTCCACCGCGACCGCGCCGATACCACCGCGACCGCGGTCAATACCTGGTCAATGGTTCATTGGCAGCTTCTACCGCGACCGCGATTCATGCACCGTGACCGCGGCCTTCGGGTCTTCACTTCTTTGCTCCTGGCAAAGCGCCGCGACCGCGTCCTGGGTTCCGCGACCGCGTAATTCATTGAGTGACGACTTCTCTTGTAAAACCTTCATTTTAGCAACTTCTGTGTCTTCGGCCTTGATGCAATACTTAAGCCTAAAAACTAGCCTAGAAAACTCAAAAACATCCTAACAAAACCAAGATAAGGCATCTAAAAGATGGTGAATCAGTGGGCGACACTAGGCTTGACTCCTCTCAACAGCTCATAAGGAGTCTTTCCAAGTAGTGAACGCAACATGGCTCTGTTCATCACATAGCAAGCTGCATGAATAGCTTCTCCCCAGAAATTCCTTGGGAGATCACTAGAGATGAGCAAGGTCCGCGACATCTCCTACAAAGCTCGATTATTTCTCTCGACCACGCCATTCTGTTATGGAGTTCTAGGCGCCGAGAAGTTGTGGCTGACTCCATTCTTCTTGCAATACTCCAGAAATTCAGAGTTTTCAAACTTTGTGCCATGATCGGATCGGATAGCCACTAAAGAATTTCCAAGCTTCCTTTCAACAGCCTTTGCCCATGTCTCGAACTCTTCGAAAACCTGAATTTTAGAAGCAAGGAAGATAGTCCAAGTACAGCGTGAATAGTCATCAACAATCACATAGACATATCTATTCCCTCCTCTACTTTGTACGCGCATCGGTCCACACAAGTCCATATGAATCAACTCGAGTGGCTTGGAGGTGCTCACCTCCTTCTTGGACTTAAAGGAAGACCTTACTTGATTACCCTTCACACAAGCATTACATACACCAGACTTTGAGACATCAAATTTGGGCAAACCACGAACTAGCTCCTCTCTATGCAATTTGACCAATAATTGCGGGCTAGCGTGGCAGAATCTACTATGCCAGAGGTCGGCGACCTCTGCAACAGACTTGAAGCATAAACTCTTTTCAGGTTGGAAGCAAGGATCAACTTTGTAAACATTGGTTTTGCACAATCCCTTCAGAAGCGTCCTACCTGTACTTATTTCAATCACCTGGTATTTCTTATGATCAAAGACAACTTGATTTTTTCCGTTAGCACACAGTTGAGCTACGCTCAACAAATTAAAACCAAGGTTGTCACCAGACTAACATCAGAAACTGAAACCTTACTTGAGATCTTTACTTTTCCAATTTCAGAGACCACACCTTTGCTATTGTTTCCGAAGGTAATGATACCTACTTTGTGTTGTTGAAGTGAGACAAAATCTTCAGATTTTCTAGTCATATGAGCTGAGCACGCATTGTCGATGAACCAGGGGTCTTCGACACCCACTTCAACCTGCACAAACAAGATTAGTTTTTATTAACCCAGAGTTGTTTCACAACTCCTCTAGGTCGAGCAACAAATTACATAGCATTACCAAAAACATTAGCACTAGCAGGTTTTGAGTTCTTGACAGAGTCAGTGACCTTAGAATTCTTATTCTTTGTCCTTGTCCTCTTAGCATTTTCAGACTCTCTAGCCCTTGACTTCTTAGCTTTCTCAAAATCTCTAGTCTTTTTGAAGCACTCATGTTGGTAATGGCCTCCTTTGCCACAATACCAGCATGTAATGTGAGATTTTAACCCTACATACTTACTATATCCTGGGTATACAGGCTTGTTGTCGACCCGGGCCTAGAAATCAATCCGTAAGGGACCAGCTTTCTGGACTTAGTTTTCCTACATGGTACGAACCTTTTGATTAGGGTACCACTTCTGCTTCCCTTTATCCTTAGGATCCTCCACGTGCGACGAGCAACTTGAGTTGTGCTCATGCAAAAGGGATTTTCCCTTAGATGTTTGGGAGTTAGAAGCGTTTCCCTTTTCATTTTGGTTTTCCCCATAACCTAGACCAGGTCGCTCAACAACCTTCACAAATCTCCTTCCGAAGTCTTCCTTGACTTATTGGACCTTGTCGGCGACAAACTCATCTTTCCATTTCTGCTTTTTAGCTTCATCATCTATCTTAAGATTTTCAAGATCATCAGACAACTTAGCATTTCCCATTTTCAACATGAGTTTCTCTCCTTCAAGACTAGACACCTATTTTTCTATGTCGTCAACCTGTTTCTGTAAATCAACAACCTGAGACTCAAGACTAGGACATTTAGAGCAATCAACAAGTTTAGAGATAGCTTTCTTTTCTAGACCTATAGCTTTAGAAGACCAAACTTTGTTATCATCAATCAGATTAGCAATTTTTTCATCTTTTTCATCAATTTCCTCGCCAAGCTCGGAAACTTGAAGACCAAGTTTTTCAATGATAGCACAAAGTTGTTCACATGTCTTTTTAGCTAAGAGGGAAGAAATATCATTGTCATTTACCTCACTTGAGGAGTCGTCACTCAAGGCCATAAAGCAGACTTCTTTGGTCGGCGACTCGTCTTCCTCCTCGTCAGACATGTCCCAAGTCGCCATCATGCTCTTTCCAGCCTCCCTTTTTGGACATTGTTTAGCAAAATGCCCTTTGTCATGGCAGTGATAGCATATCACTCCCTTTAGATCTTTCGCAACTTCAGGGGCTTTGGTAGGAGCTTTTTTGCGGCTCCAAAGTCTTTTCATCACTTTAGAGATAAGAGCCACGTCGTCGTCGATGACCTCTTCATCATCTTGTCCTTGAGTGATGTCGAAAGCCTTTTCGACTTTCAAAGCAATGTTTCTGACCTTTGTAGAGTCAAATCTGTCCTCTCTTCTCTGTTGGATACCTCCGAGCATCGTCAGTTAACCAACCACATCCTCCACATCATCGACTTCGTGTCCTTTTTAGACAAGAGAGAAGTCGCCATATCATCGCACTTCTTGTTGAGTCTTGAGATCATCTTGTTGGTTTGCTTCCATTGAGGAAGCTTTTCTCCAAGGAACTCTAGTTGATTGACCACCGACTGAAATGTTGAGTGGTAGTCGTGGAGAGACTCATTCTTCCCTTGGAATAGATTCTCATATTCTCGCTCAAGGGTCATGATTCTGTCTTTTTTGATGTCATCATTACCTTGATGGAGACGTTTGAGAGCATCCCAAATATCCTTAGCAGTGTCATAGCCATTGATTCGGGCTATTTTGTATAGGTTTACTCTTGTATTTTAGTGCTATATTGAGTGTGTTTAGGTTAGAGTTGTGCGTAATTGTAATATCTAGGCCGAAGAAACAAGAATGCAAGAATCAAGAGTTTTAAGGCGTTTTGAGCTGTCTTCCCGACACCACTTGCTTGCAAAGGCTATATCTTGAGCTACAAAGGTCGGATTGACTTGATTCCGCTGCCATTGGAAAGCTAACTTCAAGGGTGTCAACTCATCTTTTTACACCGAAGTCAGATTCCAAGCCGAAGATGGTCAAAACAGCCTCCGAAGTGACACTAGCGATTCTGTCGAGATTCCGCGACCGCGGATTGTCCACCGCGACCGCGGTGGCTGCCGAGACGAGAAGTTCTTTTCTGTTGCGAGAGCGCGGGCGCGGTGGGAGCGACGCGACCGCGGTGATGCCGGATCCGAAGCGGGCCGAAATCTTTCTATCTTGTTTCCTTTTCTATCTTTTGCCTCTTTCCTCATCTATCTCGTGGAGCTTGTTCCTTGGGCTATATAAGGAGGAGCCAGCCTTAGGTTTTTAGTATCTTCTTTCTCATAATTCAATTCTTCTCTTTTAGTTTAGTTATGGAGAGCTAGTCTCCTTGGGTTTGTTCAAGCGAGAAGCTCTGATGTATGAACTCGTGAGGTTTTGGTAATTGATTTCTATCCTTTGGTTAATATCTCTTCTCTTTGTGCTTAATTTCATGAGCTTTGCATGATTCTTTGAGTCAGGCCAACTTGTTGAATTATCATTGTTCTATAGTCTGAATTGATTTGTTTCATTGTCTGTGTGAGCATCTCTTTTCTAGAAGACAACTTGATTCTAGGACCGTGGACTAGGATTAAGAAGAGATTTGATTGTTTTATCTTACAATTGACTCGTAGCTTGATTGTTTGATATTATATCATGCATATCCTTGTTCTCTATGCTAATTCTAGGTTAAGCGTCCTTGCCTAGGGTTATAGAATTGCTTGGACCGTGGACTTGCGATTGTTAATGATCAGGATAGGAATTAACCTTAGGTGTGAATGAAATCAATGGATGAATCTATGATCGAATGATTATTAAAGAGTTGATCTTTTGAATGAACCTACCTCTTATCTATTTATCTATTTGCTTGTTATTTGTTTCCTAGGTTAGTTTAGATATCTCTTTGATTTACCCCCATATCTTTAGTTGATAGATTTATTAATACTAGAAGCCGTTAGTTCTCTTGGGTTCGACCCCTTACTTGCTTACTATACTTAGTTTGTTTGTTTGAGTTATTTATCTTTGATCTTGGCACGACGACTTTAGCCGAGTCAAATTTTGGTGCCGTTGCCCGGGAACTTTGGTTTCTTTCTAGTATTAATATTTCTATTGACTGTATAAAAAAATCAGGCTAACATGCAGGTACTAGGTTCGAAAGAACGTTCTGTGCTTGAACCGCGGTCGCGTTTCGAGTACAGAAACTCCCGACGTACAGGTACTAGACACCGCGGTCGCGGTCCACAAACCGCGCCCGCGGTGGTGATGCAGTTGGTCTCGAAAAAAAAAAAGAAAAAAAAAGGAAAAAAAAAGAAAAAAAAAAGAAAAAAAAGAAAAAAAAGAAAAAAGAATAAAAAAGGAGAAAAAAAAAGAGGGCTACTTGGTCCCATTCTATCTTCTACCTTCCATATATCTTTACCATCCATCTATTTTTCCATCCTTCTATCTTTCCATCTTTCTATCTCTACAATTCCATATATCTTTCCACCCCTTCTATATTTTCTTTCCATCCATCTTTAGATTTCCATTCTTTTGGCTATGTGTAAAAGCCTAAGTATGGGGGAGCTTTGTTCCCTTGAGAGTTCTCTTCTTCACGGCTCGAGTTCAAGTATTTGTCCATCTTCCAAGAGACGAGCAAAGATGCGAAGGTTGTTTGCACATCACATTGTTCGAGACGAAGTCAAGAACTCGTCCCTGGACGAGTACCGCGACCGCAGCCTGATCACCCGCGCCCGCGGTGGTTTGCCAGCCCACGACTTCTGCTCTATGCCGTGTTTCCGCGACCGCGACTTCCTTAACGCGCCCACGGTTGGCCAATAGAATGGTGATTCCAAAGTCCTTTCGTCCATTCTTCTACCACCCTTTGAAGAGTTCTTCCATTCCACCTCTCTTCATCGTTTGTGAGTCTTCTGATATACCTTTCTCCTTGCTTCTATCCTTTCCCTTTGCTTCATTGAGGACAATGAAGGATTTAAGTATGGGGGAGGGAGTACTCGCATTCGCTTATCTTAGTTAGCTTAGCTAGATATTTGCTTCTGGTTTTTGATTTTCTTCTTTTCATAGAACACTTGCACCATACTTTTTGCATAATAAAGAAAGAAAGAAAAAGAAAAAGATAAAAAAGCCATAAAAATTGAAAAAAGGCATATGAAATCCTGGGATGAGTCGAAAACCCGAAAGGGCGGCTCAGGTACTAAGCAGGTAACCCGGACCAGCATTAGGCTGGGGTAATATGAGGTTCATGAGAGTTGTGAGTATTTGTGAGCACCCTTTTGAAAAATGAAACGAGCGGTTAGGTGAAAACCCGAAAGGGCGCCTAAGCAGAATTGAGCGGTAAAATTAGAGTGTTTAGGATCATTCTTGCTTGGGAACTTTGGGGCTTACATGTTAGATTTGGGTAGATCCTAGGTTGCTCTCTTTCATGATGTTTTTAGAGCTTGAGTGCTATATTATGTTGTGAGGTGTGAGTTTGAGCTTCATTATTTTATGCTCATGATTTCTCTATATTTTTGGGTTCGGGTTGTGAGTTGAGTTTTTTATCTTTCCTTGTATTTCCTGAGATCTTAGATGTGCTACCTTGTTATATTTGTTTTGAGCTTACTCGAGGACGAACAAGATCTAAGTATGGGGGAATTTGATTCGGGCTATTTTGTATAGGTTTACTCTTGTATTTTAGTGCTATATTGAGTGTGTTTAGGTTAGAGTTGTGCGTAATTGTAATATCTAGGCCGAAGACACAAGAATGCAAGAATCAAGAGTTTTAAGGCGTTTTGAGCTGTCTTCCGGACACCACTTGCTTGAAAAGGCTATATCTTGAGCTACAAAGGTCGGATTGACTTGATTCCGGTGCCATTGGAAAGCTAACTTCAAGGGCTTCAATTCATCTGTTTACACCAAAGTCAGATTCCAAGCAGAAGATGGTCAAAACAGCCTCCGAAGTGACACTAGCGATTTCGTCGAGATTCCATGACCGCGGATTGTCCACCGCGACCGCGGTGGCTGCCGAGACGAGAAGTTCTTTTCTGTTGCGAGAGCCAGTGTTCTAAAAATCGGTCTAGGCGCCCGCCTAGGCCCCGCCTAGGCGCTAGGCGGTGCCCCACCGTCCCGACTAGGTCCTAGGCGGTTGGCTGGGTGGCTAAGTGGGCTAAGTGAGCACCTATGCGGTCTAGGCGGGTGCTTAGGCGGTCTAGGTGGGCGCCTAGGCGGTCTAGGCAGGCGCCTAGGCGGTTGGGATAGTAGGTTAGGCGGTCTAGATTGGGCCCTAGGCGGCTGGGCTAGTTGGTTAGATGGTTTAGGCGGCCTAGGCGACGTCCTTGGCGGGCTGGGCGGGTCTATGTTGAGGCTAGATAGGGGTCTAGGTGCCAATTTGTACATAAATATTAAGATAAGATTTTTTTTTTCTATATTCTTACCAAATAAGAATAATAATCTTATATTTCTAATAACTTACAAATCCGCCTAGGCTCCGCCTAGGCCCCCGCCTAGCCGCCTAGGCACTAGGCCCTATCCCACCGCCCAGCTTCCGCCTAGCGTTTTTTAGAACACTGGCGAGAGCGCGGGCGCGGTGGGAGCGACGCGACCGCGGTGATGCCGGATCCGAAGCGGGCCGAAATCTTTCTATCTTGTTTCCTTTTCTATCTTTTGCCTCTTTCCTTATCTATCTCGTGGAGCTTGTTCCTTGGGCTATATAAGGAGGAGCCAGCCTTAGGTTTTTAGTATCTTCTTTCTCATAATTCAATTCTTCTCTTTTAGTTTAGTTATGGAGAGCTAGTCTCCTTGGGTTTGTTCAAGCGAGAAGCTCTGATGTATGAACTCGTGAGGTTTTGGTAATTGATTTCTATCCTTTGGTTAATATCTCTTCTCTTTGTGCTTAATTTCATGAGCTTTGCATGATTCTTTGAGTCAGGCCAACTTGTTGAATTATCATTGTTCTATAGTCTGAATTGATTTGTTTCATTGTCTGTGTGAGCATCTCTTTTCTAGAAGACAACTTGATTCTAGGACCGTGGACTAGGATTAAGAAGAGATTTGATTGTTTTATCTTACAATTGACTCGTAGCTTGATTGTTTGATATTATATCATGCATATCCTTGTTCTCTATGCTAATTCTAGGTTAAGCGTCCTTGCCTAGGGTTATAGAATTGCTTGGACCGTGGACTTGCGATTGTTAATGATCAGGATAGGAATTAACCTTAGGTGTGAATGAAATCAATGGATGAATCTATGATCGAATGATTATTAAAGAGTGGATCTTTTGAATGAACCTACCTCATATCTATTTATCTATTTGTTTGTTATTTGTTTCCTAGGTTAGTTTAGATATCTCTTTGATTTACCCCCATATCTTTAGTTGATAGATTTATTAATACTAGAAGCCGTTAGTTCTCTTGGGTTCGACCCCTTACTTGCTTACTATACTTAGTTTGTTTGTTTGGGTTATTTATCTTTGATCTTGGCACGACGACTTTAGCCGAGTCAGCCATGGTGAAGAACGTTCTTAGCACGTTCATTCTTTTCAAGCTTTCATCATACTCCGTGACTTCTTTTGCTTTGCCATCAGGTTTATGGAACTTCTCAGAACAAACGGAAATTACTTTCCAGAGTTGTCCATCCAAAGAGGAAATATGGGTTTGCATTTGTTTCACCCACCAGTCATACTCTCCGGGCTTGAGAACTGGAGGTTTCCAAAAGGAGTCATTGATAGCGGTGTTGGTGGTAGACATCTTTCCTGCAAAAACTAGAAAAATCTAGAGCCAAAGCTCTGATACCAATTGTAGGATCTCAGTTAGTACATCAAAGGTCGTCGACACCTACGATATCGGCGACCAGAGTTAACAACTAGTGTTATACAGCGAAATAAAGACACAAGAAAGACTAATAAGTTACCGATTTGAACACAAGGAGTTTTAGTGGAAAACTCTCTACAAACCAACTAGTTTGTATAGAGAAAAACCACTTGCCCTCTAAGCTTCGACCTAGAGGGACTTGAAGAGCACTTCGCTCGCTTATACTGCTACCGATTACAAGGTGTTCCTACTCCTAGATGTGAATCCCACACACTCTAGCAAGTACTCTTGCCTTAGCCTAATCCTCACTCAATACAATCTCGCTCAACACTCAACCTCCTAAGATCGAATCCCATGATCTCACTCACCAAACACTCACAATACAATGTTCGCTCTTGCTCCTTGGTTCCTAGAATGTATGCACGAAATGTATAAATAGAACCAAGAATATTGCTGCACAATTCAGCCCAAATGACTAAGGCATGAATCGTACACAATCCTCACAAGATCTTTCCTAAAATATAATCCTAAGCCATGATAAAATCATCTTCAATATCTTCTTTGATCTCTTGATGATTTTCCATCTTTATGATCTTGTTCTTTCCTTAAACGAGCTGCTAGATATGCTGTACGCGATTTCCATAACAGAAAACACGCTATTTCCTTTTCCGCAATTTCGCACGCGCTTCGCTTCTGGGCACTGAGGTCGGCGACCTCATCTTGGCAACCTCTTCGGTTTGGAACCATCAAAACACGAACTCGGTTTTCTAACATTTATATTTCAGTGAACTCAAAGATGAGCATATAGATTGGAATCAGAATTTGAAGATGACAAGCGTAGCTGCCTCGTATTTAACAAAACTACGTGGATATTCCTTGTAAATGGCTTGAGTGGTGACTACCCAATCCATGTCCCAGGTTCTTGTTCTCGAACCATATTCACGTAAAATGCTCACATTAGGATTCTTACTATTTGTGTAAGTTTCCTCGCAATGGGCTTGCGTTGAAACTACCCAATTTAAAACCTAGCGTTTTCACGTTCTCCTTGCAATAGTCACACAATGTACTTCCATTAGGTTTCTCGCATCTTAGGGATTCCTTGCATTGTCAAATCCGATATGGTATTTTTTAGTATCCGTTTGAAGTTGACGCATCCAAGTTGGCAGGCAGGGGCGGAGTGAGGGGCGGTCCGGGTGGGTGCGGTGACCCCTCAACCCGCCGGAGAACCAATTATATTACCGGAGGGAAGGTAAATAGACCAAAGACCCTTCTACATTTGAAGACTAGGGCCAACTGTGTGCCCATCTGAACTCCTAACAAAGGTTGAAGACAACCTCTATTATATTTTTATTTCCAAAATCTCTCCAAACGACCTAGCTTTATTTATTTAGAAGGTAAACTAAATGCGTCGTTTGCTTTAGTGAAAACAAATTGGTCATCGTTGCACTTTTGTAAGTTAATGATTTTAATAGTAGCTTTTAGGCTTTTATTCTTTTGCTAAACACATGTCTAATGGATCAATACTACTTAGTCTACTTGTAAAGTTGTACTTTGATAAATGGACTTAATTAATAGAATGTATATAATTATTGTTGTTCAATTGTAGCTTCTTTATGCTTAATTAATTTATATATTTGATTTTCTTAGGGTTTGAGTTTTGAAGGTAAATTTACAATTACACTAATAGGATGGGTTTAGGTTGCTTGTTTTAATGTGTATTTTTTGGGGGCCCAAATAATGTGTATTGTTGATATGCACTTACGTTGTACTGAATTATTAATGGACAAATTTGTGACTCGGAGGTAAGAGATCAAGCACGGATCTTAGAGTGAGTTTGGGTATACTATATCCCACCCTAAATTTTGATATATCTACATAAATTTTGAAATAGTAGTCATAGATTTTCTAGTACATATGGTTGGCTACCAATGTGTAAAGGTTTTCATTCCCTGAATACAGATTTTGAAACCCTTCCAAGATCTCTTTTTTACTCTCTTTTATAAGCCACTAAGGTGTAAAATAGGTTATGGACACGACGCACGCGTTAATTTTAATTAATCAAAATCTAACCTACTAGTAAACTTGGAATATTTGACATTAATTGTCCACTTTAATTCATTTCTTCCTATGCTATAGTATATATGTATCTATCTATTTATATGTAAATTTATCATGTCATTATGTATTATCTATCTAATATATTCTACATATCTATCTATAATATTTATTATCGTTATTATTAGTTTATTCTATAATATTTATTTTTATTATTATTATTATTATTATTATTATTATTAAACTTTATTATCTTTTATTTCTTCCTATGCTATAGTATATATGTATCTATCCATCTATATGTAAATTGATTATGTCATTATATATTATCTATCTTATATATCCTACAAATTTATCTATAATATTTATTATTATTATTATTACTATTATTATTATTATTATTATTATTATTATTATTATTATTCTAATTATTATGATTATTACATATATTCTATAATACTTATTATATATTATTACTATAATTAAAGATATGCTATTTTTATTATTAATTTATTCTATAATATGGTATCTTATTGTTAATTCGCGTCAGCCTATGGTTTCTTCAATTTTAGATTCATGTTGCATCGTGTCATATACCTGGAACTTTATAATGCCATGAAATAAAAGATATATCATATCATGTCATATACTTGGAACTTTATAATGCCATGAAATAATAGATATATCATATGTACATGGTACAATTTCACATGCAGTAACAAATTACATAACCCAGATTAGAACAAAACATTTCACCACCCCGTCAAAACCTAAAACTTATAAATTAAGAATATACTATTTTGATATTCAGTAAATTATAATCTTAATCATGTAAATATACGATAATAATATCATTCAAATTATTTAAATAGGACAATATAATGTTTGAATATAAACAAGCAACGAACACATAAGATAAATAGCAACCATTCAACACGATCAAAATAGTATCAAATCTAAATGATTATTATGCAACTCATTGCCCAAAAATAAAAGATTATGATGCATATAGATAAAATATAATGCAATAACATATAATATTGTCTAAGCTAATAATAAAGATATGAATAATTATAAAATAAGCAAATAGAATCTTTCATTGTTAAGCCACATTATTTAATCAGAAATTTAGACGTCTACTCCCGACCTTGCTCGGGACTACTATTTTTTTTGTGTGTGTGTGCTTATAAGCACCAAAATAAGCAAAGAGTGCTTATAAGTAACAAATAAGCACTTAAAAAATGTGTTATCGAACGGACTCTTTGTCTTTTAATATGGTAGTGATTAGTGTACAATTACTTTTTATAAAACAATTTGTTCTTAGAAAATAAAGAAAAAATATATGTTATATTATCATGACAAAAAAAGTTGATCGCTACTATCTATACTCTAACGAATCAAAGACCGTAGATTTACTGTTTATAAATCATTTCTCGTTCCAAGAAACTACTCCATGACATATAAAAATATTGTATATGCAATCTCATAACATAGAGTTTAGATTTAAAAATTATATTGTAATCATGATTAGCATAAAAAATATTTTTTTCATTTCAAAATAGTTGTCAAAATAGCATTTGCCCCCAACAATGTAAAACTAATTATTCGATCAAGTAAAGAAATATGGAAGTTGTATATAATTATAATAAATTAAAAATTAAGGGTATAAATGTAAAGAAATGAGAAAAAAATGTGAAATGGACAAGTATTATGAAACAAGAAAAAATGATTTTATGGACAACAAATTTGAAATGGAGGGAGTAACAACTAACACGACATTTGTCAATTTTACCCCATTAAACCACATCACTCATATTTATTAAATCAATTTAAATGATAGAAATTTGACTGTAGGCGTCACATATATATGTAAAATATAAAAGAATACATATAAATGAAATTCTATCTATAGGATTTTCTTAAACAGATTATTCTTATTAAATATTAAATTTATATTAGAAAGAAAAAATTATGAGTTTATTTTTGTAATTTCTCTACTAAATTAATTTTTGGATAATTAATGTCACTATTATAACTATAAGATAAATAACAACCATACAAAACGACCACAATAGTACCAAAAAACCGTCACAAGCAACGCCGGGAGTAGATGTTTAGTTTTCGTGTATTTTGTTACCATATTTATTACATTTGGTTAAAGAATAATAAAAATAAAGTTAGTTTATAGTAAATCCTTGTTTATTCATTATATCTCTTATTCAAAATTATTTTTTATTTATTATATTTATCAATAACTAATCATTATTGTATTATAGTAAAGTAAATTCAGGCCACCCAAAATATTAATCATGCCTCCGTCCCGTAAGAGATCACATGTAAGTTAGATTTGCATAACAAAATGGGCGATGATTTTCTACGTATTTAGAATTATGCTCGATTACCAAAGAACTATAGCCCGTAGGCTAGATTCACCTCATTTATCGGTATAGATATTAGAACTTACTCCGTAATTGCTAGCATTTTATATTAATAAACTTTTTTTTATAACTATTCTAACTTTAAAAAATAGTATGATACTATATATCACTATAATAAAGTATAAAGCGGAACCCAAGTCTTTGTTAAAATTTGCACCACGTCATCGAACTTGAATAAAATAATGATTTTATTTTTTTACATTGATTTTCAAAAAATAACTGATATATCCTTCATATCTTATCCATTTTCCTTATATGTACTTAATATCATACTCTTTGATACTTTAAGATTTTTTCCTCTAACATGATTTTTTAAATTTATATCCTTATATGATTAAAAAATCAAGTAATTTTATTTTATGTCTAAACAAATTTTCTTTATTACTTAGTATACATTTTTGTCATTATTAAACCTTGAAGAATAGTGAAAAACATTCACATATGTTAATATATACTATATTAAATAATAGCATAAATATTAAAATTTGAATACAATTATGTTAAAATAAACATTGTATTATTAAAAGTATATATATATATAGGTCAATAAGTTCGGAATTTAGTCTATCGGGTTTGAATTATAAATTCTCAAGTTAAAAGCGGATTCGTATAAAAATTTGATCTCGAATCGATTAATTCGGCTTTATATTTACATTATCCGTACATGATACGAGGTTTGTAGTAGTTTTTAGATTAGTGTATTTATGACCCCTCTAAAAAGCTCCGGCAGGAGTTTCAAACCAAGCGTGAACAATTTCCTCACTTTGTAATTTGGCCCTAACCTCACTTTGTAATTTGGCCCTAATCTACCTCAAAACATATCGTTTTGATCCAATATCGGGGGGGTTAAATTCAATCACTCTTGACAGATGGGGTAAACTTATTTTAAATCGAGAGAAAACTAAAACCACTGCAGTCCTGCAAATCAGATTATAAATAAAACTGATAAAAAAAAACCCAACCAAAATAGCTTTATTATCTGTCCTTCCTTCCTTCATACATACTTCCATAAAAAATTCCTCATCTTTTTCTTTGTGCCCTTTCTTTCCCTAACCTTCTCCAACCCAAAATCCACCGTCTCCCACCGCTTAAATCCCTCTGATCATCCCTTAGACTTGAATTTGACATCTTCGGTGACCCACTTTGTCAAAAGCAATATCCAGTTATACCTGAAATATGTTGATTTGTTAAGGGAACTCTTAGTTGATGGATGCAGATTGGTGCTGATCAATTCTGGGTTTTCGTCATTTGTAATCTTCATCCCTTCCAATTTCTCTCGTTTCCCTTCATTTTGATTGTCTCGATTCGTGGTGATCATGATATGGGGATGCTACCCATTTGATTTAACTGTTATTAGTGTGTCTGTAATCTTCCCTGATGGTTGATCTGTTGCTTTAATAAGATCAAGACTTTGAGGATTTCTGTAGAATGTTTGTCAATTTTGTTGCTGATGATACACATAACCATGTTTCTGGCGATCACTTTTGCTAAATTGATCTTTTGATCAATTGAATTTTAAACCTTTTCCCCAATTTATGAATTTAATTTTGCTAGGGTTACTTGATCCGAAATATACCTTTTGTAGTTGCGTCTGGATTGTTTCCTTTTGAAGTTTTCCTGTCACAATTTGTAATTTCCACCCTGGAAGGATGGGGTTTCGTCTTTCCATAGCTTACTTCCTGTGTTGGTATTCCCATTTCATGTTAAAACATTCATCAGAAAGTCATTTCTATCTTCCATTAATTTGAGATTTTCACAGTACTGGTTCCATCAACAATTCACTTTCCTTTTCCTCTTCTGGGTTATTTAGTGAGGCCTTCAATTCTATCATTTAATACAGTTTCTGATTTTGCATTTATCTGTAGGGAACTCTGATTTTGCTTCTACCTATAGCAAACTCATTTGATGTTCCCTTGTATGAGCAGTCTTTGAGTTTTGTAATCTTGTCATTTCCCTTATCAATATTGGCTGCAATTCCTGTTGTAGTAACTGAAATTTCAATTCATATGCCTGAAAACTTCCACATTAAAAAAGGGTTATATATCTTTGATTATCTGTGTAAATGATCAGGTGGTACTTTAACAGTCTCTATAAATAACTTAGTACTAATTGTTCTTATTCTGATCATGTGTGTTTCTCAATTATATGGCTCAGGACCTAATAACACTTCACCCCGAACGACGAAAATAAAAGGTACCTGCCTTGGGCACTGCAAATCTCAAGCAGTGCCCAATGGATGCCTCATCAAGTGGAACCCCGAGTATTCAATACCATAACTTATCAGACCAGCCCGATGCTACTACAATTGACTCATCACCTCCACAAACATTCAGACGTCAAGTTCGGCAATGCCTTGGCAAATCCACACCCGGGGACTTTCCCTTGTCAGCCAATCCTTCAATCGTTCTTCATGTGCTAACTGCTTGCAATTTGGACCCTCTAGATCTTGCAAAATTAGAGGCAAGCTGCACTGGCACCCGTTAAACTCTATTGAAACGTGAAAATGTTCTTCAAAATATAATACTTGATAGTGCTGCTGATTTTGTATTGGTTCACGGCATTTTTTTTGCAGGCGACATGTTCTTTCTTTAGACAGCCTGCGAAATTTGCCCCCGATTATGATTTGTCAATTGCAGAGTTAGCTGCATTGGATTTATGCCACAAGAGGGCAATCTTTAAACCCATGACTCGTGAACAACAAGAGCATTTGAAGCAAAAATGTGGTGGCTCTTGGAAACTCGTGCTTCGGTATTTGCTAGCTGGTGAAGCTTGCTGTAGGAGAGAGAAGTCACAGGCAATAGCAGGGCCAGGGCATAGCATTGCTGTGACATCCAAAGGTGCGGTTTACTCATTCGGGTCTAATAGCTTAGGACAGCTTGGACACGGGCCCTCCACCACAGAAGATGGGGATGCGCCTTCAGATGAATTCCGGCCTCGCCCAATTAGGTTGCTCATAATTGTTCATGAACTTTTGTTGTGTAAAGAATGAATTCTCATGGATATTAAAGAACAAGAGACCGTTTTTAATGGTGCAGATGTTTGCAAGGAATTAGGATCATCCAAGCAGCAGTAGGGGCCGGTAGGACAATGCTTGTTAGTGATACCGGTAATGTGTACTCCTTTGGTAAGGAGTCATTTGGGGAGGCTGAATACGGAGCTCCAGGATCTACGGTGACTACACCACAACTGATCGAGTCTTTGAAGGACGTGTTTGTTGTCCAAGCTGCTATCGGAAACTTCTTCACTGCCGTCTTGTCAAGGGAAGGCAGAATTTACACGTTCTCGTGGGGCAGCGTTTCCAAGCTTGGACATCAAACCGACCCTGACGATGTGTGTCCTAATCCTCTTCTTGGGGCACTTGAGAAAGTGCAAGTGGTGCAAATTGCTGCAGGGTATTGCTATCTACTTGCCCTTGCATGTGAACCCACTGGCATGTGAGTCACTCCTCCATATCTAGCATCAATTCCTTAATGACTATTCATTCTTGTTTATTAAATGTTAAAATTGGGTTTGTTTGATGCAACTTTGAGTTTCTACTTTTTTAAAAAAAAAATTCAATACTAGAATCACATTTTGTAAAACACCTTACATTTTTTCCTCATTTTCAATCCTTAGCTGACCTATTTTTTTGGGTCAAAGCTTAGTTGATGTATTGAGAATGAAGATAGCTGGCTACTGGATGATCCATATCAAAGAGAAATAAAAACATCTGAACATTTTGGACATATACGAAATGGTTGAAATGTCTCTCTCAATCATTAGTTGAAAGTGATATTTTACTTCCTTTTTGTAGGTCGGTGTACTCTGTCGGGTGTGGACTAGGAGGAAAACTAGGTCACGGTTCAAGAAACGATGAAAAGTCACCGCGTCTCATTGAACAATTCAAGACACTTAAAATTCAGCCAATGGTGGTTGCAGCAGGCGCTTGGCACGCGGCTGTAGTGGGGAAAGACGGGAGGGTGTGCACCTGGGGTTGGGGTCGATATGGCTGTTTAGGGCATGGAAATGAGGAGTGCGAATCCATTCCGAAAGTTGTTGAAGGCCTCTCTCATATCAAAGCAGTTCATGTTGCCACCGGCGACTATACAACATTTGTCGTGTCTGAAGACGGGGACGTCTACTCTTTTGGTTGTGGAGAATCCTCCAGCTTGGGACACAACAACAACAACAACAATAATGGGGCTGACGTGCAGGTATTGCTTTCCATATCTTGACGTAATTCTTTTTGAGTTCATTATCCCTTTAGCTTAATACCCTTGCTTGAGCAGTTGGCTTTCCCATTGATTCATATTACTGCATCAATTGTGAAATATTCTTCCTTCCCTGTTTTAACTATCAATATTGAATAGCAAGCTTGGCGGTATGATGTCAAAAAAAAAATAATGAGGAGCCATTGAAACTAATTTACTAATAATATATTACTCCGTATTGTTTAATTGGTTGGATTGAATTTTTCTATTATCCTTTCATTGGCTAAATTATTTTCTGATTTAATTTCAAAATCACATCTGAGTGGAATATAATGGAGAGCATTTTGTGTAATATAATGGACTCCATTAATAAATGGTGGGAAGAGGTGATCTTTTTAGCTTTGACAAGTGACTGACTTGCGTAAGATGTTGAATGTAACAGGGAAACCGGCACGCAAATGTTCTAACACCAGAGGTGGTGATGTCGTTAAAGCAAGTGAAAGAGCGAGTGGTGCAGATCAGCTTGACTAATTCAATATTCTGGAATGCCCACACGTTTGCCCTAACTGAGTCCGGAAAGTTGTACTCATTTGGTGCAGGCGACAAAGGGCAGCTAGGTGTGAGGCTCGGCGAGAACCAGATCGAAAGGGGGAATCCCGAGCTCGTCAGCATCGACCTTAGTTAACAAATTTAAGATCACATGCGCTCTCTCTCAGTTCAGTTCAGATCACCCATGTGTATAATGTGATCAGTTTCGCTGTCGGTTGTGTAAATATTGTCATGGTCTGCATATATGCAAATAGTTTGTCTTTAGGTGTTTTTATTGTTTATGATCTTGTACATAAACGAACATAACGACTTAGGGTAGTGTTCCTTTGCATAAAAATAATTTGCAACATTGTCCAGTTTCAGTGCAATCTAAAAAATGGCTTTAGCCAGCTCCCTCTCGCAGGCTGGAAGAAGCATCTTAATCCAGGCAAACCTGACCTTCAAAATCAATTTTTTAATGCAAAGTTTCCTTCTTCCCAAAGGGATCTTGGAACAAAGGAGCAAATAGACAGAGTAAATAAGGATTTCTTTTGGAGCAAGTATACTCCAGAATACCATTCATTAATCTCCTGGGATAAAATTTGCACTCCCAAGGAGGGTGGAGGGTGGAGGGTTGAACCTCAGGTCGGCTGAAACTATTAATACCTCTCTCCAATTGAAATTACTATGGAAAATATTGAGCGAACCAACAAACATGTGGGTACGAGTAATAACTGAAAAATATATTGGCTCGGTCAATATCTTTACCTATAAGAAAGACCCTAACCTTTCTTGGCAATTCAGCCGGCTTCTTCAACTCCGAGATGTGTTTCGAAAAGGGCACAGATGGCAGCTTGGCTCCGGTAGTAGCATCCGTTTTTGGACGGATGCCCCTCTGCTGCCTTATTATGATGACCACAATATAGACACCATGGTCTCAGACTTTATCACTGTTGATAGGAAATGGGATATCGAGAAACTCCTTCGTATTCTGCCAAGCAACATAGTGAACCAGATCTGTGACATCCACATTCCGATTTCCGACGCACAAGATAAAATCATATGGACTCTGGCCTCGGATGGTACCTTCTCGGTGAAGTCAGCAACGAAACTGCTTAACCAATAAGAACCCTGACACAGGTTTGATGGTACTTGGATCTGGCACCTCAAAATCCCAGCCAAAATCAAAACATTTCTGTGGAAAAGCTGCTCCGATGGCTTACCAACTGCGAAACGACTAAGACGACATTTTCACAGGGTCTACAACCAATGTAGTCTTTGTGACGGGGCATTGGAAGATATTAACCACCTCTTCTTCCATTGCCCCTTCACTATTGCTGTCATGGTGGACTTAAGACAAAAACTCCGGACATCGATCCCTCTTATCTTTTACAACGACTTCATATCCAACCTAGAGCAAACCCGACAAACTAGTAGCAATTTTGATCCCATCTGCTTCACTTGGTGGCAGATCTGGACGCTTCGTAACTCGATTATCTTCCGTAATGCTACAAAGATGGACCCAGCCTCTTTGGGCAATATTGTTCTTAAGACATACATCATATGGAAAACCTCCATTGATAAGTCGGGCAAAACAACTAAGACCTCTTGCACTAAAACATACTTCTGGCATAAACCAGAGCCTGGTTGGAGGAAAATCAACTTTGACGCCTCCACTAGAGTAGGAGGAAGCTCTTATACCTCCTTTATCTTCCGTTTAGCAGGAGGTGAGGTGCTTTCATTGTGTAGACAGTCTTGTTGTGCGTGGAATGCTCTGGATGCAGAGGCGCTTGCTCTCTTCCATGCAGTTCGATAGGCGGCGGCTCTCCACCTGGACAAGATTATCATTGAAGGTGATAACCTTACAGTCATCAACACCTTAAGACACACTTGGAAGGTCCCTTGGGAAATTGCATCTATTATCCAAGACATCATCTCTATCCTCCAGAATTTCTCAAAAGTTAAAATCTATCGCTGCTTTAGAGAATGTAATCATGCAGCAGACTTCTTAGCTAAGAAATCAATTCCGGATCGGTTCTTGGACCACTATAACAACTTCATCAGCAAACCCTCTGGAAGTTTGAGCCCATCGAACCCGGAACCCCGAAGTCTAGATCTTCCTATCCTCCTGAAGGAATTTAGTACAATCATCCGTAAGGATGATCTAGGTTGGCCTTACTTCAGAAAAGGCACCTAAGGTTTACCTTTTCAAAAAAAATTGATTTAAGCCTTTCAAAAACCTAATCTTAAAATTCTTGTGAGAATGTGTAACATAGCTTTAAGCCTTTCGAAAAGATTGTCTCAAAAGCCTCGGTCCATGATTTTTACAAAGTCGGTCCCCGGTTCGGTCCATGACCGGTCTGGTCCAATCCGAACCGACATTTTTAAAACCATATAAAAATAAAGAAAAGCTCAATAAAATTGTATTTTAGTTTTTATGTTATAACTTATAAAGTTCACTTTTAATATTTAAGCTTACCGATTATATTGTATACTTAATCGTATTATTCTTTTCATAAATCATATATAACTTCCCTAACTAATTTATATTTTATTCTTAAAAAAGTATTATTTTTTTAGAAAAAAATCCGGTCCATAACCGAACCGGACCGAAGTTTTTCGAACCGGGATTGAGATAGAACCAGACTGGATTTTTTCGGTCTGGTCCTTGGCCCGTATATTTAGGAAAATCCGGTCCTTGTCTAGTCCGATTTTGAACGAATGATTAGCCCTAATTGTGTGTGCCATGCTTCCATATTTAGCTTGAGCATATGATCTGGAAACATTGGTTTTGCTTCTTTGTTTTCCATGACATCAAGTGTCCTAAGAATACATAGTAACCTAACACTACTCTATGAGTACTCAAATAGCTTCCCCAATCTGCATCCAAAAGTCCTACTACCTTGATGTCATATTGGTTGGGGTAAAAAGAACCAAGTTTAATAATCTCAAGTAGATATAATGTGACACATCCAAACTCGCATGGTGAGGTCCTCATTGTATTGAGATTGCTCTACGTCTTGTTGGGTTTGACTTACATGAACTTCTTTGATTGCATGGACGATTTTGGAAGCGAGTGGAACTAGCTTTTCTTAATGCTTCTGTAGAATAGCCTTTTCTTAGTTCTTATATTTGCATTTCTCACTTCTAGAAATCATTATTTTGAGATTGGGGAATGTCGTTTGAGATGTTCAAAATAGTAGAGAAATGCACAAGAACTAGAGAAGGGGAAGAAGTCCTCCTAGAGTTAAGCCAGATGTTGCTTTACAAACAAGACGTTATGTTGAATAAAGAAGGTAAGGTTCTACCACAGATGAAACTTAAATCTATTCCAAGGCCGAGTAGTAAGCCTTTGATCTACATCAGGTAGACCAACAAAACCTAATGGTGAGTCGGTACAAAAGCTCCAAAAGAAATTAGATAAGGCCGGCATCCCAAGAAGGTTGTCAATTCAGTCAGAGGTAAATTAGACAATAACCAAGCTCAATTGCTGTAATATTGACAAGTTTGCACTTTCAGGTCTAAATTTGCCATCCACTTTCTTACATGTTCAAAAATTTAGATGTTCGAATGAAGAACTGTCAAAGAAAAGTTAGAAGCTGGAAAAAGAAAGCTTCAAAAAAGAGACCAAGAAGTTGGTATACTACATTTATCAATCCCTTTTTAATAGTTTGGTGGATCTTCTTTTTCAAGATGAGATGAAATTGACTATATGAGCTATAATTTGTTTTTTTGCCGGTACATAGAAAAAAGAAAAGAAAAGGACAATACAGGTTGTAGAATTGCATGATCCTTGTAGGCAAGGTCATACTAAGACAAATTCACACCTCAAATATGGTCATTTCAATCAGAAGATAAATCCCCACGACCAGCTTTCACTTACTGATGCTCCATATTCACGACTTCAACAATCTAGAGATGCAGATTGAGATTCATTTCATTCACGTTACTAACAGGTCAATTATATATAAACTTAAGCCTTTCAGATCTGAGAAAAGGTTGGACATAACGACAATCCTTAAACATATGATAACTGGTAGGTGCATGGTAGTCGAGGTTCAACATGACGATAGCGAAACAACAATCTGAGCGAGAGGCTTTTAGTGTTTGACATGATGTACGAAGGGTAGCGAGACAAGATAGAACTTTCTCGGGAATAGGACGTTATTAGGAGATAACGCCTAAGAAAGAATTGTGTTTATTAATTTGTTGGGAACTTAATCATTCAAGCGTTTGAAAAGGATCCAGCATATATTGTATTGTATCAACCACATCACAACTCGAAGATACCGATAGGAAGGTGGCCACGAGGACTCTTATACACCTGAACCCATCTTGCTATTTTATAGGCGTTTTAACAACTCGAGTCATGCATTCAGATTGGATAGGCGGTTGTCAATAATGAGGATCCGGAGTAATTTTCCAAGTTGTACTAATCACCCCGCGTTCATTAATTACTATGCACGAAGCACTATCTTTCATTGGTTATAAATCATTGGACTTCACTTAGTGACTTTTAGAGATAGGCAAGTGATATGTTCTCTTTAGGATGTATTAACTGTTGTATTTTACGGCTACATTGAGTGATCTAGTTTATACTTTGTGCTTCATTATAATATCAAGACCGAAGACAAAAGGATTCAAGATTCGAGAGTTCCGAAGACAGAATCGGCTTCTTCTTCATTAGAACGACATGAAGCAGATTCCATGGGATGCCACCGCGAGCGCGGTGGCATGGCTGCGGGCGCGGTGGCATCGCAAGGAAGTCAACTTTACACCAGAGAAAACCGTGTGCACGGATCTCGAAAGGCTTGCGCGGTAGATGGCGATCAGCAAAGTGCGCGCGATTTTTCGCGCAGAGTTGACCACAGACCTGAGACCGCAGGTGTAGTCCGCCGAGAAGATCTGCGACTTGGCTTCGTTCTACCTTTTTCTTATCTTTTAGTCTTTTCGATTATTTGTTTTTTCGAGGTTATTTATTAGGTTTTAGGTTGGAGTTTTTGCATAACTCATATTCCAATAACTTATTCTTTCATAGACTTTTTAGCTTAGTTTAGTTTTCTCTTGTATGGAGAACTAACCTTAGGGTTTGTACAATGATGATGCTCTGATGTATGAATTCGTGAGATTTCGGTAATTGATTTCTATCCTTTGGTTCATAGTAATTCTCTTATACTTCATTATATGAATGTTGATTGATTCTGAATGAGTGGCTAACTTGTTGAATTGATTGATTTTCTATTGTTGGATCTAAGTTTGGACCGTGGACAAACCTGTTTTGTGAAAACAACTTAGAACCTAGACTTGTTTTCTATGCAACTAGGATTTAAGAAGAGAATTGATTATAAGTTAATTCAATCGACTCGTATCTTGGTTGTCTTGACTTGTATCCTGCATATCCTTGTTCTCTATGCTAATTCTAAGTTAAGCATCCTTGCCTAGGGTTAAAGAATTGCTTGGACCATGGACTTGCGATTGCTAATGAATAGGATAGGAATTAACCATAGGTATAAAAGGAATCAGTGGATAAATTTGTGATCGAATGATTATTTCAGAGCGGATCTTATGAATCATTGATTTATTTGATTGTTTGTTATTTGTTTCCTAGTTTAGTTCAGTTTAGCTCTCTCACTTGATTCCCCCTATCTTTAGTCGGTAAAAATATTGATACTAGAAGCCGCAAGTTCTCTTGTGTACGACCTTGACTTACTCGCTATACTGGTTTCTATTAGGCTTAATCATCTTTGTTATTGGCATAACGACATAGGCCGAGTCAACAAGCCCTAATCATGGATGAACCAAAGTAAGGAACATAGTTCTCAACACTTTGCAAGAGTGAATAGCCTCTGAATTCGGAGAAAGGCAGAGTCATGACCTAGTATTAGGAGCCGATAGCTAAATATTTCCTAATACATTATAAAGAGACAACGGAACACTAACCCGGCCGGCAATCCCTATGTTAAGCTAATCCAGAGCAAAGTCTCAAAAAGACACTTGAAACAATCAAAGGCCACACATCATCGGAAACCTAAGTCTAAGTCTAACATTCGATAATAATAATAATAATAATAATAATAATAATAATAATAATAATAACCCTTTGCTTTTGGGGGTCTTGGTGTGTATGCTGCTTTTGATGTCCGTCATTACGCCTTCCTTGCCTTGCGGTTGCAATCTGCTCCCTTGCAAAATAATCTTCTTCAACAAGCGGGTATTGTTACTCCTGGGCCTACCTTTGATGATGCTTTGCGTCTGTTTAACGATGTTGTGGAGACTAACCTCTTGAGTAACCCTAGTGAGATCGCTGCCCCCAAACTCATGAAGAAACTGGCAGATATATATTTCACAAAGGTTGCTAGAACTGCGGAATCCACATTCTCGTTACCCCCTCGACAGGTGGCCTTATGGAAGTCTCAACAGGGTGGTCACTCTTCTGATTGGCTTAGGGTTGTGCCGATTTCTGGGTTGGTTCAGACCATGAATGGTAAGTCTTTTCGGTGTGTGTTATGCTACCGTTTGGGCATTCCTCTTTTCTCCCATTCGCGACCGTGCTCCGCTTGCTCCCGTGTTTTTGAAGGCGATATCTATGGAGATCATGCCGTGTCTTGTGCTGGTATTGTTGGTGTTAAGCATCGACATAATGTTGTTCGCGACACCCTTGTTGATATCTGTTACCGGTCTGGCATTTCTACTGGTAAGGAGGTTGATATTGGGTTGCGTGACGGGCAGGATAGACCGCTTCGTCCTGCTGATGTGCTGCTCTACTCTTGGGAGGACGGGCTTGATGTGTGTGTGGACTTGACTGGGTCCTCTCCGTTGACCCAATCTGGGATGTCTGATTTTATGCGCGGGCGTGTGGTCACAGAGGCGGCGCGTCGTAAGTGCCTCAAGTATCAAGATAAGTGTGGGGCTCTTGGGTATCGTTTCCTCCCTTTCTCTTTCTCCTCACTGGGAGAATTAGAAACGGATGCTATTTCCTTGTTAAAGCGCATCCAGAAGTTCTCGAAAGCTCAGGACATTGGGGCGCGCGCTGCAGCTTATATTTTCTCTAGAATAGGTTTTGCTATCGCTAAAGGAGTGGGGGCCCAGATAGTATCTCGGCTTCCCACTAATTTTATGTAAAACCTTTCGGGTTTATTATAATAATAATAATAATAATAATAATAAGTCTAAGAAAAAATACTACATAATACGTACAGATAATAATAATAATAATAATAAAAATAATAATAATAATAATAATCATAATAATAATAATAATAAAAATAACAATGGTCATTATTTCTAAGCATAATAATCATAATGAGATTATTAGCAAACAAGTTTGTTCCCACGATTTATCAGATAAGGGAAAGCAATTTCACGATTATCGAATAAGGAAAAGGGAGAACCATCCTCTTGCCTTGACAAAATCCTAAGAATGCTAATCGAGGCGAGGAGTCGAGGCTAGCAAGGCATTAAACAAGGCCTAAGGCAAGGCAAAACGCAAGGAACGGCACGAGCAACGGCTAGAACACGACCCGGAACAACGCGGCGGGCGCTGGCCCTATGGTGGTGGTTGCTGATCGGTCCGGATCGGAGGGTCTCAAAATCTAAATTTATAAACCGAACCTCTATTGTAGTAGAGAGGTAGGGTGTCGAACACACGGGAGTTCGTGCGTTGAGAGTACCCGAAAGACTAAAAAGAGATAAAAGAAAGGCAAAACGAGGAAAAACAAGAGAAATCACCTCGGACCGACACAGGTCACTTCGGTCCGAGGGTGGATCGAGGTCAATTTGGCCGGGACCGACTTACACGACGTCGGGCCCGAGGTACTGGGAAACTCGGTCTTGCTCAAATAGTAGATCGGTCTTGGGTTTTTGGGTTCCTTCCCTAACTAGACTTGGGTAATTCCACCCCAATTCAGCCAATAAGTGTTGATCCTTGTTAGATCGAGGTTGCTAGCCTTCGATCCCTCCACTCTACACTTCGACCCAAGGGAGTTTTCACTCTCCTTCGATGTTAGGTCTAGTGATGGGCTAGAGATCACTTTCGCTTACTCTTACCAATCACAAGCCCTAGGTCCCTTGTTTCCACAAGAGAATTGAAGCTCAATGTAGAGAGGATTCATAGATCAAGCACTCAAGGTTATGGAATTGGGGTTTCCTACCCAATCCTAGCTAGGGGTTTCCCCCATAGCCCAAGACTATGGAATCTACTCCATCAAGTAAGAGTAAAAAGCAATCAAATGGAAAAGCAAGCAAATCTCAATCATCAATCTCAATTCAAAGCCAAATTGCATTCAAATCTCAAAGGGGTTCACAAGATCCAAGTCTTAATTCTACTAAATCCAAAGCAAAACAAGTACAAACTCACTAATCCCCTCTCTAGCTCCACCGATTTCCTCCTCTTCTACTTCTCCTTTCTTCTCCTTGCTCTCCAAGTCTTCCTTGAGCCTTTGAGAGTGATTAGGTGTGGGATTGTTGTTGGATGATCTCTAATCTCTCTATAATTATCCTCTTCTCTTGATTAGGGACCAAGGAATTCCAAATTAGAAGAAGGGCAAAATTGGAAGATCACAACATTTGTGCCTTGGTGCCTAATCTTCACAATTGCCGACTTGGATCGACACGCTGGGAACCTCGGGCCCGACGTTGGGAACGTCGGTCCGAGCCTCTGGTTGCTCGAACTCGGGCCCGATTTGGTGGTACTCGGTCCTGGGCCTCGATCCTTGTCTCTTCTTGGTCTTCCTTTGGTTCCTCTTCGATCTTTGCATGGCTCTTCCGCTCCTTAGCTTAGCTCTTCCTTAGATGCTCCTCCAAAATGTCCTCAAATGAGCCATTTCACCTACAAAACATAACAAACTCGCATAGTTTCCGAATCTTGAAGAAAACCGGGAACTAAGCTAAAACGGAACGAAACTAACAAAGAAGGGAATGAAAAACACATATTTACAAGGGAATTTAACTACTAAAACACCACCAAAATGAGAGACATCAGAATACCCCATACTTAAACTTGCTTGTCCTCAAGCAATAACAATGTAAGCAAGACCGAAGCACAATCTTCAAGTAAAGCGTCATATGAAAAACTCAATCAAGCACAAGTGATAGACATGCTAGCAAGATTACATCATCATACATGATCAAGTGCTCAAGGAATATAGTCTAATGCAACAAAGCCTCACTTTAGGGACATGAAAATGTGTATGACTCATCATGTTTTTCGGCTTGAAAATGAACACTCATACTCAAAAGTCATGCAAGTAAAGACTTTACAATTGAAGCTAATATCACCAATTCCTCCACCTAGAGATGCCTATTACAATGCACACAAAGAATATGAACTTGGCTCAATGGAGGTCCTCAAAGAGGTTCCATTCGGCCAGGTTGTAATGGGGCTTTTGGTATTTCTCAAGGTGGGAATCATTTTGGTCTTGTGGTGCTTACAATGAGGATTGAACTTTCTAGTCTCTCACCAAACTCACCAAATTATTCCACTTTCAATTTCACACTCCCAAAAGACTTTGATTTTTTTTCTTTTCTTTTATTTCAACCCACATTTCACTAAACATTCCACTTCATCTTTGCACTACACTTTTGTTGGATTTTTCACTCTTTTTCCACTAGGATCGACTTGCAACACACGTCGGGCCCGATGTGCACTTTAACTCGGTCGGTGCCCTTTTCTTTCACTTAAGCACTTTGCTTTCAATCCACTATTTTTCCAACTTTTCTTTCCTTTCTTTCACTTTAAGCTTCACAAAGATGCACTACCCACTTGGTTTATAACTCCCTTTTTCGCCTTTCACCCAAGAGAATCTCAACTCTCAAAATATTCTTCCAAAACCTCTCACTAAAGTCCAATCACATAAGGGTCAAGTCATATAGGCTAGGAATCATATTTTTGAGGAGTTTCAAACAAAGGTCTAAGGCTAAAACGGGGCTACAAACAACGGTTTATCTTCAAGGTAGGATATGGAAGATTTTGTGACTAAATGAAATAAAGTTCAAATCAATGTGACAAAGCGTAGAACAAGTCTCATATTGGCCTTGGAAAATAGATAAACACCTCAATAGCAAGTTTTACTAAGCATGCATGAGCTAATTCACACAAGAAAATGATGGATATGCAAAATCGAACAAGCATCCCTAAAATGGCCAAAAATCATCTCACAAGGTTCACTCTAGCTTAGTTGCATCAAAACTCATCCAAGAACTCATGTGCTCAATAAAAACATGCAAGACATCACATCACATTAAAAACAACATCCATTAGAGGCTAAACTATCCAAAAATATGAAAGGATTTTACATGCTCACATCATCATTAGCCTTCATATGGACATCTAAGATGGGAATTCCTAGTCCAAAATCAAAATCTTTTTGTCATTTTCACACAATTTTTCAAATTTTTAGGATTTTTCGACAATTTTCTCAAACACAAAACAAACAAACTCATCCATTCATTCCATAAAATTCAATCATCATCATGCATCACATCATGCCACTAACCCAAAATGAAACATCCCTTAGACAAAACAAAAGAAAACACATGAAACTACACATGGAACTATGAGCTACTAACCCACCCCATACTTAAAATTTTGATGTCCTCATCAAAAGAAATCAAAACTCAAAAGTAAAGAGAAGAGTAGAGAAAGCTCACAATTTCTTTATTCTTGAATGGCTTGTTGAGGCTTAGTTTGCTAAGAGGAGAGCCCATGTGGCCCTTACTTCTTCACTTGGGTCAATCTTATCATAGAACTTTTTCACTCGATGACCATTTACTCGAAAGATCCTTCCATCGTCGGCCATCAAATCTACCGCTCCTTGAGAAAGTATTTGATGTACCACAAACGGTCCGCTCCACCTTGTTCGAAGTTTTCCGGGAAAGAAACGAAGTCGTGTTTTAAAGAGAAGAACCTTGTCACCGACTTGATAAGTTTTTGGGACCAACTTCCTATCATGCCATCTCTTGGTCTTCTCCTTATACAACTTGGCGTTTTCATAAGCCTTCAAATGCAACTCTCCCAATTCATGAAGGTCTAGAAGTCTCTTCTCTCCAGCTAGATTCACGTCCCAATTCATCTCTTTAAGAGCCCATTTGGATTTGTGCTCCAATTCCACCGGAAGATGGCATGCCTTGCCATACACTAGATTGAAAGGTGTAGTCCCCAAGGGTGTCTTGTAAGCGGTTCTATAAGCCCATAGTGCATCATCAAACTTAGATGACCAATCTTTCCTTGACTTAGACACCGTCTTCTCCAAGATAGCCTTGATTTGACCATTTGAAACCTCCACTAGCCCACTCGTTTGAGGGTGATACGGAGTAGCCACGCGATGAGACACCCCATACTTAATCAATACATTCTCAAAGCATCTTTCAATGAAGTGTGGAACACCATCACTAATGAGAACTCTCGGCACGCCAAATCTAGCAAAGATGTTGCTCTTCAAGAACTTCATCACAATTCTTGCATCATTGGTCCTTGTTGGAATGACTTCCACCCATTTAGAAACATAATCAACGGCCACCAAAATGTATTTGTACGGGCCCGACGTTGGGAATGGTCCCATGAAGTCGATCCCCCATACATCAAAGAGCTCTACCTCTAGCATTCCGGTTTGCGGAGTCTCATTTCTCCTCGACAAATTCCCCTCTCTTTGGCACTCCTCACATCTCCTCACATACTCATGCACATCCTTAGACATGGTTGGCCAATAGAAACTGCAATGAAGAATTTTAGCCGTGGTCTTTGAACTCTTGGCGTGCCCTCCGGTTGGTGAAGAATGGCAATGGCAAATGACACTTTCAATCTCCTCACTTGGAATACACCGTCTATAAATTCCATCGCTCCCTTCCTTGTATAGGTATGGATCATCCCAATAATATTGCCTAGCATCATGTAAGAATTTCTTCCTAGCCGAGTAAGACAAATTTGGTGGGATCACTCCCCCTACAACAAAGTTAGCGAAGTCCTCAAACCAAGGGGTAACCCCTCGTTTCACGGTCTCAATAGATAGAAGACAAGTAGGAGGTGAAGATTTAATTAATTTAGAATGGGATGGAATAGAGACCGAGTGAAGGATCTTACTTGATTTCATAGACCGACATTGCAAGGTATTGAGCCCGACGTGTGAGGATGTCGATCGGGTCGAACAAGTGCACATTCCTCCTGGGACCGACGTTGCTGGCCTCGGTCCCAAGTTACTGGGTACCTCGGGCCGACGTTCCACACCCCGAGCCCGATGCTCCGCCTTGGTCGATCCATCCTTTCTTTCCTTCTTGCTACTCATTAGCCCCTCATCCGCCCTCATGTTATCTATTTCCACACCATCCTCCATCTCATTCATCTATTCCACGGGCAATCGAGATAAATGATCGGCCACCAAATTCTCCGAACCGACCTTATCCTTGATCTCGTGGTCAAATTCTTGAAGGAGAAGCATCCATCTCAAGAGCCTCGGCTTTGCATCCTTCTTTTTCATGAGGTACTTGATTGCCGCGTGATCCGTATCGACTACCACCTTAGATCCCACAAGATATGACCGGAGTTTTTCAAATGCAAACACTACCGCTAGGAATTCCTTTTCCGTAGTTGTGTATTTGCATTGAGTTTCATCCAAGGTTTTACTTGCATAATAGATGGCATGCAACTTTCCCTCTTTTCTTTGCCCAAGAACGGCTCCCACGGCAAAATCACTTGCATCACACATCACTTCGAAGGGAAGCTTCCAATCGGGTGACGCCATGATAGGTGCCGAAACCAAAGCATCTCTCAACCTACAAAAAGCACTCATACAATCCTCGGAAAATTCGAAGGGAACATCCTTCATTAAGAGGTTAGACAATGGTTTTGAGATTTTAGAGAAATCTTTGATGAAGCGTCTATAGAAGCCCGCATGACCTAAGAAACTCCTAACATCACGCACACAAGTAGGTGGAGGAAGTTTTTCAATTATCTCAATCTTGGCCCTATCAACTTCTATTCCTCTACTAGAAATGAGATGCCCTAGAACTATTCCTTCCTTAACCATGAAATGACATTTTTCCCAATTAAGCACAAGGTTAGTTTCTTCACATCTAGCCAACACTCTATCCAAATTAGCCAAGCAAGCATCAAAAGAGGAACCATAGACCGAAAAATCATCCATGAATACTTCCACTATTTCCTCTACCATATTGGAGAAGATAGACATCATGCACCTTTGAAACGTTTCCGGAGCATTACACAAACCGAAAGGCATGCGTCTATAGGCAAACGTTCCATAGGGACATGTAAAAGTCGTCTTCTCTTGATCATCGGGGTGAATAGGAATTTGCCAAAATCCACTATACCCATCAAGGTAGCAAAAGTATTCATGTTGTGCTAGTCTTTCAAGAACTTGGTCAATAAAAGGAAGGGGGAAATGATCCTTATGAGTTCCACTATTCAACTTTCGGTAATCAATGCACATGCGCCATTTTGTAGTGGTTCTAGTAGAAATCATTTCTCCTTTCTCATTTTGCACTACGGTCAATCCACCCTTCTTAGGAACTACATGCACGGGACTTACATATTTGCTATCCGAAATTGGGAAGATGATTCCCGCATCCAACATCCTAAGTATCTCACTTTTAACCACTTCTTTCATATTAGGATTTAATCTTCTTTGTGGTTCAATAGTGGGTTTATGGTTGTCCTCCATGTAGATCCTATGCATACAAATTGATGGTGAAATTCCCTTTAGTTCCTCTAATGAATACCCTAAGGCTCCTCTATGCTTTCTCAAGACCGCTAGCAACTTAGACTCTTCCTCATCATTCAAATTAGCATTCACAATTACGGGCACTGAAGAGTTAGGACCAAGGAAGGCATACCTCAAATCTTTTGGAAGCTCCTTTAGCACATGTGAAGGCTCCGGTGGTGCTTGAGTTTCCTCCGTTTCGGCCTTGAATACCTCCAAGTAGGACATCCCACTCTCCACCTTCTCATCTTCCTCTTGGTCAGCAATCACCCCTTCGTTCTTCACTTCAACTCCATAGGGTGGTGGGATGGCTTTCAACTCTAGCTTCCTTGTACTTGGCTTGTTAGATATAGCTTCCCATTGCACTCCACTTGGAAGAAATTGGACCATCTTGGCTTCTCTATGCAAAGCTTCCTTTGAAGTTGGTTTGAAGGAGAAATCGAGCTCTACTCCTCCAAATTCAAGGGACAAGTGACCTTTCTTCACATCTATCACGGCTCCAACCGTAGCAAGGAATGGTCTTCCCAAGATGACAGGCTCACCCGGCACTTCTAGCATGTCAACCACAACAAAGTCCGTCGGGACATAGTGCCCTTCTATACACAATGGGTAATCTTCCACCACTCCAATCGGCTCAATTAATGTTCCGTCGGCTATGATCAACCTCATGTTAAC